>OU015757.1:55504241-55556304 GCA_907169655.1 Acomys percivali
AAAGAAAGAAAGAAAGAAAGAAAGAAAGAAAGAAAGAAAGAAAGAAAAAGAAAATGCCAGAACATTAACAAGGCCTGTGAGACCCTGTAGAGGCATCTGAGTCCTCAAGCTTTGGAAATAGGGAAATTGAGTCCCAGAGTAACTATTATGAGAAGGGGGCTATTTTTTTTTTATTTAGTAAATCGTATGTAAAAATTTTTGCTATAAACTTACCTGCCTTTGGTTTGAAATTCCTAGTACACCTCCAGAGCTGCTTTCTCATGTAAACCAAGCCCCAGGGGCCTCCTTTATATAACACAGTTGAGGTTTTGGTTGGTTTTTGTGTATGTGTGGTTTTTTTTCCCACCACAGTGGCCCATTTTTAAATCACCCTATTTGATGCTGAAGGGACCTATTCTGGGATTGTTTATCTTCTAAATTGCTGTGGGACCTTAATGTTATAGTCCTCCAATGAGATCTGCTGAGCACTGGGAGGAGAAGGAAGGCTTGTTTTTCTCTTCAATAGCTGCTAAGGCTCAGCTTTGTGCCTGTCCCTGGGCCATGGGTCACTTGGAAGCATTTCTGCCCACACAGAATGTATGGTCTGAGAAGAGAGAGAAGGTGTACATAACAGCAGAGCCAATGATTACTGAATCTTACTCTCCCCCAAAATCATAAGCAGAAAACATTGTTACACTCATAATCAAGAAAACTGGGGCTGAGAAACCACACGGTCTCACCCCAAGTCTAGCACCACATGTCAGAGCAGGAACCATCTCCTCCACTGTGATCTGTCTACGGCAAAATAGGATGAACCGCACAATAAAGAGAAACCTCTCCTAACTGCCAAGCGAGAGAGGCAACTTCAATATTCCTGACACACTCCTGCTTCCATCAGATGTGGCAGTTGTAACTGCTGCGTCCCAGCCATTTTCACGGGCCTCTACTCCTTACAACACCCCCTTGGGGAGGTAATTCAATTCCGCCTTGCAGTGAAGGGTCTTTAGAAATGCCCAGGCGGACTAATAAATTCATGCTGGGTCCCACAGAGGCAGAACTAATATTTCAACGGTTTCTGGTTTTCTGCAAAGCCTTCCTCCACTCCCCTATATTCCTTGCTTAAAAGGAACAATGGCCATGAAGCTATTCAGTTTATTACTTACAGTTCTGGGAAGATCATGAAGAAAGGACCTGACAAATGATACTCAGCAGAGAGGGGTTGGTCCTGAGGCAGGAACTTGAAATATGTGCACAAATCTCAGTCTCCAAAAAGGTTGACAAAAATAGACCTGGAAGATTGGGACAGACAAGGCTCATGGTGCCTTACATTACAGGGAAGCAAGGGACCCTTCCACCTGTCACCACCAACCCCCTGGGCAGCAAAGCTCAGCCCCACAGGGGAGCCTGGACCAAGATCAAATTACCCAAATCTATGACTAATGTCAAATACAGGTTAAAAGAAGTGAAAATGCTATGTCATCCAGTTTATGGTTTAAAAAAAAAAAAAGTTAAAAAAAATATAGCAAAAATACCAGTAAGAGTCAATAGGGGCAGTCCAAGATGGAAGCCTGAAGAGAATGCCATCAAAATGATCAGAGAGCCCAGGCAACTGGCAATGAGCCTGCTTCCATTCCCCCAACCCTGGCACAAAACACGTGGGTGCTTATAACACATACAACAGTCCTTCATAGTCCAAGCAAACTGTGTGCATTAGGGGGAGTGGAGATGGAGCCAGAGAGGGTCAGCGAAGAAAGAGAACAGTTAAAACAGTGTCTTCAGCTCCTTGAGGACATGGTGCTCCTTAACACATGCCCCTGAGTGAATACAAGAAAAAAAAGTCTTCTTCACTGAAACACATCACTATCATCCCTCCTACAGTATCAGGTACCACTAAAGGCAATCACTGTGCTTATAGATAAGTAGTTTTCATCCATTGGAACCTCAAAATGCAAGCCAAAGACTCACCTGCTCACCCCAAAAAAGAAGAAGAGAACAGACTGGTGTGAGGTGACCCCTGTGAGAGGCCACGTGCCAGTCTGCAAACATCTACTTGCCTGATGGAGTGGTAGGAAATTTGACTGCATGCAGTTTTAACCTTCTGTGCTAACTTTGGATTTGTGGCTAAGTCGATGAGATGACACTGTCTGGATCCCTTGCTGCTATGGGGCACCTGCTGACAGCTCAGAGCTGATGTGAAGTCCAGAAAAGTGGTTTCATTTTTAAAAATAAAGAGAGCTTGTAATAAAGTGTAAAAATATAAATGTATGTGTAAAAAATTTTAAAAAAATGTTTAAAAAAAACAAAGTAAAGGGAAGTGAGATAGCAACTTAAAAAACGAGAAAGAAAGAGAAAGCGCAGGCTAAGTTACTCTCCACTAGCAATTACAATGTGACAAGATAACCTAACTGCAGGGTTTGAGGATGATTTCCAGGAAAAGAGGTAAGGAAGTGGGGAAGGAAGAGAGGAGAAAGGAGGACAGAGGGAGGGAGGGAGGAAGGGACGGAGGGAGGGAGGGAGGGAGGGAGGGAGGGAGGGAGGGACGGAGGGAGGGAGGGACGGAGGGACGGAGGGAGGGAGGGAGGGGCAGAGGGAGGAAGAGCACGTTTTCTTTTTCCAACTGCTTCCTATGTTATCCCATCCCAAGAAATCCAAAACTCTCTTGCTCAAAGGAAGCATTAGGGCCCTTTGTATTCCAAAGTCAAAAACATTAAAAATGTTTGTGGACTACAGTGTTAAGGTTGATACATGTATACATTGTATGTTTAAATCAGGGTAAACATGTGTAGCTCCTCAAACATTTACTATTCTTAATGTTCATTTTCTAGCAGTTTAAAAGACAGAATGTATTACTGCCTGTCATCACCCTACTGTGCCATAGCATCTTCTGTCTGTTACTAAACATCTATGTCCCGCCCCTCTCTCCAAACTACCCTGGCTAGCCTTGGCCACCTTCTATCCTCAATTTCCATGAAATCACTTTTCTATTTTCCACAGGTGAGTAAGATCATGCATGCCCTGTGTTTCTGAGCCCAGTAGAGTTTTGTTTGTTGTTGTTGTTTCTTTCTTTCTTTCTTTCTTTCTTTCTTTCTTTCTTTCTTTCCCATTATGCTTTCCAGTTCTAGCCATGTCGTTGCAAATGACAGAACGGTGTTCTTGTGTGGCTAAGTAGTGTTCCACTGTTCCTCTGTACCATACTTTCTCTACCCATTCATTTCTTGGCCACTGTGAGTGATGCTGCAATGAATGCTACTTTTAGCATTTTGAGGTAATTTCTGCATTGTTTTTTTTTTATAATGGCTAGAATATTTTATGACCCAGATAGACTCTTAAAAAGAAAGGACAAACAGGGTCCTGGAAGGAATAAATGGTGGGCAAACAGGTAGTGTGATAACTAAATATGAAATGCCCCCATGACCTCCTGTGTTGAAGGCTTGGTCACCAGCTGGCAGTGCTATTTTGGGAGGTGATAGAAACCCTAGCTGAGCCCATATGAAGGAAGTAGGTCACTGGGGGGCTCATTGCTAGGGTATACTCTCCCTCCCTTCCTCCCTCCTCCTCCCTCCCTCCTCCCTTCACTTCCCTCCTCCTCCCCCCTGCTCCCTCCCCCATCTCTCCTTCTTCTTCTCCCCCCTCCCCGCCTCTCCAACATTATTATTAGGTCAGCGCCAGCAGAAGGGTCTCCACTTACATGTCCGTGAATAAAAGCTGCTGAGCTCTAGACACGTTACTTTTGGGGACATAGAACATGGAAGGACTCCTAGTCTTTGGCATAAATCATGACAAGCTGTACTTCCATTGCACCCTTTGGTGACATTTGCCATGCTTTGCTTCAGCTTTGCAGTGACCTACAAACAGTATTGGAATGCCCTCCTCCCTCTCTGTGAACAACTATTGTAGACAAAATTCAGTATGTGATATTGTCACCAGAAATCTGGAGACGTCCCAGACAGAAAACAAGAGGCAGAAGGAGTTGCGGGCAAGCAAGACAAGTAACTTTAATTTACACAGCGAGTCTGCACATTAAGCTAAACTAGGAGCTGAAGAGATATTAATTAAGAGAGCCTTGCATTGCTATGGGACACTAGTTACCAGCCAAGCACTGCTAATGGTGTTCTCTGAAGTCGGTTTCCCCTGGGATCTGTTGTCCCCTGTGTTTGCAGAATACCTCCACTACTCTCAACACCTCAGCTTCCCACCCCTACCCCCACCCACCCCATCCCCCCTTCACAGCCAGCCCCTAACCCCTGGCAACAGCCAACCCTTCACCTTTTCTATAATGTCATGTGGCACAGAGTGTGCAGCCTTGTATCACTGGCTTCTCTCACTGGGCACTATGCATGTAAGGCTCCTCAGGGCTTGGTGGCTCTTTTCTCCTCTAGCTGAATAACAGTCTAGAAGGACTATGGTTTACTTACCCACCCACCTATTGAAGGATATTATGCTGGGTTTTTTTTTTTCAGTTCAAGACACTAATGAATAAAGATTCCATAAACATTTGTGTGGATGTAAGGTTTCGACTCAGTTGGGTGATTATCTAGAAACATGACTGTGGGGATCTATAGTGAAGATTACGTCTAACTCTGTGTACATCGTTGTTGTTGTTGTTGTTGTTGTTGTTGTTGTATTGTTTTAAGCATTTTCTATCTAACATTACACTATTAAATAAGAAAAGGGATGTAAGTTTTAAGTTGACTTCCCATCGGCATAGAACCAGAAGGCAGGCCCCACTCTTATTTGTACTAAACACACTGACCGAGCTCCTAAAAGTGTCCCTACATAGTCATGTGTTTTCACTTAGTAATTAATATGCTATATAGATGCCTCCTTTATTTCATTCTGTTCTTTCTTTCTTTCTTTCTTTCTTTCTTTCTTTCTTTCTTTTCTCTCTCTTTGGTTTGGTTTGGTTTTGTTTTTCCAGACAATGTATTCTGTGTAGCCCTGGCTATCCAGGAACTTGCTCTGTAGAGCAAGCTGGCCTCAAACTCAGAGATCTGCTTACCTCTGCTCCCCAAGTGCTGGGATTAAAGGCATACACCACCACTGCCTGGCTCATTCTGGTCTATTCAATTTGACTGCCAAGACAGACTAGCCTGAGAAGGTCCCTACCCACATGATTTCAATATTCCAGTGGGAGAGCAAGCAAGCAAATATACAAGTAATTTCTGAAATTGTATAGGCATACTAGCTAGATAGGGAAAGATCACAACCAGGCAAGCAAGAAAATAAATATTAATTTATACCATACATCGACAAGTTGAGTTCAAAGGAATTGGGGAAGAAATTGAGGGTGGGCAAAACAGGAACATATATCATTAGAAGTTTTCTTAAAATATTATTCATAATGGCCCTACAATGGGACAAGACAAGAATTTTTAGAAGAGAAATTTGTGGTTAGAGCAAATAAAAATACTCAAAAGTAGAAACAAGATATTTATACCATCTACTTCGTGCCCTCTAACTAAAGTAGAAGAGTCTTGCTTGCTATTCTGCACAAGGCAATAGCTCAAAAAGAGTTCACTACGTTGAAAAAAGAAGCTTTCACTAAACACACATGGAAAATTTTTCACTTTGCCCTCAAAGTTCAGCTACATGAAAGTCAAAAAAAAAAAAGGAGAAATATCATCCTTTCTGATATTAAGGTTACTTTTTACATGACATTGGACGGAGCCTAGCATAGAAATTTTCAGAGGCTTGTGATCGTTAGCTATTCTCCACCACTCTGGGAAATGTGTGCTTGGATTAGCTCCAAGAATCTTAGCAACAGGACAACAGCTCCCAAGCAGAGCCCCAGGCCTCTGATGGGGCCACAACCCTGGAGACAAGGAGCTATTTATTGACATGGACTGTCTGTCTTCCAAAGCTAGAGTCCCAAAGATGGAGCTAACGAAGAGCCCTGGTGCCAGGATGTCACATTGGGTTAGGAGTACCAATCCATTAATGGTCTGCATGTCTGTCCTCACCCCACACCAGTGGAGACGCACAGCATACATATAGAGTGGTTTCTGAAAGGCCTTGGCACTTGACACTTGAGCACCCAGACAATTGCTGTGTTTAGCTGGGAGTGTGGGAAAGGGCTCAGGCCGAGAACGCTTCCTGCACAGATGGACAGTGCTGTCATAGAACAGCCAAGACTGCCAGCTGCAAGTCCCGAAGGCAGGAGTGCTCACAACGCACTCGTGAGGGGACTTTCTGTGTGATGAGCCTTGCGGTAAAGGGCAATCTCTCTGCCGTCCTTCTTGTGCCACTTCCAGCAAAGAGCTCCATCTCAGGGCCAAGCGCTGGCTTAGATGGGAGAGGAAACCACTGCAGAGCAGCGGGCATCCCACAGTCACAGGAGGAAAACCTGCTTCGCTGAAATCCCCAAGAGGAGGTATCATCTCGGCATGGCATCCACACTCATCTGCAGATGCTTCCTGACTTGGAAACACCCCGGAGAGACTTTATAAACGGGACACTGAAGCTCCTGTCAATCACAGCCAAAGTTTTGCGTACTGGCATTGAGCTTACTGAAGATCCATGTTCTAACTGCTTCGCTAACTAACATCGCAAACGCCGTTGTACAGGTGGGAAAACAGAGGCTTAGAGAGACTACGGTGGGCAGCTTTCAGAGCGCCGGTCCACAGGCTGGTGACATCTGCATCACCTGGAAACGTATTGTGAGATTCCTCCGCCCACATGCCGGACCTGCTGCAGCAAAGGCTCACAAGCAGTGCGATCCATCCTGTAACACAGGTCTCAACTTTGTGTACATCAGATGTTTACGTTACACAGTAACGACATTACAGTCGTAAAGCAGCAGCTCAATAGTGTTATGGTCGGGGGAGGGGCGTCACCACAGCATGAGGGACTGTGTTAAGGGGTCTCAGTGTGAGGACTGTTGAGAACCACCGCTTTAACAAGTCCTGTGGGTAATTCTAACGCATAAGCTAGGATGAGGACCATGCCAGGGGCAGGAAGGCATCTACCACACTGCAATCAGGACCCAAAGCCAGCAGTGCTGAGGTCCAGCGTCCTGCTCCCAACCAACTGATGTCCACTAAATGTACATCAGACGGGGACATACGTGCTCCACTTCTGTCTATACCCACAAACTCCAGATTTAGAGACTCTGCCGTCATTAACAGACACTCGCCACGAAAAGTGTCTGGCCATATTCACAAAGTGGCATAAAGGGAAGTAACTGGCCACTTTTTCCTCCATTAAGGTTCTAGCTTCTTGCTGAAGTCCTAGAGCACGCCACAGTCCTCAGAGGAATGAAGGTTAGTTACACACCCCACTCCAGCCAACAAGACACTCCCAGAGACAACGCCCAGGTCTCTGGAGTCTTCACTTCACACCCAAAAGGCAGCAGCATAACTCAAAGGAATGGCATAAAAGACTAGGTGGGGTTGGTTCGTGCCTATGACCTCAGTACTCGGGAGTCTGAGGCCGGATGCCTGAGACTGGGCTATAGGGCGAGGTCCTGTCTCAACAAAGTGAACCAAGATGGAACAAACCAAGAAGCAACCAGAGGTCCAGAGCCTCTGACTCTGCCCTCTAGGGATGTCAGCACAACATACCACAAACTGGAGCCTAACGACAACGGAAAGGGTTGGGTTATTCTGGAGCCCTGCAGTCTGAAATCATGGCACTGTCCCCCAAAACCTACAGGGCAGGGGAAGGCTTCCTCACCTCTCCCAGCTTGTCTTGGTCTCCAGTGTTTCAAGGGTTGTGGTGCCGTCACTCACCTGGTAACCTTTCTGTGTCTTCCTACCACCTCCCTTCTATCTGTGCCTGTCTCCACCTTAATTTCCCCCTTTTACAAAGACACTTTATATTAGACTAAGCCCCTCCCCCTACCACCACCACTATTCCAAATGAGTTGACCTGGCTAAGTACATCTACAAGGCCTTATTTCAAAGTCAGGTCATGTTCCTGGCTCTATGGGCCAGGACTCAACATGGGCTTCAGGCCAAAGGACCACAGTTCAACAGTTACAACCATCCAGGACCCCATGTTTGTCTTCCTGCTCAGCCCCACATCATTAGTTGCTTCAGTTCTCACTCAGCACCAGAGGCTAAGATAAAGTGACCTCCAAACCAGGTCAATTTTCTCCAAAAATAATTTTTTATATTTACATTATGTGTGTGAGTATTTTGTCTGCATGTCTATATGTGTACCATGTGTGTGCCTCATGCCCTTAGGTGTCAGAAGGCATCAGATTTCTTGGAACTGGAGTTAAGGATGGTCATGAGCCAGCGTGTGGGTGCTCGGGTCCTCTGCAAGAGCAACAAGTGCTCTTAGCTACTTAGTCATCTCTCTGTCCCAATGCATCCTTTAACACAGATAATTTCAACAGGGAGGAACCAAGTTGGACCAGGTGCCCCTTGGTTCATGTACAATAGCCCAGCAACTTCTCTCCTTCCTTGAAGACCAGTGTTCACTGAAAAGCTGTGCCCACGTCAAAAGGAAGACACCAAAGGTCCCTTCATGACCAGATGAGCTAGAAGGGTGGGCAGCTTCTTCGGAGCCTACAAAGGACAATGTCAGACCAGGTTAGTGTCACATCTTGCCTTTCAGGCCACATCTCCTTCCTTAACCCACTCCAGACTCTGAATTAGTTATCTGAGGCCAGAGGAAATAGTCATTATGACTGTACTTGCCAGTCAAGGCAGCAAGACATGAGTCATGGCTCTCAGAAGCTCTCCCCCCCCCCCACTTTAATATGCTTCCTTCTTGTAACTGATCTTCTCATTGCAAGGATGAATACCTACTCAAGCTAACATAAGAAAATAAGGCTGACTCAGCAAGAGGATATAGGCTCCATAGAACCAGCAGAAAGAATCACCTGGTCTCATGGGAACTAGGAAGCTAAGAACAGGCCACATATTTCAAGGGCCATGTGACCCATTTCTCTTTCCCTCTGCCTCAGCTTGCATCTCTATTTCTCTCCACCAAGGGATTCCCTGTCACCGCCTCAGTCTGCACAGTAATCTTCAAGGCTACCTCAGTTCCTTTCAACTCAGCTCCCCACAGCTCAAGGTCAGTCCCACCACCTCCCAACACTACATCGCCAGTCTGGGTCAGGGGACAACATCCCTCCACCCAACTAGCTGTGACAAAAGGCACCTAGTCTGGTGATTTCTCAAGGGCTTTGGGTAATGACAGTCACTATAGAAGGTGCAATAGGTAGGCAGCACTCACAGCATGTCCGCTGCAGGGATGATGGAAGTCACATGGTTTCAATCACCCAGTAGGTTACAAAGGCTGAGCCTTGCCCTTTGTGCACCTCACTTCAACCCTTCCAGGGAGTCATCGCAGGTGTGGAAACCGAGTGGAGTGACTCTTCCAGGGTCACTCAGCTGGTGAGAGATGAGAATTCATTCAAGTCTACCAGGTTCTGTGATGGCGCACTGGCTTTCCTGCTAAGGAGATAGTATCATTAGATCAAATCAGGGGAAATAGAAGTTAGTAATAGGTTTTTCTCCCAACATATTAAGCCATATCAAACAAAACTGAGAAAGTATAAAAGCCGGTTTATTGGGAGCAATTCCCAGGCAGGGTCACCGTTTCCACAGAATGAGGCCATAGAAGTCGAGCCAGGCCAAGGCGAGAGCTTTTATAGATCCTAGGGAAGGGGTGATGATGTGTCAGCCAGGAGCTGGGACTGTGTCCATATATGGTCAAAACTGAGCCCCTGGAAGGGCACTCTTGAATGAGTTGCCTTAGCTGCCCGAAACTCTGGAAACTCAGGACTGAGCTTCCGGTGCCATCCCTTTGTCCTGAATTTTTCAGTGCAGGTGGGGTTGGGGGGAAAGAAAGAAAGAACAGGGCTTTCCAGAGATGAAGTCCCAGCCTGGAAAGGCCTTGGGAATGTGAGCCCAGGTACTGATGAATCCTGAAGTTTTCCCAGGACCACACAGCATTTTCTACCTCTGTTCTCTGTGGAGAGTGTGACCGGCAGAGGCTTAGCAGTGTAAGGCTCCAAAAGTCACTGAATAGAGACCCCAGACTTAAATAGTATGTAAAAGCAAAGAGCATTTGTTCTGCAGAAACAGCGTGCACACAGGAGTCAACCAACCACACAAAATGGTGGCAACTCTGAAGGGACATTCACAGGCTCTTTTAAAGGCTTCTGCAGGAATTCTGTCTGTGGCTGTGTGACTCTAACTGGGATCGGCTGATGCCTGGGGAGGCTACGTGACTCTAGCTATGTCCTTCTAGCAATGCCCAGTCCTCTCATTCCCTCTCAAGTACTGTTCCCTCTTAAGTCCTTGAGTGGGTTTAAGGGCTCCCATCGGGATTTCAACACCCTGAGTTGAACAGCAGAGATTGGCGGGGCTCCCTTTGGCCCCTCACTCCCCCTGTCTTTATGAACCTAAATCAAATCTTTGATGTTATGATTTCTGTCCAGCATACAAGGGTTGCATTGTACCCTCAAAACCCTAAGTTTGATAGCATTACTGCAGCCTTGGACAAGCATGAAATGAAGTCTGTCATGTAAGGGGCACAAAGAGCAACAGAACCGAGGACCTATTTTCTGGTATGTCAGTAGGTAGCCACTTTCCCTTCTGACAGAGACTTTTCTTTTGACTTAGCATTTCAGTCTGTTTGGTGAGGACAATGGACAACATATTCTCTTCAGTATCTAACTCCAGTTGACAGCAGGGCCTTGTTATTGGAGCCCAGGAAGGCTGAAAGGCTAGGCAATGAGGCACTTACCAGAAGCATCTGATTAACCGATACAGTTGAAGAGACAGGGAGCCATCACGTCGGCTGGACTGGTTTGCATCAGGATTCAGTAAGTCCAGATCTCAGCAGCTTGCAGGCCACACATGATCCCTGCATGGGGTCTGTTCGCCAGGTAAAAATCTGCTGCGGCAAATACAGACTAGGGATAGAAGTTTAAATTGTGTCTGTCCTTCAACACCCCACTCTCACTGAAGGATAAGTCATTGAAACAGAAACTAAGCCGAGAAATAACATCATTAATCAATGCCATGGGTCAAATGGATCTAACAGATATCTATAGAACCTTTCACCCAAACAAGAAAGAATATACCTTCTTCTCTGCGCCCCATGGAACCTTCTCCAAAATTGATCACATCGTAGGTCACAAAAGCAGGCCTCAACAGATACAAGAGGATTGAAATAATACCTTGTATCCTATCAGATCACCATGCTCTTAGGCTGCAATTCAACAACAACAGAAACAACAAAAAGCCTACACGTACGTGGAAACTAAACAACTCTCTGCTAAATGACACATGGGTCAGGGAAGAAATAAAGAAAGAAATCAAGGAGTTTCTGAAATTTAATGAAAATGAGGGAACAACATACCCAGATTTGTGGGATACATTGAAAGCAGTGTTAAGAGGAAAACTCATAGCACTAAGTGCCTTTAAAAAGAAATTGGAAACATCACACATAAGCAACTTAACAAACCAGCTGGAAGCCCTAGAAAAAGAAGAAGCAGAAACACCCAAAAGGAGTAGACGTCTGGAAATAATCAAACTGAGGGCTGAAATTAACAAATTAGAAACTAAGAAAACAGTCCAAAGAATCAACAAAACCAAGAGCTGGTTCTTTGAGAAAATCAACAAGATAGACAGACCTTTAGCCAAACTAACAAAAAGGCAGAGAGATAGTATTGAAATCAACAAAATCAGAAATGAAAAGGGAGACATAACAACAGACACTGAAGAAATACAAAGAATCATAAGATCCTACTTTGAAGGCATATATATGCCACAAAATTTGAAAATCTAAGGGAAATGGATGACTTTCTTGATCAATTTCACTTACCTAAGTTGAGTGAAGAACAGATAAACAAGCTAAATAGTCCCATTTCCCCTACAGAAATAGAAGCAATCATTGATAGTCTCCCAACCAAAAAAAGCCCAGGGCCAGATGGTTTCAGTGCAGAATTCTACCAGACCTTCAAAGGCGAGCTAATACCGATACTCTTCAAGCTACTCCAAAACATAGAATTGGATGGAACATTACCAAATTCATTCTATGAGGCCATAGTCACGTTGATACCTAAGCCTCACAAAGATTCATCAAAGAAAGAGAATTTCAGACCAATTTCTCTTATGAACATCGATGCAAAAATACTAAATAAAATTCTTGCAAAACGAATACAAGAACACATAAAGGATATCATTCATCATGACCAAGTAGGCTTCATTCCAGGCATGCAGGGATGGTTTAATATATGGAAATCCATCAATGTAATCCACCATATAAACAAACTGAAAATAAAAAACCACATGATCATCTCTTTAGATGCAGAGAAAGCATTTGATAAAATCCAACACCCATTCATGTTTAAAGTTTTAGAGAGATCGGGGATACAAGGCACTTTCCTCAACATAATAAAGGCTATCTACAGCAAGCCAATAGCCAAAATTAAAGTAAATGGGGAGATACTCAAGGAAATTCCTCTAAAATCGGGAACAAGGCAAGGCTGCCCACTCTCTCCATATCTCTTCAATATAGTACTCGAAGTTCTAGCCAGAGCAATAAGACAACAAAAGGAGATCAAGGGTATCCAAATGGGAAAGGAGGAAGTCAAACTATCCCTATTTGCAGATGATATGATAGTGTACATAAGTGACCCTCAAAATTCCACCAGAGAATTCCTACAGCTGATAAATACTTTCAGCAATTTGGCTGGATACAAAATTAACTCCAAAAAGTCTGTAGCCTTCCTATACACAAATGACAAGCTTGCAGAGGAAGAAATTAGGAAAGCCACACCCTTCACATTAGCCACAAGCAATATAAAATATCTAGGAGTTACTTTAACTAAGCAAGTGAAGGACTTGTTTGAAAAAAATTTCAAAACTCTGAAGAAGGAGATTGAAGATGACATGAGAAGATGGAAGGATCTTCCTTGCTCATGGATAGGGAGAATTAACATAGTAAAAATGGCCATCCTACCAAAAGCAATCTACAGAATCAATGCAATCCCTATCAAAATACCTACACAATTTTTTAAAGACATTGAAAGTTCAATTCTGAACTTCATATGGAAAAACAAAAAACCCAGAATAGCAAAAACGATCTTGTACAATAAAAGGTGCTGTGGAGGAATCTCCATACCTGATTTCAAATTGTACTATAAAGCAATTGTAATTAAAACAGCATGGTACTGGCACAGCAGTAGGCTGGTTGATCAGTGGAATCGAATTGAAGACCCAGATATGAATCCACACACATATGGTCACTTGATTTTTGACAAAGAAGCCAAATCCATTCAATGGAAAAAGGATAGCATCTTCAACAAATGGTGCTGGTCTAACTGGATGTCTATGTGTAAAAAAATGCAACTGGACCCATATTTGTCACCTTGCACAAAACTCAAATCCAAGTGGATTAAAGACCTCAACATAAAACCAGAGACACTAAGTCACTTAGAAGAAAAAGTGGGGAAGAGCCTGGAACATATTGGCACAGGAGACAACTTCCTGAACAGAACACCAACAGCCCAGGCCTTAATGTCAACAATTAATAAATGGGACCTCATGAGGCTGAGAAGCTTCTGTAAGGCTAGAGACACGGTCAAGAGAACAAAGCGACAGCCTACAGACTGGGAAAAGATCTTCACCAACCCTACATCTGACAAAGGTCTAATATCCAAAATATATAAAGAACTCAAGAAATTAAACACCACCAAACCAAATAACCCAATTGAGAAATGGGGCTTGGAACTAAACAGAGAATTCTCAACAGAAGAATATCAAATGGCTGAGAAACACTTAAAGACATGCTCAACCTCCTTAGTCATCAGGGAAATGCAAATCAAAACAACTCTGAGATTCCATCTTACACCCATCAGAATGGCTAAGATCAAAAACTCAAGCGACACCACATGCTGGAGAGGATGTGGGGAGAGAGGAACACTCCTTCATTGCTGGTGGGAATGCAAACTAGTACAACCACTTTGGAAATCTATCTGGTGCTATCTCAGAAAACTGGGAATAGGGCTTCCTCAAGACCCAGCTATTCCACTCCTTGGAATATGCCCAGAAGATGCACCAGCACACAACAAGAAAATTTGCTCAACCATGTTCATAGCAGCCTTATTCATAATAGCCAGATCATGGAAACAGCCTAAATGTCCCTCAGTAGAAGAATGGATAAAGAAACTGTGGTACATATACACTATGGAATACTACTCAGCTATTAAAAACAAGGAATTCCCGAAATTTGTGGACAAATGGATTGAGCTAGAGATGATCATAATGAGTGAGTTAACCCAGAAGCAGAAAGACTCAAATGGTATATACTCACTTATATCTGCATACTAGCCCAATGGGCATGTCCCACAAAAGCCTTCCCTTACCAGGAAACTGGGACCGAGGGGAGGACATCCTATTGGGACTCTAGATGAGAGAACAATGGGAGAATAGCAATGTAGAAGGATCCAGTGGGTCCTAAAAACCTACAAGTAGAACATTATGATAGGCAGATTTGGGTCATGGGGTCCCGCTCAAACTAAGGCTCTAGCCAAGGACAATACAGGCGGTAAAATTTAAACCCCTACCCTGATCTAGCCCATGGACAGAACAGTCTCCACACTTGAGTGGAGAGAGGGATTTGACTTTCTCAAGTACTCTGGTGCCTCACATTTGACTATGTCCCCTGGCGGGGGAGACCTAGTGGCACTCAGAGGAAGGACAGCAGGTCACTGAGAAGAGACTTGATACCCTATGAGCATATACAGAGGGAGGTAATCCCTCTGAGGAACAGTCATAGGGGAGGGGAATAAGGGGAAATGAGAGAGAGGGGAGAATGGGAGGATACAAGGGATGGGATAACCATAGAGATGTAACAAGAATAAATTAATTAAAAATAAAAAAAAAGAAAAATAAAATAAATAAATAAATTGTGTCTGTCAGACAACAGGAATGGGCTTATGCCTCCGAGACCTAGTAAAAGCATGAACATTCTTTTCTCAGCCCAGACAGCTAGATATACAGATTGGACAGACACGCTTTTAACATGAGAAGCACCTTAAGTCTATATTCAGAAGACAACCAAAAGGACATTAAAATCTTGAGTTTCTGACTGATTAATAAACAATCCACCAGCTTATCAGAACTCTATTGATAAAATCTTGAACTTTTGAAATCATAAAAATATAATGATAGCATAGAAAGGGAAAGAAATCTCTAACGTTTTCCATTTTTATATGCCTTAAACCACTTAATATATCCCAACTTAAAAGTATCTTTAGAACTACCCATTTCCAGAGTTAGCAACACAGTAGGTTGTTAACCTGAATCAACCTTTATAACCTTAAATTTTTACCATCATATAAAGAATATTTTGAACCAGGATTGAATCATATATGCAATATGTTGTAAGAATATAACTTTGAATTTCTACAAAAAAAAAAGTCCATGCCAATTTAAAATGAGGCTTGTTGTTTTCTTAGTCCAAAGGGGGATAAAACAGACTTCAGAGAGCTCATTAGGACCAGGAGGCTCTATAATTGTTGCTCTATTCTGTGTAGCTATCTCAAGATGATGGGTTCAGACCACAGCAGGCTGCAGACCATGTGGTCCTCGTGGTTGCTGTTTAAAAAACATCTGTGTTTCTATAGATGTTGCAAACACATATGCATACATATTCTAAAATATATGGGCTGGAGATACAGCTTTAATACCTTATTAAAGAAACATTGCTTTAAATCCTATCTTTTATGAGTCTACTTTTTAACCCAGGACAAAAATTACATAAAAATCTTATCCCAGTTTAAAGTATCTTTGGAGACCTGTTTCCTTGGTCCCCTCTTGCCATGTGTTGCCTAGAATGGCTCCCACCCTGAGTTACTTGTCTTAAGCTAACTTTTTGTTACAGATATTACAGATTTTTAGCTGTACCCAATATCCAATATTCTATAACCAAGACATACAGAGCATAGTAAACTTACACATTTAAGACTAGTCAGACATAAGCATGAAGTGGCCATCCATCCATACATTTAAAACAGATAAACAAAATTTTCCTTACTTTCTCCAGCTGTAGCACCTTGCTACCTGCTGAATCCAGGTAGGAGCTGGGGCTTGCTTTAACTGAGGCCAGAGGTGGAGCCAGCGTCCTGGAGATAGCACAGGGAGGAGCTGAAGAGCCAAGCCCCAGGCTCCACAAGCTGCAACTGCCTTTTGGCACTCTCACTGCCCCCTCAGCTTAGAGCTGCTTGGAGAAGAGCCCACAAGCTACATGGCCCCAGCAGCGACCATGGCAGAGCACATGAGAGCTGATAGGGGGTCTCAGGAGCCCCAGGCTTGGCTGGAGGAGCCTGAGCATGTGCATCCCCAGCAAAACCCTGGCTGCAGGAGCACAGAGAAGCTTAGCCTTGGGAAACTTAGAGCTGTCCTGACCCCAGGTGCACAGTGGGACCTGGATGCAGGTTGGCAGAAAACTACCCTGTGGGGTAGAGCTTGCCATCTGACCCATAATGATTCCCAAAAAGAAAGTATAAAGACAGTCTGAAAACAAACAGAATATAGACACACGGAGACAAAACCAGACTCCCCAGAGACCAAAAATGAAAACTAAAACAAACCAGAGGTGGCTCATCCCATAATAAGGCTCCACCTAATAGGAGCTACCCATTGTAGTCACCAAAACCAGAGACAGATTGGAACCTTCCAGCTCCACCTGATGGGGATCCAGAGCATCCTCAGAACCTCCAGTCCAGGAGAAAGTTGGCACATCTGCCTACCCTCCAGTGGCTTCCAGATTGTGTCCAGATACCAGAGTCACCAGAGAAACAAAATGAAACCTAGACAAGACGACAGCAAAACAGAGGTGTGCCCAAACTCATTGATCTGCAAAGAACAGAACATGCTTTCCTGAAAACACTCTACTAGGGCATAGGGGGATGGGAGGGTAAGGAGTGGGGAGGTAGGGCATTGTCCCCAGAGATCCCAGATGAGCCCCCAAATGTAAGGGTCCAAAAATCACTGAAGGAAGACCCCAGACTCAAATAGCATGTAAAAACAAAGAGCATTTATTCTGCAGAAACAGCCTGCATGCAGGGGTCAACCATCCATACAAAATGGTGACAAACCCGATGGGGAGCTCACGGGCTCTTTTAAAGGCTTCTAGGAAAATTCTATCTGTGGCTATGTGACTTTAACTGGCATTAGCTGATGCCTGTGGAGGTAGGTGGGTGCTCATGGAGGCTATGTGACTCTAGCCATCTCCTTTTAGCAATGTCCGGTCCAGTCCTCACAGCAGGAGGCCCAGACCTCCTGGAAGGAACTTCCTGCTGCTTCTCTTCTGGAGCTACAGCCACACATGAAACAGCCTCCAAGATCTCCACCATAAACTTGGCATTCCAAGGAGGATGACTGTGGGTTTGGGGTAACTGTTTTTCACTAGGAAACTTAACCCAAAGAGTTAGTTAACTGGGCTCAAGGTGGGTACAACAGCCACCCAAAACTTGGGGTAACCCATCAAACCCCAAGATGGGAGTGTCAGAGCCATGAGTTCTATCCTAGGACGGAGGTAATCTCACAAGACGTATCCACCTTCTGCCATGGTAGGGATGGAAGATGTGATGCAGAAGCAGCTGTGTGCTTATTTATGCTTGTCCTTTTGTGTGTCCGCTGTGCTGGGCTAGACCACTCAGCTGTTAGGCCAACCACTAATGCAGCTGTCACCATGTAACCTTTTGTATATGACTGTTTTAGTCAATGTCCTATTGCTGCTAAGAAACACCATGACCATCTGGATCCACAGGCAACAAACAGAGAGAGACAGACAATTAGCTGATAGGTTACATTAGTAAAACTGTACATGGTGAAACAGTAGTAAGTGTTCTGCTGTGTACCAGGCACTGGAGTGGCCTCGCTGCATGTTAACTACCCAATACTCCCATGAAGTCTATGAAGTAGGTACTTTTCACATCTCTAGTCAACAACTGTCAAAGCTGACATTCAGAGATGTCGAGCAACTTCCCCAAGGTCACACAGCAAATACATAGTTGAGTCAGGATTTAAACTCAGACATCCTGTCTGTATAGCCATATTCTGCATCTCTGAGGCACAATTTTTATAATGTTATGTTTGTCGTATAAAACAAGTTATCATAGGACAGAGGGAAGTTCTGGCTGAAAGGAGGCAACTTTCAAAAATGGTCTAGAGAGGACAGCGGGAATTTGGTAGGCTTACGAAACTGAAGGGGGAGAGAGAAGACTGCTCTTATAATTAAGATGGGACTCCCCATGCAACCGCGATCCTCCCTCTCCTGGAGACATTCTCAGTCTATCCACCTTCTCATCTGGTTACCTGGTTCCTCCTGTTGCACATCATCTTCATATCTCAGCCCGCTGTGCCCCTGAGCTATGGAGGCTTTCCCTCCAGAACTCTCCTGCACCTATGGGCTTTCCTCGTGACACCTGTACTAGCTCATAATGAAACCGTTATCATGAGGGCACTCTCACCAAGGCGGCATCTGTGCCTGGCTCTGTGTGCTGGGAACCACTTGGGCCTAAGCCTAGTGTCTGGCCCAAAGCCAGCACCCACTCCCACTCAGAGACTGTTAGGGATCTGTGTAGCAGAGACCACCTATGGGTCTCAGGCTTGACCACCTACACTCACACCAGAGTCAGACGAAGGTCTGAAGCAGAAAACTGCCCTCTCTCTCTGATTAATTAACAAACAGGAATGCTACCAGGCCCGCAGATTCCAGATTTATTCATTTCAAGTCATTCCTAATTGAAAGCCACAGTGAGCACAGACAGTGAGCTGTGTAGACTCCTAAGTGTGCTGACGACTTTTACGAGGTCCCACGGTTCTCCCCAGAGCCTACATCAGAAGAATAAGATAGACAGTGGATGTAAATAAAAAAAATGTGGCAACATTCCAATAATCCTGTGGCTTCTCCAAGAATCTAGATGAATCTAGCTGTGGTTAAGGTTCTGTGTGGTAAACTGAAACACCAGGAATGTTGGCCCAAGAGGGAAAATTCTCCTGAATTATGTAAGAGATGCCACCAGGTTCTGCAAGCAAGTTCTCTTTTTAATATGAAAACACCCTTTCAGAGGCTGAGAGCTGTTTTGATAAAGGATTAATTTAGTGCTCAGAGAAGGATCCATTGCAGCTCACAGCCTCGTGTGGTTTGTTCAGGGACCCACTGCAGAGCCTTTATTCCAAGGTGTTTAAATTTAAGACATCTCCTTTCCAAATCAGGCTATAATTTATCAAAGCGGCAATTCTTCTCTTAGCGTCCAGTTCCGTGTCCATCCGCTTGTTTGCCAAGTCTGTTAGTCTTTCTAGCCCCAAATATAAATACTTCTACAACTGCCAAGGATTTCTAAATACAAGTGAGTCTTCAGAATGTGGCTCTCTCTCTTGCAGAAAGATGTTATCAGACCCCAGCACACACAGACTGGCTTCTGTTAAAACAAACATACTCGAAACCAAATGAGAGCTGGGCTTTGGGAGAATCACAAATGGAGCTGTGTGCCTTCCTGGCAGAGGGTTCTCAGTCACCCCTGGAACACAGCAAAGGGGCTGCAGAGAGCAACTCAATTCTCCTGCTATTCCAGATTGCCCCCAAACAAGAGCAAGCTGATGGATTTCAGTGCAGGTCGCGGGTTGACTCAAAGTCAGGAGGACTTAACTCCAGAGAGCAGATGTCTAGACAAAGAACAGCCAGTTGTAGTTGCCCTTTGGGATGTCTGAGTTCTGCCTGCCCATTTTAGGAAGTCAGAGCACTCCCCCAGTGTTGATTGGCAACATCTCTGCTAAGTCTGGGAGGCCTCTGGAGAGAAATCACTTGTTTGTACCTTGGCTCAAATTTCTACTTCCTAGTCTTGTGAACTAAGAACAATGACAAGTTGGTCCTGGTTTTCTGCCTGTAGGAAATGAACTGGGCATCATTCTGGACTTTTCTATAGTTTTCCTAGCTCTGAAGCCTAAATTTAACCACTTAGATAAGGGCCTCATGATGGCAGCCTGCTGTGGGACTCACCCGACGCTTGTGTGCACAG
This sequence comes from Acomys percivali, assembly GCA_907169655.1. Lineage (NCBI taxonomy): Eukaryota > Metazoa > Chordata > Mammalia > Rodentia > Muridae > Acomys > Acomys percivali. The sequence goes on from OU015757.1 coordinate 55,524,214, forward strand.
TGACACGGGTGACCTTGTAAAAAAAAATTGAATTCCTCTGTCTTTAGATACACCACCCCTCCAACTATACCCACATAGTGCACTCCACAAACTGACAATACTTGCTGGTTCTTGAAGGCACTTGTGTTTTGCTGCCTCAGTGGGAACTATTCTGAAAAGTCTATGTTCTTCCCAGTCTTTAAAAAAAAAATTCTAAAAATCAATTTAGGCATAGCATCAAATTTTAAGACACTACTAGGTTATTCCATTAAGCTTGACTATTCAGACAGTCAGTAGTGACAAATGACTAGGTTTCTTGAGATTTATTTATTTGACCTGTGTTGTTTTGTTGGAGGTGGGGTGCTCATGTATGTGGAGGCCAAATTTAAGTGTCATTTTAATGTTGACCATCTTATTTTTGAGTCTGGTCTCATGGACCTGGAGCTCATCCATTAGATGAGTTCTGCTGACCAGTAAGCTCCAGGGAACTGCCTCTCACAGTCTCCACAATGCTGGGGCTACAAGGACATGCCACCATGCCCAGGTGTTTTCACAGGAGTTCTGGGGACCGAACTCAGGTCCTCGTGCTTGCAAGGCAAGCACTTTACTGACTGAGCCATCTCTCAAAGCTGATTTCTGAGAGTTTTTGTTCTCCTTTGTTTTGTTTTATACGTATGTATCAGAGGGCGGGGGTGGGTATGTGGTTGTAGAATTGGTATGTGTATATGTGTCTCTGTGTGTGCTTTCTTATGAGTGTCTAGGTATCCCAGCATGCAAGTGAAGGTCAGAGAATGACCCAAACCCTGACTCTAACCTCTCCTGAAACCTAACCTTTCCACCTTGCTTGAAACAGAGTTCCTTTGTTGTCTTCTGCAATGACACCCCAGCTGGCCATGCAAGCATCTGGGGACTGTCCTATCTCTGTCTCCCTTCTTGTCATAAGAGCACTGGGATTCTATGTTCTAGCATCTTTGGTACATGAGCAAACTCTGCATGATACCAAAGGAGAAGCAGAAACACCAAGCCAGACACAATAGTGTGCTGCCTGCAAGGCATGCTAGTGTAATGGTGGCACAAAGCATATGGGAGTAACCAACCAATATCTGATTTGACTTAAAGCACACCAGATGGAGGCAGGTATGATGTAGCACGCCTTTAATCCCAGGACCTGGGAGGCAAAGGCACGCAGATCGCTGTGAGTTCGAGGCCAGCCTGGTCTACAAAATGAGTCCAGGACAGCCAGGGCTACATAGAGAAACCCTGTCTGAAAAAAAAACAAAAAACAAAAAAAAGCACACCAGATGGAACTTATACACTGGTTCTTAGTTAGGTGACCAAGGACCAGAGGCTAGGTAGCTCAGGGACCTCGTGAAAAAAAAGCAAATATTACTGGTCTAAAAACAGAGGAAAATGTAGTGCTAAGATGACTCCTACTGAGAGTCGACTATACTCATAGATCAGTGCCTTATTCAACCATCATCGGAGAAGCTTCCTCCTGCAGCAGATGGGAACAAAAACAGAGACCCGCAGGCACCATGGAGAGAGTGAGAGACCTTGGAACACTCAGCCCTCAAGGGAATGTCTCCATCAAATCCCTCCCCTCGGAGTTCAGGAACCCTGTGGGAAAGGAGATGGAGGACCGCAGAAGAACAAGGCCCTCTAAATCAGCACGCACAAAGCTCAGATGAACTTACAGAGACTGAGGTCTCACAGAGACTGAGGTAGCTTACACAAGCCCTGCACCAGATCTTCTGCACATATATTACAGCTTCCAGTTTAGCACTTTGATGGGATTCCAAGTAAGTCTCTGATTCTTGTGCCTTCTCTTGGGCTATTTTCCTTCCATTGGTTTGTCCTGTCCAACTTCAATGTGATAAGGTTTTTTTATCTTATTATATTGTATTTTGTTATGTTTTGTTTTTATCTCTTAGAAGCCTGTCTAAGGATGGAACTAGAAATGATCATACTGAGTGAGTTAACCCAGAAGTAGAAAGACTCACATGGTATATACTCACTTATAATTGGGCACTAGCCTAAAATGCATGTCCCGTGAAAGTCTTCACTTACCAGGAGATTTGGATAGATGTGAGGAGATCCTACTGGGACTCTAGGTAAGAGAAATATAGGAGATGGGGAAATAGAAGGACCCAGAGAGTCCTAGAAACCTACAAGAAGAACATTGTGATGGGTGGATTGGGGCCCAGGGGGTTCTGCTCAAACTATTGCACTAACCAAGGACAATACCAGTAATAAACATCGAATCCCTACTCTGATCTACCAAATGGACAGGACATTCTCCACAGTTATGTGGAAAGCAGGGACTGACTCTGACATGAACTCTGGTGCCCCATATTTGACCACCTCCCCCTTGGTTGGGAGGCCTGGTAGCACTCAAAGAAAGAACAAGCAGGCTACCAAGATGAGACTTGATAGCCTATGACCATATAGTGGGGGAAGAGGTCCCCCTCGGTCTTAGACCTAGGGGAGGGGAATAGGGTGAAAGCGGGAGGGTAGGAGGAATGGGAGGATACAAGTGATGGGATAACAATTTAGTTGTAATCTGAATAAATTAGTTAAATAATAAATAAATAAATAAATAAATAAATAAATAAATAAATAAAAGAAGCCTGTCTAAGAGACAGAAAGAGAGTAGATCTGGATGGAAGAGGAGAAGGGAGGAACAAATGGACATACATTGGCTCTTTAGACACCCACCAACCCTTCTAATCCTCTACTGTGCTGCCATCTAGGACACAAGAGGGTGATTTAAGGAGAATTGTCGGTAAAGTTGCTGCTTACATAGTAAGTAGGCTCTGTGTTGGGAAGTCTGGAAAGAAGATGTCTGTTGGTAACAGAGGAACCAAAGTACAACTTTTTCATTTGTCATTTCAATTCTCATTATTCGGTTACAGAACTTTAAAAGGGGCAAGTGAATGCATGGGTCGGTCTTGTCTAGTGAAAGCAGTTGTAATTCTGGGAACAGGGTTTCCCATGAAAATTCAAAACCCACTCAGTGAGTTAAATCAGAAGCATTGCCCACTGACCTTCAATTCTTGGCCATCACTGCCAACTACAAAGCAAACAACTCAAAAGCAAACAGCCATAGAAGCCTAGCTCAAGTTGGCTTGGCGGCACCGAGAGCATTTGCATCCAGCTTTGTCCTGCTGGTCATTTACACAAGCTGCAAGCCATTTTCATTAACTAGACAACTACAGCCAAGCTGGCCCAATCAAGAGCCTCGGGGGACCCCAAACCAGCTCAGTCATGGGCCGAGGCTGCCTTGTTTCTCACACATCCTATCTAATCCTCTGCCCTCATTACATCGCTGGTAGGAAGAGGCAAACTTAAGTCTGTCTCCCTGTGATCTAGAGGACAAGGGACTACTTCCTCCAGACTCGCCTGCCTTCCAGTCTCATTGTAGCTCAGTCTGTGGCACCTCAGTCTCCGCTTTCCCAGGCACAGCTACTTGCTGCTGTTCCTCAAGCTCTTGTGAACGTGGTCCTGTGCACACCTCTTTTCCTCTCCTTCTGACCTGCCGTCACCGCGCTTTAAGTCCCCACTCGAGGAGCCATTTCGACCAGCTCACTTCTTAAAGATTGTTCCTTTCACGCAACCAGTTCGGGTTTCCCCCTTTCTGTTTTTATTCACTGCTTTCCTGGGCATAAGCAGTGAGCAGAACAGAGGTCTTGCTTGAGACTTCTTTAGCCAAAGCCCCTTCCATACTTGTAAATACAAAATGACTTCATAAAGACCCTGAAAGTGGTTCATACTTACAGTGCCAGGTTGACGCATTGCCCTTCATGGGTCATGGAGAAAGTCCATGCGGGCCAAGTTCTAGAGTACGAGCCAGAAAAGGTAAGTCCCCTCCTCCTCTCATCCCCACCCGCCCATGCTTGCCAAAGGCATTTAAACCACACTGCAGCGTGCTCTTCTTTTTGTTGGCAGGGAAGCGAGTCCAAGGCTTTGCTTTCCCATTTTGTTAAGGATGGAAGTCATCCAGGGAAGGGTCCAAAGAGATCTTTTGAGGGAGTGGAACTGGGCTGGGGTTGGCTGTGTGTGTGTGTGTGTGTGTGTGTGAGAGAGAGAGAGAGAGAGAGAGAGAGAGAGAGAGAGAGAGAGAGAGGGAGAGAGAGAGAGAGAGAGAAAACCACTGCCCCTTTCTCCTTAGCCTGCCCTCGCCCTCTGTAAAGAACAAGCTTTCACCGTGGATTACTTCAGGGAGGCCTCTGTCAGGACTTGGCTCAGCCTGGATGAGGCTATACCCAGAGGGACCAGAGGGAGGGTTCAAGGTCAGATGGAACTGGCAGGAGAAGGTGTCACTAAGATGGCTAGGGCATAAGGGACAAGGAAGATGAGGGACAAAAAGATGAGGGACAAGGAAGATGGGAGCGTGAGTTAAATGGAAGCCAGAAAAATAAAAGAGCTGAACCTGTATACGCCACAACCTCCCCGCTCTCTGCCACACACACCTTCACAGAATCATGTTGTGTCCCCTCCTGTTCTCTACTCCTGAAAGCCTTTCTATAAAGACCCGAGGCTGGGAGCCTGGCCAGCAGCCCACTGTTCACTCTTACAGTGTCCCGGCTCTGGGTCAATGAATACTGACACTTTTCTTTCCCTATATGTAATTTCCACTTACTCTGGCATCCCACACTTTCAAAGCCCTGTGAGGCCCGACCCCTCAGTCTCATACTCAGAGCAGAGCACGGTGATTCCATAGCCACACTCTAAACGGTCCTAGCTTTACAATAAGAAGGTTCGATTACTACCCTCCAAAAAAATAAAATCTCCTATGGCCCAGCATGGAAAACACGCCTTTAATCCCCAGCTCTCGGGAGATAGAGGCAGGTGGATCTCTCTGAGTTCAAGGTCAGCATGCGAGTTCCAGGCATATAAGTTTACACAGTTTGATCCTGTCTCAAAAACAACAGCAACAACCAAAACTAACCTTCGGTTCAAGTCATACGTTTATCTCTTTTACTTTTTTTAAAACTTTTAATCAACACATGATAAGTGTATGTATTTATGGAATTCAATTTACAACTGTGGAATGATTATATAAGGCTAACAACAGACCGGTCACCTCACACTGCCCTGACTGTATTGACCCCTTGGGATTCCTGTGGGCCAGAAGTGAGGTCATAGATGAGAAGAGGCTGAGGCTGTCTGTATAATCAGGGCATACATAAGGAAATGGTAGATTTGATGCTGCAGTATTTACCAGAGATCCTAACTTCAGGGACCAGCAGTGTCTGATCCACAGCTATATGACTTTACCCTGCTTCTTCTTCGGACTTTCCCTAAGATCTCTATAAAAGCCTCTTGGCAGCTACCATTCCCAAGCACCTCCTGCGGTGGGCGTCCAGGTCTAGTCAGATACCCGAAATGCCAGGACCCATACCCAGGCAAACCTCCGCTTGCCTAAAGTCTTACTTTGCCTTTTAACAAAAGTTCTTCCCCGCCCCCAACACCCCACCCCAGGCCTTGTGTTGAACCTCCTTCCCTCACAGTGTACGGGCTAGTGGGAAAGAGACGCCATAAACCAGCACGTGTAAACGCATAGCTCGCAGAGAAGTTCCAAACACAGATGTAACGTAGTTTTCCTCAACTATGTTACATCAAAATATCCCCACGCCATACCTCTTCAAAGCGCTTCACACAAAGCCTACTTTCAGTTTCTCAAGTTTAGTTCAGACCAGCTAAGACTCCTCATGGACGAGCTCGTTTTACCTAAAGCCCTCGGACCTCCCTGAGTAGGTGAGTCTGGCTGACAGAGGGAGTGAAGAGGATGGACTCGGGCGTGTCTACTCTCCCCTGTCCTCTCTGAGGCTTTTCTGGTCAGCTTGAAGGGGGAAAGGAGGATGTGGGGCATAATCAGCTCCTCTTCTGTCTTTGTTGCTCACCTCACAGCCCCTTGGCTAGAGAGTGGTACCTTGAATGGGAGCAGTAGAAGATGCTCCACCCGGCACTCCGCCCTGTTGCTTCTCCTAGCGCAAGGCCAACAGCGAGAACGTTGCCCCCTCCAGAAGTTCCACCAGGAAATATGATGGCAGCATTTCCTCTAGATCACTTTTCATTCTGCCTCGGCCTGCATGATGGGAAAGGAGCCCTCACCTTTGCCCTCAAACCCAGGACTTTGAGGACACCCACCTTTCTCTAGCTCAGCCTTCTGTTTATAGATCTGAGATACGAGCTGGCCAATTGTATTCCGTCTAGCTCAATTCATGCCGCACCCATTGTTGAAGGGCTTCTGAGTTTTACTTACTTTTTCTTCTAGTTAACTCTGCGGGGTATGTACCACTGCTACCACTATTTTACAAGGCTGAGACAAAGAGCAGTTAAGTCACTTGGCTGAGGTTACAGGACCAGATCTGGATTTATACCCAAGAAATGTGATCCTGCAACATAGGCAAATAGTCAAACGTAAATGTAGTCCTCAAATATCTCAGGGCAGTTTAATTTGCAATTCCCTGATGGTCACATATGTTGAGACTTTCAAATACCTATTGGTCATTTGTACTACTTCCTCTGAGAACCATCTGTTCAGTTCACTGGCACTTTTATTGATTGGATGATTACGTTTGGGGGAGAATGTTTAATGTTGGAGTTGTGTGTATAGATTCTAGATATTGATCTCCTGTAAGATGTATAGCTGGTAAGGATTTTTCCTCATTATGTAGGCTGTATTTTCTATCTAATTGTTTCCTTGGCTGTCTAGGCATTTCCTACACTGGTGGAATTTCTTCTCAGGGAGCCCATGCCTGTTCCTGTATCATGCAGTGTCTTGACCCTGCATTCCTGCAATTTCAGTTGCAGATCTGTCCTGGTTAGTTTTTTGTCATCTTGACAAGGGCTCAAGTCATGTTGAAAGAGAGCCTCAATTGAGAAAATGCCCCTACCAGATTGGCTATGGGGCATTTTCTTGATTAACAAATGGTGTGAGATGGCCCAGCCCATTGTGGAATGTACCTGCCCTGGGCAGGTGGTCCTGGGTTATTTAAGAAAGCAGTTGTATAAGCAAGCTAGTACAAGTTTCTTCAATGTCTGTGTATTTATTCAAAAGTGAATTATTAAGTCAACAAATATTTGTATATTTTCTGTAATTTCCCTTGCTATTGATTTCTAGTGTTTTTTCTGTATAATTTGATAAGATACAAATAATTGATTCTTTTGTGTTCATTAAGACTTGTTTTGTCAGACTGGAGAGATGCCTCAGTGGTTCAGACCTGATTCAGTTCTTAGCTCCCACAGCACGATTTACAACAATCCATAACTCCAGTGCCAAGGGATCCAATCCCCTCTTCAGATCCATGGGCCCCAGGCATACATGCACAATACATACATGCAAGCAAAATATTTACACACATAAAAATGAAATAAAAAATCATCTTTAAAAAATAAAATTAAATTTAAAAAACAAGATCTTCTTGCTCATTCAAAATGTAACCTGTCTTAGAAACAGTTCTCTGGCCTTCTAAGAATATGTATTTTGCATCTGTTGGATGGAATATTATGTATCCATCTGTTAAGTCCATTTGGTCTGTGATATAGTTTAATTCTGCAGTCTCTTTGTTGATTTTTAGTTTGGGGGACCTTCCTAGAGAAGAGAGAGGAGTGCTGAAGCTACCCAGTACTATTGTATCAGGACCTATCTGACTATAAACATTAGTGTTTGTCCTATGGAACTGGGAGGCGATATATAGCTTCTTGATGACTTATTTCCCTTTATTGTTATGTGGTAGCCTTTATCTCCTTTAATTTTCAGGTTGAAAAGTCAGAACAACTATGCCAGCTTCTTTGAGGTTTTTGTTTGCTTGACTCTGACCCTTTGACTCTCAGTCGGCTGGTGTCTTTTTACTGGTGGGGTTGTTTCTTGGAGGCAATAGCTACATCTTGTTGTGAAAGTTTTGGTTTATATGTAAACATGTTTTTGTTTTAATGCCAGGTATGGGATATGGGGGCTGCTCCAGTTTGCCCACAGCTGATAATCACCTCCTGAGAGGACATGTGATGTTTCTCAGCTGTGAAGTGCCTCATGCAGGGGCTGTAGCCTTTGCCTAGAGGATGAAAGCCAGACTGAGAGAGAGAGAGAGTGGGGGCACTCTGAGAAAAAAGAAGGCTGCTGTTGCTTCCCCCTGTTGCTTCTGGCTGCTGTTGATGCAGTTGGACAAGAAAAAGTCGGAGATATACCGAAATGAAGATTGGACTCTCCCTAAGGAACCAATGACCCTGAACAGCAGGAAGTAGCTAAGGAAAATTATGTCCCCTAGCTCCACTAACCTTCTTTCTCTCCTATGTGGTGTTGGGGTGTGGAAAGACATTGGGGTGAAGAAGGGAGAAAGAGATTTGAGGAACCCAGAATAAAAATAAATTTTAAAAGTATGCCAACAGCGTCTTATATTTGAGTTTTTAAATGTTCACGATCTACAGTCACTATACACGGTACTGTTATATAAGGACACTGTCATACAAACATATATGACACGTTGAGCAGATCCTCTCATGCGTGCTACCTCCTTGTCTCTCACCTCTCCCGCTCCCATCAGTCTCCTTTGTTCCCTGTTTGACTTTGCTTTCACATTGATAGTGTGTGCAACGCAGACACTGTTCTGCACATCTATATGAAATCTAGGAGCCACATATCTGAGAAAAACATCTTTGTCATTCTGAGACTGGATTAATTCCCTTAATAAAGTAATCTCCATTTGCATCCATTTTCCTGTAATAGCATAATGTGTTCTTTGTGACTGGAAAAAATCCACTGTGTGTATATAACCACATCGCCTTTATCTGTGCTTGTTTTTAACACAAACATTGGTTCCATAACTTGCCTATTATGACTAGTGCTAAGGTGGACATTAATCATCTGTGTGATATCTTGGCCCAAAGTCCTTTTAGGGTTTTGTTTTTGTTTGTTTGTTTGTTTGTTTGTTTGCAGGGATACTACCACACTGGTTTTCATAGTGGCTAGACTAGTGTAGTGGTGTGTAAGAGTTTCCTTTGTGTACATCGTCCCAGCATTTGTTGTAATTTACTTTCCCCATGACTGCCCATCTGACTGGGGTAGGATGGACAGTGTAGTTTAATCCGCGTTTCTCTGATGACTGTGAGGCTGAACACTCTTTCATGCTAATTAATCATTTGTGTCTTGCCTTTTGAGAAATGTTTATCCATTTCATTATCCCAATTATTGATTGGGTTGTTTGGTTTGTTTAGTTTATTTAATGTTTTATGTGTTCTGCTTAATTCTCTATCCAATGTACAGATAGATTTCCTCCCATCCTGCAGGCTGTTTTCTTAAGTGTTTCCTTTGTTGTGCATGTTTTTAATTTCATGCTTGTCAATGGTTGGCATCATTTCCTGAACAGCTGGAGTTCTATTCAGAAAGCCTGCCTATGCCTATGCCTATCTTGAAGTGTCTCTCTACCTTTTCCCCTAATGGCTCCAGCATCTCAGCACTTTCATTATGGATCTTGTCCTTTAATTCAATCAGCTAGTCTGAACTCTTTTCCAATGTATGAAATACATTTTCATTTAAGGTATCTATGTATTTATTTGATATGTTTGTGCCCATGTGTGTAAGCACACATACTATTTGTTTCAGCTGACCAGACTTTTTAAAAACAACAACGAACGTTAGGGCAGCTAGATGGCTCCACAGGTTGAACTCTCCAGTGACCTCGGGCTCAGAGTTATCACGCTCCATAACGAGGTCTGTTCCCAGGTATCCAGGGCAGGGCTGTCTTTATACACTTCAACCCCTATGCCAAGCTTCATGCTGCCTGTAACTTCTCAGCTTGTCAGTGTCTGGACCTTAGAATGTCTACAACTGTCTCCCTGGACTATCTCTCATCCTCGGGCTTCGGCAGGGTGAATCTAGGCTCCCTGCCTTGTGGTTGTTTCATGATATTCTATCCTATCCCAGGGCTAGTTCAGTTTTAGACAATAGGTTTCCTTTCAAGATGGTCTCCAGCCACAGCCTTCTGAACTGGGAGAATCCTTCACTGTTGAGCTATTTCACCTGAGAAGTCACTTTCTCAGCAAGACCCACAACTGGGTTTGAGGCTCGTGATGGCTGCAGGCCTGGAGGGTAGGACCGCCAGTCTCTGTGCACCAGGGCTGCTGGCTTCTGCTTCCTTCCCAACTCCAGGGAGCCAAGGGCTAGGAGGCTCTCACCTTGGCTCCCTTTCTTTCTCTCCAGTTCTCTTCTGCTTCCCTGCACTCGACGCCCCCTCCCCTGGCACTCCTGTGCGTTTCAAGCTTTTCCTCCCCATCTTTGAAAGATTCTCTTTTTTTCTTATCCTGAAACTTCTTCATTGGGTCATAGAGAAGCAATGTCTAGGCCACCATTTTACCCAGAAGTCCGCATTGACTACTTTTAATCCTTCTGCTCCTAAGGTAAATTATGGTGATCAAAGTTCTAATGTCAAAACTAATTCCTAATACTTGTGTAACCACTTTAGCAAAAATGAAGAAATTCTAAAGAGACACTTGTGTCTCTTAGCCTGATGAGCAAACGATTGAAACAATGCACCTCAAAGTAATGGGAATTTTCCCCTCAGGACTGTCATGCCATGAGAAGAAAAAGGCACCAACTAGAAACTTGTGTCCCAAAAAGATATTCCACGCAGTTCCAACAACCTATCAGACCATCCTACTGAAGACTGAATCCCATACAGCAATGCGTCAGTGGCGGGGGTAGGGGGGTGGGGGGGTGGGGGGATGGGGGGGCACATCCTGACCAGGACTACTTGGACCTACAAACCCTTGGTCTCTACTTAAGCTTTGGTATCTCCACAGAAGCGCAAGGTGGACTTGAGGCTTTCTGGATCTCTTTGTTCCTCTTCCCAGTGTGGCCACACCAATAAATCTCCTTTCTTTTGCTTCCCACCTTTGATTTGTCTTGTTTAATTAGCTTTTCAAAGAGGGGTGGGCAGGCCTGACTTGTATAAGTTATGACCTCCAAGCTTGTTAACACTTGGAATTTATTCAACTTGATCATAATGCATTATCTTTTAGTACACTATTAGACTCATTCTAATAATTTGTTGTATATAATTTTTTGCACTTACCTCTCTCTATGCACCTACCTCTCTATGAAATTAGCTTATAATTTTCCCTCTCTCTTATCCCTGGAAGTCTTCACTATTGAGGTTATGTTAATCCATACATGAGGTTGGAGAATATTCTTTGTCTTTTTATATAATATGAAATATTTTACATGAGATAAATGGTTGATCTTTGAACTTTTGGAAAAACTTCAAGAAAACGTCTAGGCTAGGTATTTCATTTGTGGGTGGAGTTTTAACTCCTAGCTTTAAAGTACAAAGCTGAACAATCTAATACAGTGGTTCTCAACCTTCCTAATGCTTTAATACAGTTCCTTATGTGGTGGTGACACCCAACCATAAGATTATTTTTGTTGCTACCTTATAACTGTAATTTTGTTACTGTTATGGATTGTAATGTAAATATCTGATATGCAGGCTATCTAATATGTGGCCCCTGTGAAAGGATTGTTCAACCCCCAAAGGTTGTGGCCCACAGGTTGATAACTCACTGCTCTTTAGCACTCATCAGACTTCCTTCTTTCTTCCTGAGATGATTTTGATACAGCTTCCTTAGAAATGTGTATTAGCAGGAAGTGATGGCACACACCTTTAATCCCAGTACTCTGGGAGGCAGAGGCAGGCAAATCTTTGAGAGTTCGAGGCTAGCCTTGTCTAGAAAGTGAGCCAGGACAGCTGAGGCTAAATAAAGAAACCCTGTCTCAAAAAAACAAAATGAGGAGAAGGAAGAAGAGGAAAGAAATTTGTGTTATTTGAGTTTTCATGTACATTATAATAAAAAATTTTCATAATCTAGTTTTTCTGTATTGACTATAATTATTAAGCTTTCATTACATTCATATTTTTGCTCTCTCATTTGAATCTTTAAACATCCTCACAAAGGATTCATCCTTTTCTTGCTTTGTGTGTGAACTCATATTTGATGGAATTGTCCTGAGGCACTGGTTTAATGTTCATGTAGTGTGAAGGTTTGTGTACGGGCATCTATGAAGCACCTGTAGTCAGTACAACCAGGAAGTATGTCTGAATAAGACCTCGGCTTGATGTGCATGAACCCATTATGTTGTATTCTAACTCAGAAAGAAGGAGAGAGAGATGGAGGGAGGAGGGAAGGAGGGAGGAATAGGACTGCAAAGCAGCATAGAGTCATGCTATGAATAAATCACATTTACCATAGAAAATATTGAGGAGTTTTTTTTTTTTTTTTGGTTTCCTATAATCATTTTCATATGTGCCCTAGACTGCATTAATCGTATTACCCAGAATTTCAAGAAATCAAGTGTTCCATATAAAAACATTTTCTAAGTCTCTACATTCAAACCATTTGAAAAACTGAAAACATTGACGGTAGAATTTCTTTTCAGTTTCCCCTGGCTTGCTGTGCAGAGTATATTTACTGTAACCTGAGCTTTATTCATGACTGGCTTTGCCATTCTTCACAGTGACTTACTTTTTCCTCAGCAGAACTTAAGGACTCACTGATAGGTTGCTGGGATGATGCAACTGTCCTGAATAAAGTGAGCAAATAGATATTTTTCAACTCTTGGCTTGAGGTGTTTCAGAATATGAGGGATATGTATATAGGCACTGTGGTGCACATCTGTAACCATAGGGCTTGGTAGGTAGAGCAAAAACAGTCAGGAATGCAGGGCAGTCATTGGTTCCATAGCAAGCCAGAGGCCTGCAGATGTTACATAAGACCTTGACTCAAACAAACAAAAAGGAATGTGAATTTACATCACAAACTAATGGGATGGTGAGTTATGGTAATAAACTTTCCAAGGTTCTTGGTTTGGTTTTCCACATTTTCAGAGCTAATGTTGAGACAGACATTTTTACTACTTAGATTGCATGTAAAAAAAAAAAAAAGGAGGGGTGATATTCTTTTCTTAGCACATTAATAGACTCCAATACTTTGTCTTCTGACTCTACAGTCGATGTGACTGGGTGAAAGCATGTGGGAGTGCTAGTGAGATGTCTCAGCAGGTAAAGGCACTTGCCTGCAAGCCTGACAATCTGAGTTCTATCCCCAACACACTTACAGACACACACACACACAGAGAGAGACACACAAACACACACACACACAGAGATACACATACAGAGACACACGCACACACACAACACAGAGATACATGCTCACATACACACTTACTTGCAACTCATATACACAGACACACACTTACACACTATAAATAAATGGTAGATAAAGGAATAAATTTATTTTTTCTTTCTTTTTGTTTTGTTTTTGTTTTGATTTTGGTTTTGGTTTTCAAGACAGGGTTTCTCTGTGTAGACCTACCTGGCTGTCCTGAAACTCACTTTGCAGTCTTGGCCGGCCTTGCACTCACAGAGATCTGATTGTATCTGCCTCCCAAGTGCTGGGATTAAAGGCGAGCCCTACCACCACCTGGCAAAAAATGTACTATTTTTAAAAATCGCGTTCGTCACCTAAGGATGAGCATGCGAATTCGGGACAAGTGGCAGCTCCAATAGGCATTTACTTCCCTTAGAAGCCTGTGTGCCTTTGCTCAGTAGGGCAAGGAAGCCATTCTTAAATTAAAGCCATTCTTACTTTCAGCTCAGCTCAGCATTTCCTTTAAAAAACCATAATTTTTAAATATTTTATCAGCCATGTAAGCGTCATTTCTCCTGGACAGATTTTGCAGAGAAAAACAGAGACTTTCTGCTTGATTTTGTATTTTCAAGCTCAAAGCCATCATCGTATGCAGGACGTAACCTTGGATATGCTGGCAAATGCTCTCTAGAGCAATAGTTCTCAGCTTTCCTAATGCTGCCACCCTTTAATACAGTTCCTCGTGTTGTGATGACCCCTCCACCGTAAAACTGTCTTCCTTGCTACTTCACAAATGTGATTGATTTTGCTACTGTTATGAATCCGAATGTAAATATCTGTGTTTTCCAATGGTCTCAGGCGACTCCTGGGGAAGGGTCCCTCGACCCCCAGGTTGAGAACCTCTGGTCTAAGTACTGGCACGATCTGTTAAGTGTCTCCAGAGGAAAAAAGGTGAGATAACTTTCATGGCTAGGATCCTAGCCATCCTTCACCTTTAACACGGTCAGCCGTAGCACAGTCATGACCCTTTTCCTTAGATTTCTACAAGAAAGTCACGTGGGAGGAGTCTTAGTCTGTTTTCTATTGCTGTGATAAAACACAGTGACCAAAAGTAACTTAGGAGAAAAGGGCTTGGCTTACACATCGCAAGTCATAGTCCATTGAGGGAAGTCGAGGCAGGGACTAAAGCAGAGGCCATGCTTACTGGCTTGCTCGGCCTGCCATCTTTACAATATCCCAGGACCATCTGCCCAGGCATGACGCCCATAGTGAGCTGAGCCTTCACACATCAATCATCAACCAAGGAAATGCCCCTGCAGGCTTGTCTGCAGGCCACTCTAATAAAGGCATTTTTCTCAATTGAGGTTCCCTGCTCTCAGATGACTCTAGCGTGTGTCAAGTTGACAAAACAAACGAACAAACAAACAAACAAAACTAGGCAAACAGCATAAAGGAGTTGTGGACTAAATACACAAGTTATTTCAAAGTACAGTGGTAAGATTGTAACAGTTAGTTGCAGTGAACTGATGTCCCTAGTGAGACTAACTAGAGCAGCCTAGAAAACATGGTGGTGTTTGCTCTTTCCTTAGTCTGACAAATACTAGAAAGAAGAAAAGAGAAAAGAGAGAAAAAAAAAACTTGAGGAAGAGTTTATTTCAGTTCAATGTCAATAGTCTCAACCCACAGTCAGCGGATTCTGCTGTTCGGTGCCTAAGGGAAGGCAGAGGTATAGTGGTGACAGGAGTATGGCAGAGGCTCCTCGCCCTTCCCACCTCCAGCCCCTCCTCCCCCCCGGGCGGGGGGGAGGAGAAGGCGCTGGAGATAAGCCATCCCTTTCAGAGATAGGCCCCAAGGACCTCCTTCTTCCAACTAGGCCTCATCTCCTAACGCTCCCACTACCTCCCCAGGGGTAGCACGGGCCAGAGACCAAGCCTCTGACACAAGAGCCTTTGCAGGGGTATGTTTCCTGTTTAAGGCACCACAAATACCCATGTAAGTAATTTCAAAACATTGCAGTTTCTGAAGCTATTCAGGGCTTATGAAATATCAGATAAAACGCCAATGTTCGGTCTCAAACCCGGGACAAGGCTCGTTCACGTACCAAAGTGGACTCTGCCTGACAGGTTCTCCCAGCATCCCTCAGTCCCCACCTGTTACAGGGTCCTCCAGTACATCCTGCCACCTAGCCTGAACTCTCCAGCTCAGAGGCTGGGCTGCCTTCCCTTAGCATCTCTGTCTCCTATAAAAATTCGGCCGTTTTTTTGCTACATCACTCTTTTGTTCAGACTCTCGACCCAGATTGCCCCTCTTGGTCCGAGGCTCCTCCTCTGCTCTCCCTCCCTACTTTCACGGCCCTGCTCAATCTGGTCAAGTTCACTCTGGACTCGCCGCCCAGTTGTCTCTGGCCCTGCCTATGCTCTCCCTCATCCCTACAATAAACCCTCCCCTCCACCGTACCTAGGAACAGTCATGATCTCCTTTTTATTTCTCTTTTTCATTCAACCCCCCACTTCTAAATATGAGGGGCCAGCTTGAGACAGATCAATGTCCGCACAAAGTACCAAGAAAGCATCGTAAGTGTATCTGAAGGCGCTGAAGCCCCGGGGACCTACCGGTGCTTCACGGTTAGGTTGCGAGGACTCGTGGCTCTCTTTACCTGGGTATGTTTGCTGCTTTGGAGTAAGAGCAAGAAACTGAAAACCTGAACTCTGCCTGGGAAAGGACAGTCTTACAGACAGGGCTATGGTTTGCTTCATGGAGCTAAAGAGAGAAGAATTTAAACACGTCAATCTCCTGATGAAGGGGACGCTAACCACTAAACCTACCACTCGCTCTGGTTTCCACTGAATGTATTTTAACAAACCGGAAGCCGCCAGGGAAAGGAAGGCCAGAAGCTCGCCTAGCGGGAGGATGCTGAGACAGGAGCCCAGGTGGACCCCTAGGCTGAGGAAACACAGATCGGGGGCTCCAAACCTTCGAGGAGGAGGAATGGATATGAAATGCTCAACTGAAGAGGGTCAGAGGTTAAAAGACAAGCCTTGATTAGGCCTGGAAAGCTGGGGCACAGTGATACACCCCTGTCAGCCCAGGGCTCAGGAGGGAGAGGCCAGAGAAAGGGAGCTCCAAGCCAGCCTGGGCTACCTAGGGAAGCACTGGCTCAGAAGTGGAGGGAGGGGCTAACTCTCTGAAGAGCGCACATTAACAAAATTCTCTCTTTTCTCCTCCAGTCTTTTGAAAAGGAAAAAAAGGATGTAACAGAATTAAACCCATAAGAGATTCAGGTGCTAGGATGAACGAACTGGTAAATTTTAGTACTGATTTATATTTGTCACCTATATTATTGGCCAAACACGTTGTAAAGCGCTTTATCTGTACCTCGTTACATCTGCGCAATCGCTCTATGGAGTAGCAGTGGAGTTGTTAACATTCCCAATTTAAAGGCAGCGATACTGAGGCTTGGAAATACGCAGTCATTTGATGAGTGCTTTGACACACACGTGCTGGAACAATTTAAAGCTAGTTCTGCTTAAGCCCAGCTCTCGTCCTCTGCGTGTCACCTAGCCTCCCTCTCTGCTTCCTTCTTTCTTGCCCTCCCCCGCTCTTTTTTCACACTGGTATCAAAACTGTGACCCGCCTCTGCCTTCTAAGTGCTAGAATTACAGTCTGTGCTATTACACAGACCTCCAGAATAACCTCTTTTTTAACTTTTATTTCTTTGCTTGTGTGTATGTGCACAGGAGATTGGGAAGCATTGGGAAGCACCTTGTGGGAGCTTCCATCCTTCCATCCTACGGGGTGTGAGGAGGGAACTTTGGGTGATCAGACTTGGCAGTAGGAGCCTTTTCCTCATGAGCCATCCTGCCTGGCTCAAAATAAATTAACGTGAAGTTTTTGGGGGTTGTCAGACCCTCTGGATAGCCCAACTCTTTCAGCACAGCCTGGTAAGTTCCTGTGAAAGAATGTAGTTTTTTTGAGTAGCCACTGAAACATGGGCATTTAAGATAACCTCTCTGTTCGGAGAGACAGGTAATGAAGCTCGGGTTCCCGCTATCCTCCATTCGCCTTTGTGTTCAGAAAGCCAGACATAGACCTACCCTCGCCCCTGATTGGCTGGTGCGGAGTTGACGTGAGACTCCTGACTTGCCTGCACCAGTCACAAAAGGCTCATTTTCCTGTCCAAAGATGTGGAGTAGAAGCTTTTTGGAAAGGTTTATTTACCCACTAATTTAAAACATGGCAACACGGGGAAGATGGACTTCCTTCCTCTGATGGATATTGTCCCCTTGTGCCTGAAAAACATGTCGGCCATCTCCTAATTCGAAAGGACACTAACCCGAGAACAACCCAAAGCCATGACGTTGGTGGAAGGAAAATGGAAATAGAGGGGCAGAAAAGGGGGACCGGAAGTCCGGCACTGCTACTGCTGTGATTACAAGTGAGCTTTAACCTCTGGGACTCCGATTTGTCTTTTTGTTGTTGGTGGTGGTGGTTCATTTCTTTTGATGTTTGGTGGAGGTGGTGATTATTAGCGGGGGTCCTCTGAATCATTATATCAGTCTATTCTACGAAATTGTGGCAGTTAAAAACGTTTTTACCTAGTGTTCAACCTTGATACATAATGAAACTGCATGGGGAGTCTTCAAAAACATCCAACATCCAGCCTACAGGGCAGCGGAATTAAATATGAATCTCAGGAGGCACAAGGAGACGCCTTTGAAAACTCGCGGGGTGATACTGATACGCAGCCAAGGTTGAGGACCACTGGAGGCAGGAGCCCTCCAAACCCCTTAAGTAGGCATCCTCTCACTGGCAGAAAGCGGGTACAGTCAGGAGCCCAAGAGACAACAGAATTGTGCATGAGGACTATTCTGAGTTTGAGAGCAACCTTGCCCACTAATGACAGGATTTATTCAGACCACAGCTCCCAGTGGCTTCTAGAAAACTCTAAGAAAAATCTGGAAATTAGTGTTGAATTCCTTTTGCCGGCTGAAGTCCCGAATCTTCACAGAGCTTTTGAACTTTCAGGAACATGACTGGATTGTCCCCATTTTACAGAGTTCCAGCCTTTTAGCTTGGGGATAAAGTAAGATTCATACATTTAGGGGGGAGGTGAGACAGATATGATCCGCGTCTTGCTCAGCCATCATCACACAAGCTTCCTCCTGCAGCTGAGGTCCACAACTAGACAGTGCGCAGAGAGGGAGGGACCTTGGAATACTCAATCCTAAATGAGACCCCCATGCCCCCATCCCCCACCCCACCCCCAGAGCTCAGGGAACTTGAGGAAGAGGACACAAGAAGATTGTAGGAGCCAGTAGGGTTGAAGACACCATGGAAACAGTGACTTCTAGGCACTTCTAGGCAGGACTGATACAAATATGAGCTCACAGGGCCAGATGGGGTCCCAGCAGTGAGAGGGGGAAGTGGACGTATCCCCCACCCCTGACTAACCAAAGTTGTCTCCAATTGACAACCACTTGCAAAGGAAAAATTAGTTTTCTCCAATGGAGTCTCGCAGGGTATACAAACCATACTTAAGAGCAGTCTGGCCCCATGGCCAACACACAATGAGTTCACTGGTATTATAAGAGAATTCTTCTCTCTAATACTTTGCTTGGGCATTTTTTTTAACCTTACTGGTCTTTTGCTAGTATATTATAGTTTCTGCTTTTGTGTTTGGGGGGTGTTTTGTGTGTGTATGTGTCTGTGTTTGTCTGCTTTTCATGCCTTGTCTTTGGGTTGTTTTGTTGTTCTATTCTGTTTTGTTTTTGTTGGGGGATTGGTTGAGGCCTTTTGGGGGGATTAGAGTTTCTTGTTGTGGATTGGGTTGGGTTTTTGGTTTTGATTTTGGTTTTGTTTTCGAGACAAGGTTTCTCTGTGTAGCTGTGGCTGTCCTTGATTCAATTTGTAGACCAGACTGGTCTCAATCTCACAGAGATCCATCTACCTGTGCTTCTCTGAGTGCTGGGATCACAGGCGTGCACCACAACACCAGATTGGTTTTGGTTTTCTTTTCTTTTCTTTCTTTTTCTTTTTTTTCTTTTCTTTTTTTTTTTTTTTTTTATTTTTTATTTTTAGTGACCTGCTTATTTTCTAAGGAGAGAAAGAAGGCTTGCAGTTGGATGGGTGGGGAAGTAGGGAGGAACTGGGAAGAGATAAGGAAGGGGAAACTGTGTTCAGAATATATTGAATGAAAAAAATCTATTTTCAACCTTAAAAAGACTGATAAATTTAGAAAGCAGTGAACTTCTTTAGTAAATTAAACTTTTTTGGAACAGAATAATGTAGGGTTTTTTTTTTTTCAAGCAAGTTTTAAATCTCTGGACCTCAGTTTTTTTTACCTGCTTGTGAAAAACAAAACAAAAAACAGTGGAGGAGCTGGCTATGGAGGGAAGAGCTAGTTGTGGAGGAGCTGGCCGTGGAGGGAGGAGCTGGCTATGGAGGGAAGAGCTGGCTGTGGAGGAGCTGGCTGTGGAGGGAGGAGCTGGCCATGGAGGGAGGAGCTGGCTGTGGAGGGAGGAGCCGGCTGTGGAGGGAGGAGCCAGCTGTGGAGGGAGGAGCCAGCCATGGAGGGAGGAGCTGCCCATGGAGAAGCTGGCCTGGCAGCCCACACCTACAGCCTCAGCATGAGGAAGGTGGAAGGAGAAAGATCATGTTCATTGTTATCTTTGGCTACATAGTAAGTTTGAAAACAGCCTGGGCTACATGAGACCTATGACAAAAATAAAAGCAAACAAAAATGCTAGAAGACTCCTCTGAGCCACTTTATCACCTTGTTCTTCTAAATTGAGACAATTAATCATTTACCAAGCTTAAAAGAAGCCATTCCTCCATGTTAAATCTCGTGTGTGTGTGTCTGTCTGTCTGTCTGTCTGTCTTTAACTGTATTTGTTTGTGTGTTGTGTGTCTGTCTCTCTATAACTGTGTTTGTTTATATGCATGTGTGTGACTGTATGTGCTTGTCCATATGTATGTGTGTGTCTGCTACTGTGTTTGTCTATATATGTGTGTACATACATGTATGAGCATGTACATGTAAAAGCCAGAGGTCAACATGGGATGGCCTTCTCAGTTGCTCTCCACCTTGTTTTTTGAGACAGAGCTTCTAACTGAACCTGGAGCTCACTGACTTAGCTGAGGTGCTCCAAGGATCTTTTTAACTCTGCTTCCCCAGCACTGTGCTGCCATGTTCATCTTTTTCATGGATATTGAGAGTATGAACTCATGTTCTCACTCTTGCTCAGCGAGCACTTCAACTGAGCTATCTCCCAGGTCCCACATCGTGTGTGTGTGTGTGTGTGTGTGTGTGTGTGTGTGTGTGTGTGTGCGCGTGCGTGTGCCATACGTGTGCAGGTACCCACAGAGCCAGAAAAGAATGGCAGATCCCCTGGAACTAAGTTACAGGCAGTTGTGAGTCAACCAACTTCAGTGCTGGAAATCAAACTGGGGTCTTCTGCAAGAATAGCTCTTAACTGCTGAGCCATTGAACTACCCATGCTGGCTTCCCCTAACAGGCAGCTATCACAATGTGAAGTGGGAACAATTATATCCCTGTGTAGACCCCTTCTGGTAACTAGCCCTCAAATTCACCAACACCAAGTGAAGCTGACACAGGCAGCTAAGAAGACCTGGCAAAGTAATATCTGCCTAGAAACAGCTCCTCCTTTCAGCTCCCCAGCTATGGAGAAGTCGGCTCTCATGGGAGACTTCAAGAAATGTCAAGAGCAGGCAGGAAGGAACACTAGGCCAAAAGCCACTGACCAACCTGGCAAAGGGAGAACTAGTCACTCCCCTCTCTCAATCTTTCTTTTTTTCTTCTTTTATAAAGTTTATATTTGAGTCTCATGGTTTCCAAACCTCAATTTGGTTTTGTCCACCTCTTGGAAGAGAGTGTTCTTCACACACTCATTACCATGAAGAGATCCAGAAGGGACAAAGCATTGACCACGACCTTGAGGGACCAGCCAACAGTGTACCGGAATACAGCTATGGGACTTTGGCAAACACCCCATGCTTGACCCATTAAGGGCAGCATGCCCTATCTAAAGTGGATGGCTGCTTTTCAGCTCTCCACAGTTGATGCCAAGAGGACAGAACTTTCCATTATTAAAGAAAAATATGCCATTTATGTGTTTTATGTAAGTCTGCTCAGTGTTGTGCCCTGACAATAATTTTTTCTTAACATATTCTATGTCAGATGTGCTGGAATACACTTGTAATCCCAGCACTTAGGAGGCAGAAGCAGGCCAAGTGCCTCAAGTTGGAGTCCAGTCTGGTCTGTGTAGAGAACTTCAAACCAGTTTGGCTATAAAGTCAGTCCCTGTCCCAAAGAATACCAAAACAAAAATCTATTTACCAAATAAAATACATCTGTGGTCAGGCTTGTAGATTTTAGCCCCCAGAAACAGATAGAAGATGCTGTATTATAAAAGTTTATTGGTTTTTTATCTTTTTTATTAATTCACTCATATTACATCTCAATTGCTATCCCCTATCCCATCCCTTGTATCCTCCCATTCCTCCCAGCCCTCTTGCTTACCCCCTACTCCCCTCCCCTATGTCTGTGACTGGGGGGGGGACCTCCTTAAGGACATATGCTCAACCATGTTCATAGTGGCCTTATTCATAATAGCCAAAACATGGAAACAGCCTAAGTGTCCCTCAGTAGAAGAATAGATAAAGAAACTGTGGTACATTTACACTGTGGAATACTACTCAGATTTAAAAAACAAGGAATTCCCAAAATTTGTGGACAAATGGATTGAACTAGAAATGATCATAATGAGTGAGTTAACCCAGAAGTAGAAAGACACAAATGGTGTATAGTCACTTATATCTGGACACTAGCCCAACAGGCATGTCCCATGAAAGTCTTCACTTATCATGAAAGTGGGATAGAGGGGAGGACATCCTCCCCTCAGTGAGAGAAGTATGGGAGAATGGGGAAATAGAAGGATCCAGAGGGTCCTAGAAACCTACAAGAAGAACATTATGACGGGCAGATTTGGGCCCAGGGGTTCTGCACCAGCCAAGGACAATACGTGCAGTAAACTTTGAACCCCTACCCAGATCTAGCCAATGGACAGGACATTCTCCACAGTTGAGTGGAGAGCGGAGAATGGGGACTGACTTTCATACGAACTTGGGTGCACCATATTTGACCACGTCCCCTTGATGGGGAGACCTGGTGGCCCTCAGAGGAAGGATAGCAGGCTACCAAGAAGTTCATTGTTACAGTTCAGCTTCTAAAGCGACTAGTCATGGTTACCTCTTCAACTTAAGATACTGTATAAACACAGACCCACAGCTGGACAATGTGCAGAGAGTGTGAGACCTTGGAGCACTCAGTCTGAAATGGGACATCTTCATCAAAGCTCTCCTCTGGGGGCTCAGGGACCTATGCAGAAGAGGAGAAAGAAAGATTATAAGAGCCAAAGGGGATGGATGGCACCAAGGAGATGGTGTCTTCCAGATGCTGACTGTGGTAGCACACACAAAGCCTCCACAGGTTCAAGCCAGATGTGTCCCAGCACTGAGAGAGGGGAGTGGACAGAGGCTCCCACTCCTAACCAAGAAGGTATCTGCAGTTGATATCCTCTGACTAAGAGAAACTCAGTTTTCTCCAGTGGTGTGTCACTGGGTGTATTAGCTACACTCCAGGGCAGGCCCCATGCCAAGGAGTAGGGCCAACACACACACACACACACACACAGACACACACACACACACACACACACACACACACACACACACCCCTCAATGATATTTTTGTAGACTTTTTGTCTCATTTCGCTTTGCTTGAGCATTTTTGTCTTATGGGTCTTTTGCCTGTTTATTTTCATTTTCATTTTGTAGGAGGGGATGTTTCTCTCTGTTTGTTTTCTAAAGAACGGCTTTTCTTTAAAAAAAAAAAAAAAAAAAAGCATAAAGTCTAATAGATAGGGAGGACCTGGGAGAAATTCTGGGATGGAGAAAACATCAAAATGTATTGAATAATTTTTTTCAATAAAGATACAATGTCAAGATTTTTATGGAAAATTTGGGCAAAATTGGAAAAGCAGCTTAGGTTCATGGGCCTGTTGACTCACCCTAAAGAGCTGTGCCTCCCCTTCAGCCCAAGGCTAACTAACACCCATGGCCCTTCCTGGAGTCCTCTCTGCACTTCTGAGCTTCACCTTCAGGAAGGTATTAGAGCTCAAAAAAGTAAGAGCGATTCCTGCATCATCCCCTCCCCCGCTGTAAAAGTGACAGCGTGCAAGATAAGCCTGACCCAGCAGGGAGCATGTAAGAAGAGAAGTAACCATGGACAGGGACAGTTACAGCAGCTCAGCTAACTGGCTCCTGGACCAAGCCCCAGCTGTCAGGTGAATCCACTTCCTGGTCCAAGCCAGCTCTGCTTGGTCACTGCAAAACGAGAGAGCCTAGAGCTTTAGTTGCTAAGTTTCTGACTTAACTGGTTATGCTTTGGGAAAAGAAAACACTCTCAGGTCTTACACCAAGCACATTTATTTAAAAGGCTTATAAGGGATAATGTCGATATTTATAGCAGAGAACGTATGGATGCTAGCCAAACCTCAGACACTGTCAGAGTGGAGTTTTTCCAGCATGGCAGATCACATATGTTACAATTCACTGCACTCTAACACCCCCTCAAAGGACATGCACAGTGATAACAGCAAACATCCCAGGACACGTGTCCTCAAGATCCCACAGAATGGGTTTATGCACACACACACAACAGTTCACATTCAGAATAAGTCATATCTACATTGTTTTTAAAAAGCATTTTGACTTGAAATTAAAACAGCAAGACAAAATTAGGCATGAGATAGACCGATACTTTCGTGAGCAAGGTACTGGATTCTTGCACTGAGACTCTAGTGTCAGTCCCCGCTCCAAACATCACATTGGAAAAGTGTGGCAGAAAGATGAGTCGCCTTCAATATGAAGGATGTGAGTTGCGTACACTGGCAGCACTCCTGATGATACAGCAATATTTCAGGAGAATACCAGCAAATGGACCTTCAAATAAGGCCAAAAAAAATCGTGAGTTATTAGATGGCCATTCAGGTAACCGGTTTAAACAGCTACAGTGTTCTGGTTTAATCAAGGCACTGAAAGAGCTATCTTTGACACGACATGGAGTCCCTACATACTGCTAGTCATTGGTGACAGCATACCTGATGCTAGGCAGCTTCTATACCGAGAACCCAAGAACAATGCCTTAATCACAAAGTCGCTTGTCAGATTAAGATTGCAAAAGCTAGATTTGCTTAAACACTCCCCAAAACATGGTTTTGTGGCAGACCGTGTTTAAACTGAAAGGATTCACTTAAGATCTTTTTGTTGTCATTTCCTCTGAGACAGAGTCTCGTATAGCCCAGACTGGCCTCCACCTTTCTATGTGCCAAGGATAACCTTGAATTTCTGATCCTCCTGCCTCCACTGTACCGTTCTTGGATTAGAGGCGTGTACTGGCACCCCCAGTTTTACAGTGCTGAGCCTGGAACCTAGGGCTTCAGGCATGCAAGGCAGGCACCCTACCCACTGAGCTACACTTCCAACCCTCAAGATCTTGATTCTTCAGAACTATAGTTCCTCTTCTCCCAGTACCACCCAATAACAGCCTCTCTTTTTCTATGCAAGAATGCACAGAATGGTTCTCTTTCCCCTCCTTGAGTTATTTCCTCAGGAGAAACCAGGGGGACCCCTTTGAAACACAAGTTAACTTTGTGCTTTCCCACCAAAGGTTAACCATTGGGGTCCCTGCTCCTTCTCTGACTTGAGTCTTGGGGCCCTTAGCATATACATTTCACATTCCTCGCGCCCTTTCCACAGCGTTCCATCACCATCAACTGTCCTCAAACCTTTCCTTGTCCAAAGTGAAAGCTAGTGAAGTGAGAGGGAAGTGTTAAAATGCACCCCAAAAAAGGTGAGGCTTGTATAAAACCAGTTCCCAAGCTGTTGCTTGATCCTCCAGAACAAGGCGGGGCAGTATCACCCTCATCGACCCCCCAACAATAAATTCTCAAGTGGCTATATTTCCTATAGCCAGGCCCTGGCAGCTCATACCTAAATCTACTATGGAAAGTAACTAAGACTTCCTAATATTGAGCAATACAGACCTAGAATCGTATGAGGATTATGATCAGACAAAGCCAGTCTACAGATTGCCTAACTCATCGGTAGGAGGCCAAGTTCTCCACTCTCCCCCAACTCTGCCATTCTGGGAAGAGGCCACTAGCAAGCCTCGGGCTTCCAAAGACTGTGGGTTCTAGCTCAGTCTTAGGAGGCACCTGTTGGAATGCACAGTCTCGGGGTGCCACCTGTGTCTGCACTCCGTCGGGTTTCCACTGTACATGGACAATTCGATAATTCTGACCCAGGTTGTTGTCCCAGAAGACCCTCCCGTTAGCGTGGTAAGAGATGCAGAACTCAATCTTCTCCTCAGTTGGAATGACGCGGGGTAAGTCGATGGAAAAGGAGAAGGTGTCGCTGTCTGAGCTGCTGTAAACATTCTTCATGTATACACAGTCCACATCTGTGTAGGTTTTCCAGGTGTCAAAGGTGATACGGACCCGAACCTTCTTCTCAAAGTTCACGTTCTTCACTTTGACAGTCCCAGTCACTGTTCGATCTTGCAAAGAGCAGTTCTCCAGGCAGACAAAGTTCTTCTGGAAGCGGTCTCGGAAACTTAAGTAGTCGCTTGAAGGCTGGGGGAAGTCGAAGACCAAGTTTTTCTCCTCGTGAAGTTTTAAGCCGGAAGAGATATCGTTAAGGTCCAAGAGGTCAAACTGCAGGTCCCATGCAGGTTCTTCTGGGAGGTCAGAGAAGACGTGGATAGCAGTGAGGGACAGCCCCTTGGAGTCGGCGAACACGACCCGCTTCTTGGCTTGGTCACGCGGGCGCTTCCATTCATTCTGTGATTTGGCTTCCTGCTTGATGTTGAGACATGGTTTCAGGGGCTTCAATTTATTCACAAAATTTCTTCGTTGAAAGTCACTGTAAGGGCTCAGGAAACTCTTCAGAGGTGGTGAATGAGCCAGGCAAATCCTCATGGCCACATCCACCGGCATGACTGAGCTTGTTAGAGGCCGTGGGTCCAGCACATGGATCATTCTGGAATGGAAAAACAGAAGAGCGGTGATCACCAAGGGCCAGGGCGGTCTTCCCCTGTCTAGAGCCAGCACAGTTATCAGGGAGGTCCCATCACACAGAGAGACGAACAGTCAGGTGGCTGGATCTGCAGACTAGCTCTGTGCTTGGCGGGCTGGAGAACATGGGTAAAAGGCCTGAAACACTCAGAGACTGTCAGTTTCCCCATCTGAGAAATAAGAGGGTTGGGTCTGATAATGTCTTACACAGCTCTAAGGACTATGTGCTCTGCTCTGGCCCAGTGCTTCTCAAACTTGTCGGGTCAATATGAGCTAAGGAGTTTCTTTAGGGAAAAAAAATTCAGATTCCTGGACTTAGAAGCGCTACAGTGGAGTTTTGCGGCATGGAGCCGACAAGATAAATGCGGTCTTAAATCTTCCCCTGAAGCTTTAAGTATTGGCCAGACAGGGTCTTCCACCGTCACAGTCCCAGGCAGACCCTCTTTGCTTATTCTAGCTTCTATTTCTCATTTTGGCTCTTGAATCGGTTTTACTTCTCTAGAGAAGTAACCCACTTGTTTTTTTTTTTAAGATATTTATTTATTATGTATACAGTGCTCTGCCTGTATGTACACCTGCAGGCTTGAAGAGGGCATTAGATCACATTGTAGATGGTTGTGAGCCACCATGTGGTTGCTGGGACTTGAACTCGGGACCTCTGGAGGAGCAGTCAGTGCTCTTAACCTCTGAGCCATCTCTCCAGCTCCCCCCATGTAGTTCTTAAGAGTGAAAAGAGGTGAGGTCAGAAAGACTTTTGCATTTTATCAAGTTCATCCTCATTTTTCACAAACGACCAACTGCAACACCCACCAGCATCTCACATACTAAAGGAGAAACTCTAAATAACATACATATCATAAAAAGAGATGCCCATAACAAGCCTGAGTATAAATGGAAAGGCTGGCTACTCAGATAATAGGCATGTTCAATTCTCTCCAATAATAACCACTTTACTTTATCTCTGTCTTGTAATCTGCTGGGTACATTATATATACAACATAACCTATATTTTTAAAAACTGATAACCTGAAATTTAACATGTTCAAAATACATATAGATATGGGAATTTATACTGACAAACATTATAGGGGAAAAAAACACTAAAATTTTAATTATCTTTGCATGACAGAACTAAACAGTCTATTGGTCTGTGTTTCTTTGGTCGTTCCTACTGTTTGGGCAACTGGTATTTACAAGTAGAAAGACCAGAACAATAGTATCAAACCAAGACTCCTCCACCAAGACGTTTTTTCTGGCCTTTCTTTCCCTTGCCCTTACAACATTTATGGAATTAGGATTTTCTTCTCCAACTTCAGCCCTTACAGGTAAAGGAAACTTGAAATACAGTAAGTGTCATTTTTCTGTAACAGTTTATACATGTATGTAACATATTTTGATCACATAGATACTCTGGAACAGCACGCAGAGTGGACGGCAAAGAATGCGTGCAGGACTCACTTTAATAGCTCTAGGGCTTTTCTGAGAGGATTACAAACTTACAGCAACAAAAGCTCAAAGTGTGTTTGTCTAACAACCATTAACGGGCGGGAGGATTTGGGGAGGGAGAATTCTTCAACTAAGTCACAAGTGGAGAAGCAACAGATTTTCATGGGATATTCTTGGTTGCTTGGTTGATTGAGTTGTTGTTTGGCTTTGTCTTGGTTTTTTTTGTTTTTTGTTTGGGGGGTAGCTAGGTTTTTTTTTTTTTTTCACTTCTGCATTTATAGAAAGTTTTAGCATTGGGCAATTCCATGGAATCCTAAGTCCCTGCCAAGAGTTTAAAATGATAATTTGCTGTCATTCTATGTCTCGTTCTATGACAAACCAGAAGACAAGTGGGGAAAAACAAATGAATGCAAAATCGTCCAGTAACTTCTGCCTCAGCCTAAGCTACCTCACCAGCAATGTCAGGGTGCAAAGTAAGCTGTCCCCAAGTGCTTGGTTTTTCTTTTTAACGCAAAGGCAAGAGAGTCACTTCAGGAAGGAAATCCCAGCTAAAGCTGACTCACTAAGGCAGCTTCTGCATTGAAATACTGATTCCCAAAACAGGCGCTAAGAAATACCACCCGAACTCCACCCCTTCACGGCCCCTCTGGGACGATTCAAGTTAGCCATCAACCTGGAGGGTCTCCATCTGCAGACAAGACAAAAACAAAACAAAACACAAAAGCCCCCAACGTCCCCCAGCTGCAGGCTCCCCTCGGTTAGGGCGTGGAGTTGCACTGAACCTACCTGGTGCAGCTCATTGGGTCGAGAGGCAACGGCGACCGCGACAGCCGCACCCAGAGCAACTTCGCTCACAGCACCTAGCGGATGCAGCGCCGCGGTCCAGCCCGCCGACTGACCGGCGGAGGCCCCGGAGGCAGCTTATCAGAGCCCGACCACGTGAGCAGGTTTCTCGGACCAATCAGCGGCCTGATGGCCGGGCCAACCAGCGCGCAGCTGGGGCACGAGCCCTTGTCCCCTGAACGTGGTCGCCGCGGGGCTGGCTGTGACCGGAGCGTGCTGGAAGGCCAGCGCAGTGTAGGGGAGCTCTGGGCCAGCGGGACCCAGCTGCTGTCCTGGAACCGCGCGCGCAGCACGTAGCGCACGGCCACAGACAAGCAGCTGGCCTCTCCCAGCTGTGCGAGCCTGGCGGGATCTTATGTGGAAGCGCATCGGTCTGTGCAAAGTTGAATCGGAGCTCAGAAAGTTGTGGCTCCCTTGCTTTGCGTGTACAAACACCTTGGTCCAAGCAGAAAGAAGTTGGCTGACTTTTCTTTCTCCACAAATAACACCACACAGCCTCTCAAATGTTAAGAAAACACGTGAGGCCAAGAAACAACGTGACCCTGTGATCTGTGATCTCTTCCCTCCTAAGACAGAGGCAGAGGGCCAGTCTGGACAGCCTAGCGAGACCCTAGCTTCTGAATAAGCAAACAGACACTTTGTATGTTGTTCTCTTCGGTTTTCTTCTTGGAAGAGAAAACTATAGGCCAAATAAAGTTACTGGCCTTGCTCCTTGCCATCAGACACATCGGGCAGCCCAAATCCCTAAACAGAGGTCTGACATCCTCAGGCAGGAGGCAAGAATCGACAGTTCACGTCATGACCCTCCCAAGCCGGCTGCTTTCATTGCGGTTTCCTTATTTTATTTTGAAACTTGAGGGACCAAATCAGCTGTGCAATAAAAAACTATAAACTTATTAGTCAAGTAAAATTTGTTCTTTCTTTGAACTTCTAATTACATTCTCTCCCTGCAAATGCCCCTATATACCTCTCTCCCTGTTCTCTTTGAAAAATCATGACCTTTTTTTTTTCACTAGTTTTTGTTATCTGCATATATGTACAAATCGTTTTTATAAAGCCTAGCTCTGTGTGGTTGTCTAGAAGCCAATTAGAATGTGAAAAAAAAAAAAAAAGTCTGTGTCATTTAGCTGTCAAACAGGAGAATTGTTACAGTGGAGTGGAGAACAAGAAGCTCGTGCTCACGGGCTAAGAATGCCTTGCTGTTCCTTCAGATGCCCAGAGGTCAGTCCCCAGCACCCAGATGAAGCAACTCGCACCCACCCTGTAACTCCAGCTTCGGGGGATATGCCACCCTCCTTTGGCTCCTGCAGGGCCTGCACACAGTGTACACACACAAACACAAAGACACACAGTAAGTAAAAACAAAATTAATCTTTTTTTTTTTTTTTTTTTTAAGAAATGAGTGCGGAACATCACAAGGGAAAATAATTGGATTTTTAAAAAAAGATTTATTTTTCTTTTATACAGATAAGTGTCCTTACCCGTGTGTACGTATGCATGCCACATGCATGTAGTACCCTCAGAGGTCAGAAGTGGATATCAGATCCCCTGGAATTACATGTGAGCCACCATGTGGGTGCTGGGAAGCAAACCCTGGTCCTCTGCAAGAACAAGTGCTCTTAACCACTTGGACCGTCTCTCTAGCCCTTGGGCTTTATTTCTGAAATAAACCATCTGACTAGTGACAAGCCTTGTTGCCTGTCTCCAGTCAGCCAAAACCACATGAAAGGCCACAGTGTTTGGGGTTTAATCCTCACCTGAACCCAGGCAAATTCTAGCCTCAGTTTCCTGATGTGCGGCACAGAGATGATAACTCTGTTCTGAGGAATAGGTGAAATGCATTTATTTTATTTTATTTATCAGCAGTGTCCAATGTGCTCAACCCACGTTAGATCTCAAGGGAGTTCATGATTCTCCCGTGCTGTTTCTAGTCTCACCACGGCAAAGTTAGCCCCTGAGTAAAATAGTGATCCCAGCCACTGTTCAAAGAGTCTTATCACGTGCCAAACATCTGCATTGTTAATACTCACATCATCCTGGTGGAGCTGCCTGTCACAAATACCGTCCTAGAGAAAGGAAAGCCACTAGGAGATCAACACACCTGGCCAGGACCTTCCAAGCCGAGCTGGGATCAGAACCAGCGTGATGCAGGATTGGTAACTCCTGCCCGCCTCATTCTGTCTTCCTTTAGTTAGTTAGAAGAATAGGGATAAGGGGACTTTGTGCGTGGCTGGCATCAGACTCTTTCTATTTCACAGTTGAGAAATCTAAGTCCTGAAGAAGCTGCTTGCCGAAGACTGGTTAGGTCAGAGGCAAAACCAGAATCCTGTGCAGGCTTTCTCTCTACACAAGCCACATGTTGAGGTAAAGAGGGGATATTACCAGCTAAAGCCAGGCAACAGCACACTATAAGAAGAATATGTTATGATTCTCCCGAGGGGGCAAAGGTGTGCAGGACTAGGACCTTGAATAGTCTCAACCGAAATGTTAATTCTTATTTGGGAATGCGGACAGAGGTAAAATGTTTTTATTTTTGTTTTGCTTCTCTGTAGCTTTTGGGTTGCTTGTTTGTTTGTTTGTTTGTTTTGTGTTTTGGTTTTTCACAATAAACACAGAAGGTTTCTGTAATTAAGGAATAAATTTGAAAAGATTTTCAAGCTTTCAGATTCAGATGACATGAAGAGCCTCCGTGCTGGGCGCCAAGAACCGCGTCAGAAGCTTTTTACATACACTTCCATGGTTCCTCCCACCACCCTCTCTGAGTCTATTGACTCTGCTTTCTCTCTCGCCCCCTGGTGTTGACTAATGTTGTCAACACAACTTTCTGTTTCAACTTCAAGGGAAATTTTGCCAGAAAACAGCACTCTTTCCTGAGAGAAGTCATGGTAACCTGTCCACTTGGTGATCTGGGCCTCCCCTTCAGGCTCCTAGCTGGTTTTTACTGCCTTTCATTACAGGATTAGAGGGACTGGAAAGGAGTCAGTGTTTTTTAGTTGGGTATTGCGTCAATGAAGAAGGATTAAACCAGGAGTTATAAAGAATTTTATTATTTGTGGGCTTTCTCCAAGTGTGGTTTGGCAGCATTCAAACGCTGCTTTGTCTTGCTCCTCTTCACATAATAAATCTATCAGCCTGGCCTTTTTAATTGGTGCAGTGTGTTCAGCACCATGCTGGGGCTTACCAGGAGTCACAAGCCACTGACCTTGAGAATATTCTAGACTTTATTTGATTTTAAACTCAAAAGGTACCTCAAGAATGAGGGACTGTGTAGTTTGCACAAGTGGGGCTGTCCAGCCATTAGTTCAATACATCATCAGAAAGCTGCCTTGTGCTTGTGGGAACCTCACCCTGGGGTCCCGCAGTTACCAACTCATTTTCTTTTTCTTCTTTCTTTCTTTCTTACTTTCTTTCTTTCTGTGCGTATATGCATAAGCCTGCTTACACATGTGTGTATTAGGTATGTGTGTACATGTTCATGTGTGTGTGTGTGTGTGTGTGTGTGTGTGTGTGTGTGTGTGTGTGT
>OU015757.1:55556314-55570012 GCA_907169655.1 Acomys percivali
TGTGTGTGTGTGTGTGTGTGTGTGTGTGTGTGTGTGTGTGTGTGTGTAAATGTTGAATGTCTTTCTCAGGCCCCACCACCACCTTTTTTGTTGAGACAGGGCCTCTTAATAAACCTGGAGGTCACTGATGACCAACAAGCCCCAGAAACTTAGCTCACTATAGCCCCAAACTCTAGCACTCAGTCAACCCTCTGCCTCAGTTCCCCAAGTAGCTAAGTCTATAGGCACACACTGCCAACAAAATAACATGGGAGGTTGTTTGTTTGTTTGTTTTTGTTTTGTTTTTGTTCTTAGTCTCTTGGATTTATCTTGAACACAATGGACATCTGAGTGCTAGAAAATAGACAAGCAATGAATAAAGTACAATCTGGGAAGGGGTCGTTCACCCCTCTTGACGGTGGCATCTCCTAACTGCTGTGATGTCTCTGTATTCACTGAAGGGTGAAGGTGAGCCTGGCAGCAAGCGCTTTTACCCACTGAGACATCTTGCCAGCCCTTTAAAGGCTTTAATGTGATTACCTGGGAGATGAAAGAGAAGAAGGACCGTGCAGGGAAAGAAGGAACAGAAATCAGCCAAAACGGAACTGGATTCACAGAAAGCATCAAAAGAAAAATCAAAGTGAGAACAAGTAATATTCTGAAAAAGAATAAGAAGAAGGTATTTTAGCTCTATCAGCTTAAATTGTGCTATAGACTTTTACAAAAATCAACATTGGTACACAAATGCAGAGTTATCCGTGACAGGAAGGGATACATAAATAGACATGCTTTCATGTCAGGATTTATTGTATGCTTCAGGAGAGCATTTCTAACAAGGAGAGAGGGGAACAGGTTACTCAACACGCGGGCAGCTGACCAGCCTCGGAGCGGGGGTTAGAAAGATGCGTGTAATAAGTGGCTTTCATTCTCTGTGGAGAGAGGCCTAAAGATGGTGTAACAACATATATAAATAAGACACGTCAGTAGGAAAGTCCTAGTCTGCTCTATGTTGCTCTAACAAATTGCCAGATGATGGGTAATACATCAAAGAAAAGAAATTTACTTGGCTCTGAATTCTGGTGGCCAGCAAGCTCAAACAGCGTGACAGAGGGCTCTGGCAAAGGCAGACTTTGAACTGCATTACAACATAACAGAGGGTGTCCTGTGGAGGAGCATGGTTGAGATCAGAGAGCAGGAGCGTGCACAGGGGACAAGTCATACAGCAAGGGGGGACAAGAGACGAAGGAGGACAGGGGGATAACCTCCTCTCTCTTATAACCAGCTCTGTCAAGGACTAATGCATTCTTGAGAAATCTACTCTGCTTCTGGAGATCAGCTTAGCATCAGTCCCTTCGGAAAACAATCATGACCCAGTCACCTTCCATCAGGTTTAACCTCTCAAAGGTCCTGACACATCTCAATACCATTACATGGGAACATGAATTTGATACCGCTGGCCTGGCTCCACCCACCCTGGGCACCGCCATGTTGGTGATTTGGAGATTTTCTACTTTAACTCATAAGTTTGGAACAAAGGGAAAAGTATTGGATGGGAGAGGAATTTTTTGTTTTCTTCAATGGTGTAGCTGCCATTAAGTTGTTCGTGGTCTAGAAATAATCCTCCACCTGTATTCATCCAAAATTAAATTGTCTCTTCCTTTTAGACAAAGTTGCAGCCAGGTATAGAAGGCACACATCTTTAATACCAGCACCAAGGATGCAAAGGCAGGCAAATCTCTCTGAATTAAGGCCAGCTTGGTCTACATAGTGAGTTCCAGGACAGCTAGGGTTGCATAGTAAGGCCCTGTCTCAAAAAAAAAAACAGAAAAGAAGAAAATAATTTCCCAGGTGAGTGCCTCCCTCACGCCCCATCAGACAAGTTTCCTCCTGCGATAAATGGGAAGAAAAGCTGAGCACCACAACTGGACAGTGTGAAGAGTAAGAGCCTTTGGAACACAGTCCTAAAAGGTATGTCTTCACCAACCCTTTCCCCACAAGGCTCAGAGATACATGTGGAAGAGGACAGAAAGATTTTAAGAGCCAGAGGAGATGTATGGCACCAAGGAAACAGTGTCTTCCAGACATAACAGGACTGACACACATATGAACTCAGAGAGATGATGACAGCACGCGCAGGGCCTACACAGGTTCCAGCCCAGATGAGGCCCCAGCACCGAGAGAGTGAAATGGACTTGGGGCCAAACCCTGTCTTAGTTACTGCGCTACTACTGTGTGGCAACTTACAGAAGAAGGCATTTATATGGGTCTCTGCCTCCAGAGGACCAGTCCACGACCATCATGGCAGGGAGCATAGTAGCAGGCAGGCATGGGGCAGAAGCAGTGGCCAAGAGTTCACGTCTGATCTGCAAGCTGCAGGTAAACAGTGCAAGACGTGACCTTTTGAAACTGCCAAGTCCACTCCTAGAGACACACCTCCTCCAAAAGGCCACTAGTCCTTCCTAAATAGTCCACCAACTAGGAACTAGACTTTGAAATATATGAGCCCTGTCATTCTCATTTTCATTCAAACCACCACACATACCCTAACCAAGAAGCTATTTATAGTTGATGCCCACTGGCAAAAGGAAGATTAGTTTTCTCCAATGGAGTGTCACAGATCAATCAGCCACGCTCCAGAGAAGACCTTATGCTCAGGAGTAGTTGGCCACACAAAAAGAACTCGATTTTTCTTTGTGTGTGTGTGTGTGTGTGTGTGTGTGTGTGTGTGTTATTTGGGTTTTTGTTTCTTTGTTTGTTTGATTTTGTTCTGTTTTTATGTGGTGCTTTGTTTTGTTTTTTGGTTTTTGAAAGAGAGAGAGAGAGAGAGAGAGAGAGAGAGAGAGAACATAAAGTTGAAGGGGTAGGGAGATGAAGAGGGCCTGGGAGGAGTTGAGGAAAATGGAAAACATGATAAAATATAGTGAATGAAAGCCAGGCAGTGGTGGCGCACGCCTTTAATCCCACCACTCGGGAAGCAGAG
The DNA here is from genome assembly GCA_907169655.1 of Acomys percivali. NCBI lineage: Eukaryota > Metazoa > Chordata > Mammalia > Rodentia > Muridae > Acomys > Acomys percivali. Next base: position 55,559,274 of record OU015757.1, read on the forward strand.
GCAGGTGGATTGCTGCGAGTTCGACGTCAGCCTGGTCTACAAAGCGAGTCCAGGACAGCCAAGGCTACACAAAGAAACCCTATCTCAGAAAAAAACAAAACCAAATACAGTGAATGAAAACAATTTTAAGATAGGTAGAAAGGAGAGAGTATGGGAGTTAATCTGATCAATGCACATGATACATTTGAAATGAAAACACATTTGTGAAACTCATAACCATGTTTTCTAAAGGTTAAAAGATGTGTTAGAGCAAAGACTGGACCTGCTTGGTCTGGGAGGAGCGGCAATGTCTCTCCATTTCCTCCCGTCTGAGTCAGATGCACCCTTTCCTGCCTGATTGGCTCTCTGTGCTGTGTGGGCCAATGCTGCCTACACTGTCCTTACTGGGTCTAGGCAGCTAGTCACACTTCTGGTTTAGTCACATACTTCTTTGAGTCTTTATGTCCTGTGACATCTAATTCTGCTACTTTGCTTTAAATATGAATAACTCATGAGACGTAGCAGCTGCCTGTGTAACCAGGCCACTTTATTTACCAGGACCATATGGCCCAGTGTACAGTTTTCTATTCTATTATGGGATGTCTGCATTTAGCTATGAACTTTGGCTATAGGAAGTGTTTCAAAACACCTTCAGCAGAAGTGAGCCGCCCACTTGTAAGGTTCCACAACACTTCCTTTAAATGTAACAAAATTAACCTGCTTGCCTAACCAGCTGTCCCCTCATACTCACAAATGACTCACATCACCCTGCTTCCAAGGCCAAAGAGAATTGCTGATAATTACTTGCTCCAAGTGGTATTCAGTGCTTTGTACTCCATTCTTTGTAACTAGAATTGGGACATAAGGCTTAAGAATAAAAAGCAAATCTAGTCTAGGCCAGAGCCCTGTACAGAGAACTGTTTCTGCTGGCTGCTGCACACCAAGGATGTGATAGAAACTTCCAGCTCGGGAGCCTGGAGAAGGCAAGCAACTTTCCAAATACCACACAGTCAATTATTTGCAGTAGGGCTTTAATATTTTGTTTAAAATTGAGTAAATCTTCTAGAATGTCACCCAAAACTTCAAAAACACTCCTCAAAGCCAACTTTCCTCCAGGTGTTGTTTGCAATCCATTAGCTAAGTATTGGCTTTTTTTTATATAAATGAGCAGCTGTTAAGTTGTTGTTGTCGTTGTTGTTGTTCTGAGACAAATCTTTCCACACTTGGCTGTCCTGGAACTCATTATGTAGACAAGGCTGGCCTGGAACTCACAGTGATCTGCCTGGCTCTGCCTCCCAAGTACTGCACCACCACACCCTGCTGCAACTATTAAACTTTTAAACCACTTAGAAAAGTTAGGATGATTTGAGAGCCACCAAGAGAGAGGTAAGTGCTTCCAAATGCCCTCACTTCCCCAATCAAAACAGATTAGTCAAAACGTGTAGTCAAAATTGCTGCTGCTGAGCAAAATAGCATTTGGTTTGGCTTTCCTGTGCATTATTGAGGTTGGCTTTTTATTTTTATTATTTTTAGATTTATTTATTTTATGTATGAATTCTCTGTCTTCATAGACACCTGCATGCCAGAAGAGGGCAACAGAACCCAGTATAGATGGTTGTGAACCACCTTGCAGTTGCTGGGAATTGAACTCAAGACCTCTGGAAGAACAGATAGTGCTCTTAACCCCTAAGCTATCTTTCCAGCCACCTACGATTGAAGTTTTAGAACTCAGACAATTGGCGGTTGAAAAATATTTTCATTCTGAAAAAGAACAGAGGGAAGAAAATTCACAAAGTAAGAGCAGATTATCTATCCAGCATGCTAAGTCCTCTTACACACCTAATGATATCACTGCTAGGTATAATATAATATAATTATAATATAGGTCATGTTTGCTCTACTTTGCCTTACTTATTTATTTAGCTTTCTAAGACAGAGCATCAACTATCCCATGTTGGCCTAGAATAGTGGTTCTCAACCTTCCTAACACTGTGACCCTTTAATACAGTGCCTCATGTGGTGGTGACTCCCAACCATAAAATTATTTTTTTTCTACTTCATAACTGTAATTATGCTACTTTTATGAATCATAATGTAAATATCTGTGGTTTCTAATGGTCTTAGGTGACCACTGTGAAAGGGTCATTCAACCCCAAAGTGGTTGAAACCCATAGGTTGAGAGCCACTGGCCTAGAATTTGTCATACAGCTGAGAATGACATTGAATTTCTGGTCCTCCTGTCTCCTCCTCCCAAGTGTTGGGATTACAGGTATGCACCACCCTGCCAGGATATAATGTTCATTTCAAATTAAATGGTATTATTATTATTATTGGACATTTACCCCAAAACCTCTAAGTCAACATATCACAGAGACATCCACACATTCATGTTTGTTGATGCACTATTCACTATATCCAGGAAACAAAACCACCTAGATGTCCATAAACAGATGAGTGGATAAAGAAAATCCAATATATACACATGGTAAAATTTTATGTAGCCACAAAGGAAAATAAAGTCATAACATCTGCAGGAAAATAAATTGAGCTGGAGATCATTATATTAAGCGAAAGAAGCTAGACTCAGAAATACAAATGCTGCATACTTCTCCTCATATGTGGAACCTGAATTTTGAATTATATGTGTGTATCCATATCCATGTATTTATGTATGCACATTTATGGGTCATGAGACTAAAAGAGGATCCTGAGAGGTGGTGAACAGACCTTAAGGGAGGTGGGAATTAAGAGATGGCGATGGAATTCATATTACAAGAAAGCAGAAGTGGATACTAGCTAGAAGAAAGGAAAGCAGCTGGAGGTTGGGGGACGGGAGAAGAGTGGGAGAGGGGAAATAATGAAAGTGAAAAATGTAATGACACTTTTATATGAAGATGAGATGATTGTGAGAAACAATGACCTTCGCTTCATAATAAGAGTACCAGAGACTCAGAGTAGTGAAATTAAAACAGTTCATTTTACGATCTTGTAAAATAAGGGGTCAGCCCAGTGTGGCAGACACAGCTGACTGGATGCAGAGAACAGATTTTTAAATGCCACCCAAGCAAGTAACTTCTTCCTTTCTCATTGCCAGGTAATTAGAAAAGTATGATCTTACACGTCGTTTTCATTGTATCTTTCATTATTTCTCTTTCTCTCAGCAAAAACCATGTGTGAGTTCATCTCTGTCACAGACATGACCTTGCAGGCAAGCTTGGCCATTAGGAACATTATACTTGTACTCTCAACCTCAAGTTTGTGGGTAGGCTTTTGGGTTGGGACAACAGTTACACTGGCAGGCATTAGAGGGGTCTAGTATTTTCCATTCTTTTGTAGCTGGGCCCAAACTGTCTCAAGGTACCTTTGAAAATGGACTAACAGATTTTATTTCTGACAATAATGGAACCCATTATTTTGCATGATAACTATAGGATAATCTTTAAAAAATAAGTCAGACTGAGAAAAATAAAATAATAAAATCACTAGCATTATGTTAACAAGAACAAGAGGCTGTTGTTTAATGCAAAACCAAAGACGACTCGTTATCTTTTTTTTTTTTTCTTGTCTTGCTTCCATCCCTCCCCACCCCCAAATTCAAAGTTTGAGTACTGTTTACTGAACAAGTCTCCTTCATGGTTGATATTGGAAGAGGTTATTATTTTGCAAAATCTAAACAGAAAAGCAAAGTTCGATTAGTAGTAATTGGGGTCAGGACTTGAGCAATAACATTTTATGTGTGATTGGCCCCATCAGTGCAACTAATGTCCTTACAACCTTTATTCTATTTACTCTTCATTAAAGCCCTGCAAAGCCACTCATGATTCCATTCTGTCAACGGGGATCCTGAACTACTGCGAAAAGAGTCACAGGAAGTGGACAGAATCAACTTTCCAGGTCAAGACCCAACCTCACGTGTACATTAGCTGGTCATTCACGGACATTGCACTAGGGTGGAGCATGAGCAGTCTGTTGGTCACTTGCCTCTCCATATTCATTCTGTCTGTAAGTCTGTCTGCTTCTACTGCCTTGCTCTTCCTCGTGTCTCACTTGAACTGAATGGCCTTCTTGCTATCTGTCTTGTCCTACAATTCATTCAAGGGTGGTCACAACCAACAAATAGCGCTGACCACAAAATCTAACAGCAGTGACCCCCAAACTAAATCTACCAAAACTAGCAAGCAATCGCATAATGTGATTTGACACCTGTGTCCAAATACTGTTCCCAACTGGAGAGTCCCTTCTCCACTCACTTTTCAGAGGTTCATTTTAGAAGTCATTTCTGCAGGAAGTCCTCCATGCCCTCCCCGACCCTAACAACCTTCTCTGTGTTTTCCATAAGGTCCTAGGGAATTTCTTATCATTTCATGGAGCATCAACGTTGATAAAAGTTGGTCCTGTGTTTGTGTCCCCTGCTGGACTGTATGCTCCTTGAGAACAAGGCCAATGCCTTATTCGTCTGCATATCTCTAGCATCTGACATCAGGTCTATCCTGAACACATGCCCACCAGGTGAACTGGATGCATTATTAACTCTATGCATATTTCCCAGTGCTTCACAGATAACTGAGAAGATGCCATTGAACTGACATGAATGCTGTGAATTGGCAAGTGGAAAGAACACGGACTGTCAAAAGATGCTTTGAGAAGCAGTCTAGAGAGGAGTGAGGACCGCCCCCCAAAAAAAAGAATCATAAATAAAGATAGTGCACTACTAGTTTGGCAGGCAAGAGGAAGGGTTATTTCAAAAGTACCACAAAGCAGTGCCAATCAAACAACCCAACAAACCAGACTTGGGAGTCCCAGCAAAAGTACAAGCTGTCCTAGGACATGGCAGATTTGTTTTCAGGTCACAAGCCAGTCCCCAGGACTAGGACCAGTGGATACTTGGGTTTCTTTAAGCAATAACTCATCGGAGATTTTTTGAAAGCCTTTCTCATCCTCTGATGGCCCTTTACTGCCTCTGTCTGTCACCCACCTTCTCCTTTTCTTCATCAGCCTCCCAATCTCCTTCCTCCTCTTTTTTTCCAACATCTCCATTTGCACCCTTATCTTGCTGTTTGTGTAAAACCACTATTGACTTTCAAGCCTGTCAGACATTTCTGCTGTGTAATGAATGCACACCTCTAATTGTAGAAAGTGCACAGATCAAATGAGTGCTCACCTTGCTGTGCTATGATCTCCTGTTTGTGTCTGCTGTTCCTTCTCCTGGGAAGTACCTCCCCTTATCCATCCTTCAAGGTCCAGCTCAAATGTCCATTGCTACATTTTCCTAGTAACAGAGACAGAATGCCCTGTTCTCTTCTCTGTACTTTAGAGATGAGTTTGTTTAGACAACTAAAACAGATTTTGTAGCACTCAGTGATTTTACTTTATTTACTTAACTGTCTCCTTTATTAAACTATGAACCCTTGAGGACAGGTACCAAATATCACCAGTGTCCATATCCCTTCCACTTCACAGCGCCTGAACATCGTAGGCACTCAGAAGAGGTTAGCTTATATATTCTGGATTCTAAGCCAAGCACAGTGGCCCATGCTTGTAATCCCAGCACTTGGAGGATTGAAGCAGGAGACTTGCTATGCATTTGAGACCATTGTGAGTTCTGGGCCAATCTGGAGCACAGAGTGAGACCCTGTCCCAGAAGAGAAGTGAAAGGAAGTAGGAGGAGAGAAGAGGGAAGGACTAAGAAATATCTCAATTGGTAAAGTGCTTGCTTTATAAGAATCAAGACCTGAGTTTAATCACTAAGAAAGGGTAGGGCTGGCAGCATGCATGGAGAGTGAAAGAACTGTGGGGACACAGTCAGGTACATCCCTGGAGCTCATTGGCCAACCAGCCTAGCCTCCTTGGCAAGCTTACCTGGAGAATAATATCCAATGTTTCCCTCTAGCTTCCACATGAGTGTGCACACCTATAAGCATATGCACACGTGCATCCTCTATTCTTATTGTTGACTTTGTTCTCTAAAAGAGACATTATTTTTAGTCTTACTATAAGACTATTATTAAGCAAATACCATATTTCTGGCATATAAGATGACCCACAACTTTTCTAGTTGAAATATAGAGTGTGGGAATATACTCGCTGTATAAGACTACCCCTCTTCCAACGCACACCCTATGCAGCACTTTAAGGTATGCTCTACACTCAACCCAAAGACTCATACCCTCCAAGTCAAATGGGCAGCTTCTGGTGGAGAGCCAATCCACGCTCACGTTTTCCTCCTCAAGGTACAGGGAGATGTGTGCAGCTTGCTCTTCCCTGCTTCATACTCCCAGCACAGAGCAGGGAATTGGCCAAATCACTCCCCACCAGACATATGAAGCAGACATATGAAGCAAGAGGAAGCAAGCTGCAGGTAAGTTCCTGGCGCATAAGATGACCCCCAACTTTGGCACAGATTTTTGGGAGGCAGGGGTTAAAAAGTCATCTTATACCATGGAAAGTACAGTTGGTTATATAGCTAATTAATATGAAATTTCCATGCATGTATTAAAAGACAACTACAAGGTGTCCTGAGGAACATGACCTAAATGTAGAAAACTCGGGGAAGGCTCCTTGCATGGGTAGTTGATACTCAGGCTAAAATTAGATGAAAAGAGAGCATCAGCTAGGTAAAGGGGCAAGTATCCCAGATCAAAGGAAAAGCTGCACTTGAAATACAAGGTGGCTTGGAAAGGAGCCTCTTGTAGACTTCCATGTAGTCCTCCAAATGCTCCGTTTTTACCATGTACTTCATGCCTAAGGGGCCTCACTCAACAGACTTTGTCAATGGGTGTCTCTAAGCTATAGTTTCTGGTTGAGTTTGGTCAATGGCAGGAGAGTAGAAGGTGGGAAGGAAAGTAAAATTGAAGGATTTATTCCCCAGCTTCCATCTTGACATAAGGCTAGGACCGGCCACTCCTTTTACTCGAGACCATGGCTTCCATAGGGGGATCTTCCCAATAGAGCAGTTCCACAGCCTCTGCAAGGCTCCTCCACTTGCCCTCAGCACTAGAGGTGGCAACGGCCCCTGAGTTAAGCCCCAGAGAACTGCACTTGGTAGAGCCCTCTCCAGTCCTACCCACCATCCTGTAATCACCCACTTTGATGATGCTCTTCTCCTGTCAGAAGTCTGAATGGCTTACAGGGTAAAGGAGAAGGTACATCAAGCAGAAGAAGGTTTTAAATTGTGAGGACTTCATTCTTGTCCTACTAGCCATGGGGAGCCATTGAAGATATCAGTGGGTGAGGTAGATGCTTGTTTTGTTGGAAATGATCTGTTTAACATCTGCTCTGTAGAGCAGTAAGGAAAGAGGTACAAGAGAGAGAGCAGGAAGTCCAGGGAGAAAGCAATAAAGTCACAAAGGTGGCTAACGGTGGTCACAATGGGATGACTTGAGATTATGACACAGAACTAGAAGGAATGGGGGAACAATGAAAAGTGAGCAAGATCTCAAACACACCCCAACATAGTTGCAGTGGCCAGGAAGACTAGACCCCAGACCTTTCATCCTGCATCCAAGGCTGCCCAGCTCTTGTCACTGAGTTCCTCATGCGGGTTAGATGGCCCAGTGAAGTGACCTCTTTACTTATCACAGGGTATTTCATGCCTGATATCCTCTCTCTAGCATGTTCTCCTTCTCATGCAAATCCTACTCATCCTCCAAGGCCCAGCTCAAAGATAAATGATCCTATCAGAAAAAAAAACTAATATAAACTGTTTCCCAGATACATGATTGTGTGATACCAACATCAGTTCATATAATCTGTTTTCATCCACTCCATTCTACAGCTGATGCTTGGAGGCTCAGAGAAATTAAATGATTGGGATTACACCAGGTTGGGTTTGAACCCAGGTCCAGATAGCCTCAAGATGCCATAGTAGATGCTGATCTAATGCTGCTTCTCCGATAATAAATAGTTAACTCCGGTGATGACTCACTGAATGACAGGCATCGTACCAAACTCCTTTCAATTTCTTTATTTGATTTTCATAAAACGCTTAGGTGAGAAGGCCAATTGAAATACTACCTTTAGGGATTGAAATGAGAGCAAAGAAAGCATGGAATTTCTTCAAATGCAACCTCACCCACAAAACTCCCTCTTCTTAAAGGGCACTGCAAGCCACATCACTGCCCGCTGCTTCGCATCAGTGCTGGGTACCTTGTACCAGCATTTTATAACAGACAAGGAGGCCAATCTGTGGTAATTTACCATCCATTCAACCAAATCACCTGCCTGAACTCTCCTCCCAGCCATTCCCTGACAGTTATTTGCTGCAAGCAATCACTTGCAATGGCTTAGTGAGCATCGAGAGCCTACCACATGCCATCAGGGAAGTCACTTAGCAATGAGGAGTGACAGAGTGTCACTTGGCATTTGCTCAGACTACACTGCTGGGCCCTCCAGCCAGGGCAGAGCGATCTCTCAGCCACTGGACCTTCTGAATCACGTTCAATTCAAGCCTAAGGACTGCGTTTAAAGGATTAGATTTCTTACAATTAAGTCGTTAAACAGTAAGTGCATCCATGAGGTGGAGAGTTGTCAGCTTTAGAAAAATCACCACGCACACTTTATTCTTTCCTGCTATACAACCTTGAGCCCATGAATGTCTTAAATAAGCTTTGAGTTTCTCATCTATAAAATGAAAGTGGTAAGAACTTCCTGCATTTGGGCTGTTTAGAACATGAAGTGAGATGATATTTGAAAAGCATCAGTAGAAAGGTGACTGGGAGTAAACACAGTCGTAACTAGAGGCAAGCGTGGTACATCCTGGCTCTACAGTTTAGAAAGATTGCTAATGAACAGGGGATTAAAAAAGAGGCCAAAAGGATTGTTACACACACTGTCAACATTGCTGGAGGAGCTTGACCTATGAAGCCTCAATGTATATGTCAGGTACGGAAGAGAAAGTAAGCCTCTCCTCGGCTCCAATGCTGAAATAGGACCAATGAGAAGAAAAGTGACAAAAATAATAATAATAACTTTTTGCATGTATTTGTGTGTGTGTGTGTGTGTGTGTGTGTACATGCCATATCATATATGCAGAGGTCAGAGGTGAAGGGATCGTTTCTCTCCTTCTGCCATGTGGGTTCCAGATGTCAAACTCAGGCTGTGCAGCTTGATGGCAAGAGCCTTTCCTAGCCAACCCAAGACACAAACCTGATTCAATAAAAGAGAAACCTTTCCAACAACTGGGCTCTCCAACAGTAAACTACAGTGAACTAGAAGCCGGGAGTGTTTGCTCATTAGACTCAGTTACAGTCTGAATCACTTCAATGGTTGTTTCCCAGCTGGTGCCATTGTCTCTGGAGGCCAGAGATGTGGCCTATCTGGAAGGAGTGGGTCACCAAGGGTGGGCCTCTAGTCCCAAACCTGCTCTGTCTTCTGGACTGTCACACTGTGGACAGCCTTCACCCTCACACTCCACTGGGGGAGATATTTCCTGAGCCATCCCCATTTTAATGAACGGAAACTCTCTGAAATGGTGAATCAAAAAAAAAAAAAAAAAGCTTTCCTCTTATCTGAGTCAGATAATTTAATCAGAGTAAGGCAGACGTGATTAACACGGGCTTGTTCAGGCAAAGCCGGTGAGCTGTGGCAGAGATGAAAGGGCTTTGTGAGGAACCAGCCTCGAAGACAGGAAAGTCTCATTCAAGGCAACCCTGACTCTACACTCAAACACATATTGGGAAGTTGGATAGCTAAGGATTCAAGGATTCTTAACACCAGGTCATTGATTCTGGAGTCCAGACTAATCCATCAGCAGCAGTGACTCAGTCCTGCGCACATCCAGGTAGACACCACCCCTGGAACTCTACTTGGAGGATTCAGGGCTGTCATCTTGGTCTCTCTCCAGATAATGAGCTCACCATTTCCTAAAACTGGGTGAGATTCAATTCTCATGGAATTGTGTTTAATTAGAGATCAATTTCACACTCCTTAGTCAGTCCACAAAGGAAAATAATTCTACAAGTGTAGTGTGGATTAAGTATAGGACAGTGACTCCCACAAGACCCTAAACTCTCAGTTATAATCTGTTAATTCATAAAATACTCTAGCCAAGACAAAATGCCAGGTGACTGAACATGCAAGGTGAAATAGCTGCAGGCCTGTCTTTTAGAACTTACAGAGATGATATGTAAATTAGTAAGACAAAAGTAAAAAGGGGAATTTCTATAAGGTCCAGATAGAGTGATCCGAATATGCAAATAGAAACTGTTTTCCTTCCTTGCACCAAGAGAGGGGTAGGACCCCATGCAGGGGGGTAGGACCCCATGCAGGGGGGTTGGACACCATGCAAGGGTAGGACACCATGCAGAGGGGTAGGACACCATGAAGGGTTAGGGTACCATACAGGGGGGTAGGGCACCATGCAGAGGGGTAGGGCAACATGCAAGGGTATAGAGCACCATGCAAGGGGATAGGACGCCATGCAGAGGTGCAGGACAGCATGCAGAGTAGGTAGGGCACCATGCAGAGTAGGTAGAACACCGTGCAGGGGGGTAGGACACCATGCAGGGGGTAGGACATCATGTAAGGGATAGGACACCATGCAGAGTAGGTAGGACACCATGCAGAGGGGTAGGACACCATGCAGGGGGGGAAGGACACCATGCAGGGGGTAGGACACCATGCAGAGGGGTAGGACACCATGCAGGGGGGATAGGACACCATGAAAGGAGGGTAGGACACCATGCAGAGGGGCAGGACACCATGCAGGGGGGTAGGACACCATGCAGAGGGGTAGGACACCATGCAGAGGGGTAGGACACCAT
>OU015757.1:55576479-55596557 GCA_907169655.1 Acomys percivali
CACACACACACACACACACACACACACACACACACACACACACACACCATAAATAAATTAGCACTTAATTGAATAAAAATCCCAGTGGTCATGGTTCTTGCACTGACTGGCCTCCTATCAAAATCTCACCTAAAACATGTATTAAAAAGAAATGAACCTCAGATAACAACATTGCACTATATTTTTTTAAACCTAAAAGAAAGAATTTTGAACCCCTTCACTCATCTTCCCCCTGGTGCAGGAGTTCCCAGCATCAGCCACTTGAAAGACTCTCCAGAATCCTTGCTCCCATCCCTAGAGCATGAGAGAGACCCAGGTGTCTTTGGTTCTCAGTAAAAATAACTTGGAGAACCCACCCAACTTGATCCATTTTCTTACAGTGGAGAGGAACTGTGCATAGGAAACAGGGGTTCCATCAAGGAATCCAGTAGCAATCAGCTATGATGCCTGTGTCGCCTTGATCAAGCTACTCACTCTATCCAAACTGTTTTCTCATTTATAAAACAAGAATAAGAGTTCCTGAAAAAGTAATGAATTGAAGTACTACTTGTAAAGGCAACACAAATGTGATTTCTATAAATGCATTAAGTCAAACCTTCCCTGAACAAACCACTGAGGTGTCCTCAGGGCTGTATTGGTAGGAGATTACATCCGCTTAACAAAGGGGACTTGGTAAAGTAAAGGTGAAGTTATCATAAACCCGGATAAGCCCCACTTTGCCTTTCATTATTTCAGCAGTCTATGGGAATATGGCCATCTTCCAGATGTGTCATCAGTAAAACAGTAGTAATGAGAACTCCCTTCTCCCCTCTCAGACTGGCTGAGGTGCTTTGTAATGATGACATCTAAAGTTGTTTTATAAACTATAAATGATGCTGTACACATCGATGCCAGCCCGTACAAATCGATGCCAGATCATACAAGAGCTGCATGGGGCAGGCATCAGTTTTCGGATCCACTGACATATCAACCCAACCCCACCCATGATACCTAATCCCTGCCCCAAAGATAAAAAGGCCTGGTGACAGGAAAGGAGGGTGGGAGCCATGGCTTCCCATCAGCGGGTAAGAAACTTGAGGGGAACAGTGCAACACTGGCTCATGGGATACAACAAATTCAGGGAGGGGCACTCTCGGCAAACTTAAGTAGGTGAGGTAACACATACTGGGTTGAATATAAAGTTATGCAATTTTATTTCTCAATGGAAAGCAAACAGTTAAAAGAAGTAATAATGAGGAAAAGATACCTGGAATGACAGTTTTCCCCACAAGTGAGCACAGAGAAGAGGTTGTGTGGGACTCGGCAAGAAGACAGCAATGTTATCTGGAAGACTGAAAGAAGGGCCTCTCCAGAAACCAACACCCAGGGGCAAGTGAACCTTGTGACTCTCAGATCCCAGAACTGCAAGATAATATATTGCTACTGTTTAGTCAAGAAAATAAAAAGAACTTCAAAGATGTGCAAGGTTCTGCAGTCACGAACATGGAGTTGAGGAAGCTGGCCGGCTGTTGGCTGGTTCTGAGAAATCAAACATTTCTCCATTGCTGCTGATTGACCGTGTTTGCTACGCATGAATTTCAGGAGTGGGACTGTGGAGTCTGTGGCCAGGGCGGGGGGGGGGGGGGGCGGAGAATGGGTTGGATTTTTTGTACTGTGAAATGCACGTTTAAAGGATTAGGGGTGTGGAGAAGTCCTACAGCTTGAAAGTGCTCACACAGACTCAAACAGGGAAGTAAGAACAGCTGTGTGTGTCAGTAAAGCATGCCCCTCAGATGTAAGGGTGGAGGCTGGGGGCGGAAGCGGCCTCTGGCCAGCAGGAAGGCCAGGCAGTGACCAGAGTCAGCCAAGTGCTGTGTGGGCAGATTGGCTCATCCCAGGAAAGTTGCTTCCTAGAGGATTTCAGGAAACCAAGCGAAGGAGCTCAGCAGCCAGTGAGCCACAAAAACTGGGTCAGGGTGGTGGAGTGCTCACGGAAGCATGCACAAAGCCCTGGGTTTGAGCCCCAGAACTGATAAGCCAGACACATGGCTGTAATCCTACCATTATGGACATAGAAGCAGGAGGACCCAAAACTCAAGGTCAGCCTTTACTCCAGGCCAGTCTCAGATATGTGAGATCCTGTCAGTGGTCATCATCGTCGTCATCATCATCGTCATCGTCGTCCCCCAATGAACATACTCCAACCCCTTACATTTTAATACTGTTTCAAAATTCTCCTTTTCTTACTGTTGCTCACTTAAAAGCTAGCAAGAGAGAAGAGAGACCTCACAGATGCTAAGGATGCTTGCTGCTCTTGCGGAGGTCCTCAGATCACCACCCACACTTGGCGACTCACCGCCTCCTTTAACTCTAGTTCAAGGGGATCTGATCCCTTCTTCTGGCCTCTATGGGCACCTGCACTCACGTGGTACACTTACATACACTCAGGTGCACACACATACACATAATGTTTTTTTTAACTTGTAAGTAATGTGGCATCACACTCAGTCACAACCTAGAGGCACAACTTAGAGGTAACCGTTTCTATATAGTTTCCCTTTTATGGTATACAGCATTAAACAGGATGATCCTTTTTTAATTAAGAAGAAAGAAAACTACCAAAAGCACCTCTTGGGAGTGAAGATCTATTAGGCAGGAAAATTATAGTTTAAACTTATAATTCTCAAACTTTTGCTTCCAGCAAAGTGATCTAGAAGGCATCAAAATGCCCAGTGCACTCCTAAGTGCCTACATCTGAAGAGTCTGTACTTGGGCAAGCTCCAATTGATGCTGAATCCACCGGCCATCCTCTGGGGACTGTTGCTCAGATGGGGATACAGGACAGGATAAGAGACAAAAATGCACAGACTCCTAGGAACAAATGAATTTCCCTCTCATGAACGTTGCAGTGTTTTGTTGTTATTTGTTTGTTTTGGTTTTTCAAGACAGGGTCTCTCTGTGTAGCCTTGGCTGTCCTGGACTCACTTTGTAGACCAGGCTGGCCTCGAACTCACAGCGATCTGCCTGCCTCTGCCTCCCAAGTGCTGGGATTAAAGGCCTGCGCCACCATGCCCGGCAACATTGCAGTGTTTTAAATGGATGTTCAAGTGTGTCGTGCCTCTGAGGCAGTTGCTTGGCTTCCTAGTCTATTTCTCACTGTTTGGAAATACTCAGAGAAACACTTAGGGCCATCTTAAAATGGAATCATAGACTAGGTGGCTCGCTGAACAAAAGCCATGGCAGGAAGTGTGGTTCACATGGATGCTCTTGGGAGGTGTTGTCATTACTTACCGATGTCTAGCATAAGATTTCCTATGGGGTAAAAAAATTTCTTTGTTTAAAACTATTATTTGGAAATCGTGTTTTCGGATTGTTTTGTTTTGTTTTGTTTTGTTTTACAGTTGTGTATGGAGTGGAAGTACTAGATAATTTAGGTAATTTAGGGGCTGAAGAGATGGCTCAGAGGTTAAAAGCACTGGCTGCTCTTTCAGAGGACCTAGGTTCGAGTCCCAGCACCCACCTGGCAGCTCATAGCTGTCTGTAACCCCTGTTCCAGAGGATCTGACACCCTGTCACAGACATGGACCTAGGCAAAACACCAATGTATATAAAATGCAAATAAATTTTTTTTTTTTTTAAAGATAGTTCAGGGGACTGGAGCTCAATGATTGTAAGCACAGATGCTCTTCTAGGGTTTGATTCCCTGCACCCACATAGCAGCTCACAACCACATATAATTCCATGTCCAGGAGATCTGATACCCTCTTCTGACCTCCACTGGCATTCAAGCACACAGGTAGTACGCAGACACACTGCTGTTTCGAAAATAAATAAATAAATAAATAGTGAAACAAACAAACAACAAGGTGAATGACTCCTGAGGGACAGCATCCCAAGTTGTCCTTCGGCTCACAAGAACACAGACGTATGTGTGCAATCCCCATACACACACGCACGCGAAAAATTAGATACATAGAGTGCTCAAACTAGCTACTGGCATGGGTAATCTCTTCCAGTAGGAAGAGAAACTAGGAAAATACTTGCCCTGGAAATAACTCAATCAATAGACACCCCCCGAGCAACCTCTCTCACCACGAGTAAATGGTGTGTCTCTTAGCACTCAGGGGGTGCACACTGGTGGCCCCAGAAGGCCTTGGTTAAGGGCTATCCATAGTCATCATAATGATTTGAAATGTTTTGCTGAAAGCAAGCCTCTCCCTCCCTCTCGTTTTCACATCAGGCCCCTAAGCCACACAAAGTGCTGCTTCCTCTACTTTGCTAGGTGAAGAGGGACAGAGACTGTGCAGCCGTGCTACAGGGTAGCACAAGCTCAGAAGCACAGAGTGACAGCCCCCACACCTGTACGTGAGTCCCCGCCTCACTACTGCTACACAGGAGACAACAGGTGGTCCTAGAATAAGACCAAGATTGGGCAGGATGCAAAACGGCTCTCTAATACAGCATTGGTGCCATTCTCTGAATTTTGACCAAGGGTAACAGCCAAGGTCACCACAAAGCTCACTGTGACTTCAGAGTGGAACACCCTGCCTGACTGCACGCTGGCTCCCATCTGCCAAGCTTCCATGGCACTTTTATGACCCTGTCCCTCAATGCCAAGCTCTTGCTAGGACAAGAGCAGAAAGGTATTAGAACACGTGAAGCCAGTAAGGTATGCAGGTGACAAGTGCACACACCGCAGGTTGGTCACAGTCGCGACTATATTTAGGAAGTGAGATTAGCACGATGGTCTGTGGGAACGGCAAGTACTGGCACATAGGCTCATTGCATCGTGCCAGGGAGAGGGAGACTATTGGCAATGTGGAACATGTGCCGTGCCAACCGCAAACACAGTCACACCGGGAACCGCAGTCTGAGATTTAAAGGGGAAGGAAGAGTTAACCCTTGTGGTCAGCCAAATGGCTCGTGGATTATAGCATCCTGTGTGCCTGAAGCTCCTGCACGCAGTCACTTGGGCAGCATGGAAGCTCAGGGACAGACCTGGTCCTGAAGCTGAGTGTGGGGCACTGGGTGCTAGGAAGGGCCTCTGGTGTGGACAGAAGGTTTCCAGTGGAGACACACTATCTCACAAAAACTGCCAAGGCACCGTCTCGCCTGGGCATGAGTTGCCAAGTCTGTTCATTTAGAATCTTTTTAGTTATCTTCAGAAGAAGCCTTGTATATAGCTAGCAAGATACCCTGCCATGAGTAAGACAAATGACATTCAAGATAAAAACATAAAGAACCTCCATACTATTAGCAGAGGGCAGCACCTGGAGCCCATTAAAACGAGCAATAGAGGTGAGAGTGTTAGGACTCTTCCATACACACTGCATGATGCTCTAAGCATCAAAATGCTTTGATTTGATCCTCCCCAAAACCATGTGAGGAAGTGCGACACTGCCCATCTTATTGATTAGAAACTGCGGTACAGAACATGTAGCCCATCCAATATCACACAGCTGACTAAGCCTGGACCAGTGTTTGAACCCGAGTGTCTGGGCCTAGACTTAGCTACATGTTATGCAGTAATTCTTTTGTAAAATAAATTAATAATAACCCAATAACCTTGCAATTTTACAAGCTAAAGCCAGAACAAAACCTTTCTCTTTTATTTTATTTTTTAGTGACTTATTTATTTTTATTTTACATGCATTGGTGTTTTGCCTGACTTTATGTCTTTGAAAAAGTGTCAGGTTCCCTGGAACTGGAGTTACAGACAGTTGTGAGCTGCCATGTGGGTGCTGGGAATTGAACCTGGGGCCTCTGGAAGAGCAGCTAGTGCTCTTAACCACTGAGCCATCTCTCCAGTCCAAAACCTTTCTTTAATATTCTCAGAGTCTCTAAAGGGCCTTGGGAAAAACCAGCAACTGCCTTTCTTTCTCACAAAAACTGCTCTTCTGTGGAAGAATGACATTGTGGGTGAGGCCTGTAGAACACTGTGGGTGACCCCACTCTGCACTGTGGAGACGCTCCTCACTGACCATATCTGGCCTTCAGCTCAGGTCTCTCAAGTTAAGGAGCAAGTAAGCCTCCCAGAAACTGAGGATGCCCAGGCTTGCCAATGGAGAGGTGGCACAGAGCAGCGTCAGGCAGCCGCCAAGGGAGATGTTGCCCAATGTTGGCACTAAGTGACCTATAAAATGAGAAGGTGGCTCTTAAGAGCTGGAGATCAAATTGGAAAATCTATTAGAAATAAGATCCCTAGTATTCCAAAGGAGAACATTGTGTACAACTGGTGTTAGATAGATGCACAGAATTTTTACTCAAAGCATACCTACTATGAGAATATAAATTAGTCTAGCCACTACAGAAATTAGTGTGGAGGGTCCTCAAAAAACTAAAAATGTAATTACTATATTATCCAGATATATATTGTATATAATACATATTATATATTAAAAGCAGCATACCACATATACTGTAGCTATGTTCTCATTAGTCAGTCATGGAATCAGCTCAGACAAACAGATAAAGAACACGTAGTATATACACACTGTAGAGTATTATTCAACTACAAAGAGAAATGACACTGTGTGATTTGCAGGAAAATGGATGGAACTGCAGGAAAATTCCATGGAACATGGAACACCATGTTAAGCAAAATAAGCAGACTCAGACAGAATTGCACATCTTCTTCCACATGCAGAATCTAGTTGGTTTGGTTTGTTTGATTGTTTGTTTTAAGTCATGAAAGTAAATCATGTGAAGGAGAGGAAGACTTCAAAAGGAAAAGGGTGGGAGAGGAGAGAATAGAAGGTAATTGAAGGGTAGATATGATCAAAGTAGTTCATCACATGCGTAGAAACGTCAAAGAGAACAATCAATACTAGTAAAAAGAAACCGTACTTCCTAGCCTTCCTGGGGAAAGCATCGTGGTAGGAACTGTGGAAAAGGAGATAAATGAGATACATCAGATCCCAGAATGAGAACAACCGACACCCACAAACCTCTGCAGCACAGAATGGTGGGTAAAGTAGACCGCACCATGGACCGGTGCTGTGGGAGCCTTAGCAGGAGCTACCATGTGCACTCAGCCAATTAAGGACAAAGCTGTGTTGACTTAGCGAAGCCAAGAGAGCTGGACAAAGGACAAACAGGCTGCAGGAACACAGGAGTAAAGGTAGGCCCCAGATGTCACCCAACCAATCACCTTTCCCCTTTTCAACAAATGTGCCTGTTAATTACTTTAACTCTTAAGCATTTTCTCTGTGAATCCTATTGCTTAGTTTCAGGGGAGAGTACTTGGAATTTTTAACTCATTTATTTACTTATTTTCTATTTGTGTGTGTGTGTGCCTTCGTGAGTTAATGTAAACTACATGTATGCACTAGCCCTTGGAGACCAGAGGAAAGTGTTGGGTCCCCCGAAACTAGAGTTACAGGCTGTTGAAAGCCACCATGTTGGGGGTGGGAACAAAACCTGAGTCCTCTGTGAGAGCAATAACCACTCTCCTGTTTTATTTTGTCTTGTTTTCTTTTTTTAAGACAGGGTTTCTCTGTGTAGCCTTGTGTACAGGAATGTTAATTCATAACATGGCTGCTCTGGCAAGAGATCACATGCAAAGATCTTCTAGGTCTGTGTGATCTGGCCGGAATACAAACACGCCTTTAATCCAGGAGACAGAGGCAAACAGATCTGAGTTCAAGACCAGCCTGATATAGAGCAAGTATCCGGTAAAGAAAAGCTTAGGTCCAGGCATGGTGGCACATGTCTTTATTCCCAAACAAAGGTAAAGTTAGTTTATAAAAGGAAGCACCCATGTTTGAAAGTGATGTTGAGTGGCAGAAAAGGTGATGAATCAGAGATTTAACAGAATAGGATACGCGCAATTCTCACAAGAAGAAAGAGGAAAAGGGAAGCTACATAAGAAGCAGTTTTACAGAGAGAGGAGGTAGTTTTTTACCAGGACAATAATAGATTGCACAGAGAGAGAACTCAGGTGAAGACAGAATGAACCAGAAAATGAGAAGAAGCCAGAAGATTAGAGCAGATTGCTGGGCTAATTTGAGGCCAAGCAGAGCAATTCAAGGATGAGAGAGAAGCCAGGTTGAATAAGTCAGCTGGGAGAAGGGTTTGAGCCAGAACAGCTGAGTTGAACCAGCCAGCCCAGAGCTCAGAAAGAACAAGAAAGAGTGAGCTTATTCAGCAGTTAAGTCTCAGAGACTGAAAACACTCTAGGCCTAGGTTAGATTGTACAGAGGCTAGAAGCTTCCAGGGCTAGGCCTAGGCTAGCAGTAGGAGACAGTAAGCCTCCCAGACAAAAATTGAGCCAGGAGAATAAAAGTTAACTTTTACAGCCGTGACTATCCTGGGCCTCAGATTCATAGCTATATGCCTTCTGCCTCCAGAGTGCTGGGATTAAAGGCATGTCACCAGGCATGGCACTCTTTAAGCCATCCTGGAATTCTTAATCTTCTGTGGTGACAAAGCACTAGGTATTTCTCAACTGACTTTACTAATTCATGTTTATCTTCATAAACTAGCATCCACAGCAGCCACGGGACAAACAGACACACACATACACACACACACACACACACACACACACACACACACACACACACACTCCTTGAGGATGAAGACCATGTGAGACTTTGCAGAATATTTTGTCCTTTACTTTGACTCCCTCCCTGCCTCCCTGATATGACTCCTTGAATTACATCTGTTGAGGTGGCAACCTTTTATGGACTATAGAAAAGAAAAAAGAAAAAAAAAATTCCACCTCCTAGAGGGGCTAGTGATCACACCCGTTCCCATTAAGGTGACTATGCCCTGTTATCATGAATCCCTCCTCCTTCCATGACAGGGTGTTGAGTTGACAGGCTCACTCAACAATGAAAATCTTAAAAGTGCTCGAATATTTGTTGATTATTCATTTTTTAAGGGGATGAGGACAGGGCTAGAGTGATGGCTCAACAGTTATGGACACTTGTTGCTCCTTCAGGAGACTTAGGTTCAATTCTCAGCACCCACATGGTAGCTCACAGCCATCTGTAGCTCCACTTTTAAGAGATCCAATTCCTCCTTCTGGCCTCTGCAAGCACTACACACACATGGTATTCAGACATACACATTGGCAAAACACTCATACAATAAAATAAAATAAAAATAAATATATATACTTTTAAATCTAAGGAGAAGGAGTCTAGGAAAATTATGGAATCTTATTCTGGTGAGAACAGGTTAGATGTTGAAGTTTCTCTCAGCAAAACATCATTGTATTAATCAGTGTTCTCTATAGTTACAGAGCTTATGGAATGAATGTGTGTGTGTGTGTGTGTGTGTGTGTGTGTGTGTATTTGGAATTACAAGCTTCAGTCCAGCTAACCCAACAATGGGCATCTGTGAATGAAAAGTCCAAGAATCTAGTGGTTGCTTAGTTACACGAGGCTGGGTATCTCAGCTGGTCTCCTGTATAAGCTGGAATCCCGAAGAAGTAGGCTCCAATGGATGTGCTGACAGTGTGAGGGTAAACAGACAAAGAATGAATGAACCCTTGCTTCTTCCATTGTCCTTCTATAGGCTTCCAGAAGAAGGTATGGCCCAGATTAATGGTGGGCTTCAAGATCTGGATTAAAGGTATGTGTCATCCAGTCTCGAGATCCAGATTGCAGGCAAGAGTCTTCCATGCTCAAGATCTGCATCACAGGCGTGCCATCCATTTCTGGGTTGCAGCTCTTTCCAGATATAGTCAAGTTGACAAAGGACAGCCACCACAATCACCTTTTCCATAGTCCTGTCTCCGAGACCCAGCTCAGTGTCTGTCCATGTCATTGCCAGTGAAAGATGGAACAAAGGAGTGGAAGAACAAAGGAGTAGATGTCTACTCTACCTACACTTGGGTCACCATTGTGTGCTTGTTCTATAGACAGTAAACAATAAAGAGTCCTCTTCTTTGATTGTCACCAAGGGAAACCCTATTTCTTTAGAAACTTTTCCCACTATGAACAGCCTAGAGGAACCGCCCTAAGTCATGACTCTCAGGGGTTAGCAGGCATCAGCATCGCCCAGAGGGCCTCTCAAAGCATAGGCCACTGAGCCCACCTGAGAGTTGCAAGCTTAGTGGGCCAAGAATTTGCATTTCTAACCATTTCCAAATCCTGGAAGCACACTTAATAAACATTCCTTCCTTCCTTCTTTCCTTTCTTCCTTCCTTCCTTCTTTTTTTTCCCCCCCAGACAGGGTAGCTCTGGCTATCCTGGAACTCTTTCAATAGAGCAGGCTCGTACTCACAGAGCTCAGCCTGCCTCTGCCTCCCAAGTGTTGGGGTTAAAGGTGTGCCCCACCACCTCCTGGTTAAAACATTTCTAAAGCTTGGCTTTTAATGTATCAATCACTGATTTGAAATCTGAGTTCCACTTAGAAAGCTCACAAACTCATGTTACATATGAAGTCCACGCTCCTTAGACATAGCCCCTCCGAAGAAGCTGCAGCCAAACTTTCTGGTCTTGTTTCCTGCTACTCCTGTAGGACCCCAATTGCCCAGGATTATGGAGGAAGGGTGGAGGCGAGCTTCAGCCCTGCACACTTCACATGAGAATGGCAGGGCTTGGCTCCCTCCCCCTCCCAACCTGGCTCCATAGAGCCGGCTGTCCCCCCATCAACTCTAGTAAGCATTTATTACCTTGACAGTTATCAGGCTTCACTGCTTGTTGGATAAGGTACACACACACACACACACACACACACACACACACACCCGAGTATGCAGATGAAGCATCTTCCAACACCCCTGCCCTGGCCAGTGGTACTTGGCCACACAAACCTTGCCCCAGAGACCCTGGCCACCTCCCCAGGGGCATAAATACTCCCCACTCCACCAATAAATGACCCGGCTCTCTGAAGCTGTTCCAAGGAGTGTGTTCTTGGTGGTCTTTGTCCGCCCACTCTCCACATTGACCCAGATCCTACCTGCACCCACCTGCCTCAGCCAAGCTTCCCTCTCTTGGTCCAGCTCAGTGGACTCCCTCCATTCTCTAGTCCCACAAGTCATTAGCTCTCCATAGCTTGACTGAAACTGTTCCTTTGCCCAAGGATGCCCTTCTCTCCTTTGCTGATGAAATCCTGTGCATCCTTGAAGGCTTGATGCAAATGCGTCCACCTGTGTCACTTTCTATGAGTCCCTCGGTGCGTGTTGTAAGACCTTTGTGCAGTTTCCTTAGGTCTGTTATGTTAGCAGAGGTCTTTGACCCTCTGGCTATGATGCTGGATTCTTCCTATTTGATGCTCAAAGGTACATCTGTACGGTGAGGACATGAATTCAACTGTTGTTGCTGGAATCTAGCTCTGGCCACCCCTCTGTTCCTGCTACTGGTCATCTCCATCAAATGGATTCAGACTAGACGCACAGTGTACCAGACAGGTAAGTTTCATTTCAGAGAAATATAAAATACTCTCAGGGAGTGAGGATGGACAACAGCCAGAAAGACTATTGTGCTGACCTCCACGTTTATGTAGCCTTTAAACTATTTTCTACTGTCTCCAGGAAAGTCCCAAGGGTCCCTTTTCCCCTCCACATGATCCACAGGCCCACTTGTGAATAGAGATGGGACATGATATGTCTTTTTTACTTACCAGAAGTACTCAGAACATGTAACTTTCTCACAGTTCAAAACAGTCATGTCTCAACCAGGGCCAGAGATATAACCCAGACACTTTTGACTAAAAGCCTTGAAACTGCACTTTAAAAGAGCAAGAGTTAGGCATAGTAGTGCATGTCTTTAATCCCAGTACACAGAGTCACGTAGGTGTAGGTCTCTCTGAGTTTGATGTAAGCCTGGTCTACATAGTGATTTCTGGGCTAGCGGGGGTTAAAAGAGGAAAACAATGAGAAGAAAATAATCTTTAAAACAGCCATGTTTACTTATCAGGAGGAAATGGCTGTCCCTTAATAGGCCTCAACAAAGCCCTGCTATCCCAACTTCCTCCATGTCAAAAAGTATCTGAACCTTAAGGTGGTTCAATTGTGGTACTTCTTCCTCCTTTCACGTGGTATATCTAATCTATGAGGGGTAAGAGCGGCATTGCCCCCCCACCTTAAAATAACGTGTTAGAAGGACCACAGAGGTGGGGGTTGAAGGCGATTATCAGGGAGGTTTCCACCCTCAATGCCCTTCGAGTATGTTAACTTCTAATTAGCTGCCTAACCCTGTGACCTGAGGTTCCCATAAAAAGCCACACCTCCCTCAATGGCTAATCTTTGCTGTCAACTTGATTGGGTTTAGAATTAAGTAGGAAACCTACCTCTGCACGTGCCCCGTGAGGGAAGGTCTTTCCAGAGATCTTTACTCAGGGGAGAGACCCACCTTGAATGTGGTTGTCACTATTCCAGGGATGAGGTCCCAGACTAAATAAAAAAGGAGAAAGTGAACTGAACTTGTCTCTTCTTCCTAAGGACATATGACTCATGCCTCTGCCAGCACAGCTTCCCCACCACAAAGGACTATTTCCTTAAACTGTGAGGCAAAATAAACTCTCACCCTTAAGTTACCTTTGTGGTAGTAATGAGAAAAACAACTAATCCATCTATGTCACAGATAAACTGGAGCCAGCTTAATGGTCAAGAGCAGAGGACCCGGGTTCAATCCCAGCACTTACACAGTAGCTCACAACCATCTGTAACTCTAATTCTGTGGCATCCAGCATCCTCTTCTGGCCTCAGAAAGTGGGTGCACAAACATTCAGGCAAACGTTCATACACATACAATAAAATTAAGAAGAAGAAAAGGCTTTAAGGTTCTACAGACATTCAAGCTAGTTGACCAACTAGAACTCCCAGGCTGTGGAGAGTTGGAACACTACAGATCAGAACCCACACTACCTTGGTGTATCTCTAGTCCCCTTCAACACCACTTACCACCTCTCCAGTATCTGGTTTGACTATTTGGTATAAATCCATTTGACTATTAGGTATAAATATCATAAGCAGATATTGCAGTAAGAAGACCACCCACTGGGATTCCTAGATTCTTATTTCCCTGAACAAAGGTAAGGACAGAGACACATAGATGGTACCAAGGACATGAGACAACAAAGAGAGAATTTATTGAAATTCATTGCAAAAGGCAAAAAGCAAATCCCAGAGAAGGATGACACCACTGAGAGGAAGCAGGACCATTAAAGACAGGAAAATACTCAGTCTTGTCTTATGGGCCATTTGCTCAAGGACCCACTTCTGGATAGATAGGCAGGCATCTCACTGTCTCGTTAAGTAGTAGATTTGTACAGCAGGTTGTCTTTCTTGAGACTGGTCATTTAGTCAGGGCATCATGGGTCATTAGGAGTGGTGTTCCAAACGTTTATAGAAAATAAGTCATGACCTAGTTGTTAAAATATGGAAATTTTATTTTCAGTTTTGATCTTCTGTCTCTACAATAACATGGCACTAGCCAAGATAAGTCATATGGCCAAAGCCAGCATCTACGGAACAGGAATATACCATCTCTCACCATGTTGGCAAAGCCACATGACAGAGAAAGTGGAGGTATAACATGACAGGGAGCCAATCAGGACACAGAGAGGAAATCAGGTGTAACTCCACTGACCATACAAAACACTTCACATCTCGGGTGCCTCACTCAAACTTGTCTACTCTGCTCAGATGACATGTGGGAACCCCAGACACTGAGTAAGTCTAATTTTCACCAATCCCAGACACGGCTCCACTTCCATAAAATGGGCAGATCACTTTTTTCTAGAAAGATCTAGAGACCAAAAGCCCTATTTTGTCTGACCTCTTGCTCAGAAGCAGAATGCCTTTACTCCACTCATTCCTGTTGCCTTCCTTAGAAAAACAGTTGCTATTGGCTATCATGAAAAATGCTTTAAAATTCAATTTACGTTCATCTGTATTATGTTTAAGATGCAACTGATGACTTTGGAATCTGCTCGAATGTCAGCCATGCCTACAGTTGCTCACTTTAAAAGGCACCTAGATAATAGACTGCCTAACATGAGCTATGTTTAGTTTAAAGCACAGACTTATGAACTTTGAACTTCCATCATGTGAGTGCTAGATTCCACCACTGTGCTTTCGTCTTTTGCAAAGTCACTGTGTGTGTTGGGTGACGCTCGATTTGTTAGAGAACACAACTTCTTTTTTTTTTTTTTTTTTAAACTCTTGCTCTTTTTTTTTTTAAGATTTATTTATTTATTATTATGTATGCAGTGCTCTGCTTGCATGTACTCCTGCAAACCAGAAGAGGGCACCATATCACATTACAGATGGTTACGAGCCACCATGTGGTTGCTGGGAATTGAACTCAGGACCTTTGGAAGAGCAGGCGGCGCTCTTAACCACTGAGCCATCTCCCCAGCTCCGAGAACACAATTTCATTCTTTGCAAAACTGTACAGAGCTGAGAAATTTCTCGACAGTCTAATCCTTTCCATTCATAATAATACTTTTCTTGAATTTTGATTACCTTTACCTAATCCAAAGGCTGATAAGAAGCCCTGCCTAAACCAAGATGTCAGAGGGGCTCTCACGGGGTTTCCATGGTGGAAGTAGAAAAAAATCACCAGCCTCACCTCACCACCTTTACACTCATGCACATATTCTGTTGCTAAGGATTGCATCACACTGTAGACCTTCTCCAGGATGGAACAATGACCTCTAAAAGGTTATTGTGTCTCTTTTCTGGTTTTCTGAGACCCTTCCACATCTCTAGCCAGTAATCTTCTCCTCCCACTTGCTCTTGGAAATCAACCAAGAAATCACCCTATATCCTCACAGACTGCCAAAGAACAGAAGGCAGAGTCTGTGGAGCTCCCAGTCCACCCCCACAGCCTTCCTGGACCTCCACTCTGATCTCTCCTGCCCGTGCTTCAGATGGAGCAATGCATTCTTCACGGCATAACACGCTTTGTGATTTGTATATTGATTTATCTTCTCACTTACCTTCCCGGAGGACCTGTGCTCTCCAGCTCTTCTCAGCCACATGAACCTGTATTTCATACCTAGCACCTGGATTAATGTCAGTGCACAGTAATCAAACATGGAATGAATAAATGAATATATGTATCAAATGATCTACTGTTATATTCTGTGATTTTTTTCACCTATGCACTGCAAAAAAAAAAGAGGCAAGATTAACTCCCTTTTATAGTTCCCACAAAGAAATGGAACAATAAATGATAAAATGTAAATGCCTGATTCATCAGCCACACCTTGGAGCATTTTGTTTAACAATGAAAGGAATGATCATCTCACATGTCTGTGTTTTAACATGACCTGAGTAATTACAATAATCACAGAAACTCTAAAGTCTTTCATATCTTCCTGGAATTTTTTTTTTTTTTTTTTTATTTATTTTGTCTTTCTAGACCGTCTCACCTGATGTGATCAATCACCTGACTCAACAGTCACATGAGCAACCTGGCCTACTAGCCAACTCTGGCTTAATTTCTCCACTTCCAGTACGTCCTTACTCCTTAGAATTATTTCATTATTTTTGCTCAGCTTTACTATCAGTTCCAGAGAGTTTAAGATTAAGTTGAAAACAGAAAGCTTAAAAAAAAAACATGTCACGTAACTCTCCAGAGTGAAGTGACTACATAAACTGTGTGCACAAAGCCACCAGAGTGAGCTGCCATTAACTACTACTTTCAATATAATATTTAGATAAGAAGACGGTAGTTTGTGAACGGCTCTGGTCTCCATCCCCATGCCATTCAAGTTCACGCAATTGGGCTATTCCAATCTAAAGGACAAATCACAAATCACAACAGCCTGCCATCTTTCCCTTGGCAATTTTCTGGGTTTGGACAAAGATTTAAACTGCTCTTTGCTTTTTGTTTGCAAGAGGCTAAGATGACATGTCTGGTATTTGCCTTTCATGATGGTTCCTAGACACAGGAGTAGAGAGCCAGTTCTCCCTGACACAGCTCACAAATAATACAGACATGGACCCCTGATCTGACTTTCTAAGGACTTTCAGACAAAGCAAATACACCTGCGCAAAGTCAAAGGTTTAAGGCAAAAGCTAAAACAGAGTCTGAGTTTTTATAGGCTTGTATAGTTTCTATGAGCTCATCAACTTGTCATCTTCCCCGCTTTATTTCCGACACTCGCTCACTCTAGTCAGAGCACACCATGCTTTGTTCCTGCCGCCTTCCTTAGTCTTCACCTTTCAAGTCTCAAGGCATCTGATGCCTCTTCCATGAGACTGCGGCATCACCTGTTTGGATGTAATCAGAACTCACTGGGTGCTCTCACTGCCTTACAGGGCTTTTCTTCTGCTGTTATGATGGCTCAGGTATGAGACATGATCCCCACACCCCACCAAAAAAAAAAAAGTCTCCTGTTGAAGGCTTGGCCCACAGTTGCGGGTACTATTGAATCATGGGTGTGTCGGTTTCATCTGGCTTTTAGATGAGGACTGTTTGGAGAAAGTAGGTCAGTGGGTGCATCACTTGGGAAGGTATCTTGTTTCAAGATTTTTCCTCTTTCTCTGCTTCCTGGATGCCAGGAGATAAGCAACTTTGCTGTACCGGGCCCTCCCATCACCATGTTGCTCTGCCTCGCTACAGCCCCATCACAATGGAGCAAGCCTTCAATAAACAAAAGTGTCCAAAGTCTGGAGCCCAAGTAAACCTCTTCTCCCTTAAGGCATCTATCTCAGATGCGTTGTTAGAATGATGCAAAGTGACTAACACTGCTTTATCTTACAGGTACTTACAAAACTTCCTATCTCCTGTATCAACAGTCAGTTTTCTCTCTGCTTCTTGAGTTCTCATAATCGTTGTTTGATTAGTTAAATGAATATATTTTCGCACTTGTGAGCCACCTCTTAAGCATTTAAATTTCAGCACAAGCTGTGAACAGCAGGTAACTATTATATCTTTTGGATGTCGAGGGTTATCAGGGTAGATAAAAAAAAAATTAGTCAATGAACTGAATCAGGACTTAAGATTGGGTTTTGTTGTTGTTTGGTTTGGTTTTGTATACATTGGAGGCCTAGTGTTTATCTCAGATTTATGGCAGGAATATTAATTCTACCCTGAGCCAAGTGATGAACTAGGGCCACAATAGAATCCATCAGCACCTCCTACTGGGAGAAACTAGAAATGCAGGCACTCATTGAGACGTCTACTCCAAAAGGTTCAAGCCACAACTTCCATTTTGTATTTGTTTGGGTGACTCTGTTCATGTACGCTCGTGAGTTCAAAGCACAGTGACTGAGTGTCCACATAACAAAATGCACGTGGATGGCTTCACTGCCTGGTTAAGCCTGAAAAAACATTACCCAAGATAGTTCATGAATGTATAACCAAACTTGAGAGTTACAAACATAATCAGGAGAGTATTCTGCACTGGGATTGGGAGAGCCAGGGACATTCAGCGAACTGGGGTCTGAGACAAATATAAAATGATGAAATGAGTGGCAGAATGGTGATCTTGGAAGTCATAAGCAAACAGAGTAAAGTACGAGTCAGTCAGGGAATTCTGGAAAAATAAATGCTTAAAGTAGAAAGTGAGATGCCACACAGGACCTCATTCTTCACTCAGTTTACTATAATCAATAAAAAAAAGTTTTTTTTTTTCAACTCCATTTAGAAACTCAGGAAGCCAAGTCATTGCTTCATTAACTCATGCACAAATTTTGTAAGTAAAAAACATTAACTGACATGTAAAACAGCTGGTTTTTTAAATGTACACTATTCCTATTTACTAGAAAGATGCCAGTTCCTTTCCTATTTGCAATCAAAACTTATTTTATTCTGAACAAATGTGTTTAAGGCAGACTTAGAAGAATACCCAGGCAAGATGAGCTTCAAAGCTTTTAAGGTGGGCTCCAGAGATGACTCAGCAGTTAAGAGTACTGGCTGCTCATCTAAAGGACCTGGGTTCTGTTTGCAGAACCCACAAGGTGGCTCCCAACTGTCTGTTAACTCCAGTCTCAGGGGAGCCGATGTCCTTTCCTCAACTCTGTGGGCACCAGGCACGCACATGGTACATAGGCATACAAATATCTACACACATAAAAATACATTGTTTTAATTATTTCCTTTAATTTTAAGATAGAAGTAGTTAAAGAAGGTCTTGCCTTACTAGCCATGCAAAGATATTATGAGGCTAACATGATCATGTTAACATGGCCCATTTACAAGAATTATCACAGCTCAATTAAACAGACAAAATATGTCATTATATATGTTATATACACCAATATTTAATTTAACATATAAAAAAGAAATTATCACAAACAAGTAGGAAGACATTTTTATTTAAATACATGACAGGGGTTGGAAAGATGGATCAGCAGTTAAAAACATTTGCTGCTTACAGAGGAAAAAATTTTAATTATAATTTGTACAGAAATTGTATTTAAGCAACATGACTACTCTGGCAATGGATCATAATCAAAGACTTAGATCTGTGTGATCCAGCTGGAATGCAGACATGCCTTTAGTACACACTTTTAATTTCAAACAGGGGCATCTAGTTGAGGGCCAGACAAAGTGAGAAATCAGAGAAAGATTTGACAGAATGAGTCAGGATAGGATAGGACATGCCCAACTCTCTTGAGAACAAACAGAAAAGAGGCTATTTAAGAGCAGTGCAGGGAAAGAGAGTCACATCAGTTCGGTGCAGTTAAGCTGAATGCAGTTGAGTTCAGTTGGGTTCATGCAGTTCCATTCAGTTTATGCAGTCAGTGACGTTCAGTTCGCAGAGTTCAGAGGCGGTTTTTCCCAAGCAGAGCAATTCAGTGAGAAGTTGAGAGAAGCTGGTTTAAATCAGTAAGCTTGGAGAGGAGTTTTGAGCCAGAATGGCTGAGTTGAACCAGCCAGCCAGAGTTCAGAAAGAACTGGAAAGGGTGAGTTTATTCAGCAGTAAGTCTCAGAAGCTGAAACATTCTAGGCCTAGGTTAGCAGAAAGAGGCTGGAAGCTGAAGCCTTCTAATTAAAAAGGATGTCCAGAGATAAACAGAGACTTCTCAACAGAGGGATCTGTAATAGCAAATAAGCCATTAAATGCCCAATGTCCTTAGTAATCAGGGAAATACAAATCAAAACAACCTAGATATCCCTCAACTGAAGACTGGATAAAGAAAATGTGGTACCATGCTGGAGAGGATGTGGGGAGAGAGGAACACTCCTTCATTGCTGGTGGGAATGCAAACTAGTACAACCACTTTGGAAATCTATCTGGTGCTATCTCAGAAAACTGGGAATAGGGCTTCCTCAAGACCCAGCTATTCCACTCCTTGGAATATACCCAGAAGATGCACCAGCACACAGCAAGAAAATTTGCTCAACCATGTTCATAGCAGCCTTATTCATAATAGCCAGATCATGGAAACAGCCTAAATGTCCCTCAGTAGAAGAATGGATAAAGAAACTGTGGTACATATACACTATGGAATACTACTCAGCTATTAAAAACAAGGAATTCCCGAAATTTGTGGACAAATGGATTGAGCTAGAGATGATCATAATGAGTGAGTTAACCCAGAAGCAGAAAGACTCAAATGGTATATACTCACTTATATCTGCATACTAGCCCAATGGGCATGTCCCATGAAAGCCTTCCCTTACCAGGAAACTGGGACAGAGGGGAGGACATCCTATTGGGACTCTAGATGAGAGAACAATGGGAGAATAGCAATGTAGAAGGATCCAGTAGGTCCTAGAATCCTACAAGTAGAACATTATGATAGGCAGATTTGGGTCATGGGGTCCCGCTCAAACTAAGGCCCTAGCCAAGGACAATACTGGCGGTCAAATTTAAACCCCTACCCTGATCTAGCCCATGGACAGGACAGTCTCCACACTTGAGTGGAGAGAGGGATTTGACTTTCTCAAGTACTCTGGTGCCTCACATTTGACTATGTCCCCTGGCAGGGGACACCTAGTGGCACTCAGAAGAAGGACAGCAGGTCACTGAGAAGAGACTTGATACCCTATGAGCATATACAGGGGGAGGTAATCCCTCTGAGGAACAGTCATAGGGGAGGGGAATAAGGGGAAAATGGGAGGGAGGGGAGAATGGGAGGTTACAAGGGATGGGATAACCATAGAGATGTAACAAGAATAAATTAATTAAAAAAATAAAAATAAAAATAAAAGAAAATTAAAAAAAAAGAAAAAAAAAAAAAA
>OU015757.1:55596657-55708253 GCA_907169655.1 Acomys percivali
CAGTCAAGGCTACACAGAGAAACCCTGTCTCGAAAAACCAAAAAAAATAAAAGTAAAAATAAAAAAATAAAAATAAAAACAAGGACATCATGAAAATTGCAGGCAAATGGATGGAACTAGATAATATCATCCTGAGTGAGGTAACCCAGACCCAGAAAGACACACATGGTATGCACTCACTTATAAGTGCACATTAGCCATAAAGTACAGGACAACCACACTACGATCCACAGACCCAAGGAAGCTAAGTAACACGGAGGTCCCAAGAGAGGATGCTTGAATCTCACTCAGAAGGGGAAATAAAACAGATGGGGAAAGTGAATGGAGGGAGGGAACTGGGTAGGAGAAGGAGTGGGGAGAGGAATGGGAGTGTGGCTGAGGATCAGATGTGAGGACAGCAGGGGGCAGAGAGAGGGTTAAGAGAGAGAGAATGGAAATGAATGCACAGGGCATCTCAGGGATCGAGCTGAAGTCTATGGGGTGACCCTAGCTGAAACTCCTGGCAGACGGAGATATGGAGCCTGAAGTTTTTAACCTCCTGTAGCCAGACAGTACTCCCAGTGGAGAGAGGGGGAGACCAACCCACCAATATAACCTTCAACCCAAAATTTGTCTTGTCTACAATATGTGTAGGGATAAAGATGGAACAGAGACTGAGGGAATGGCCAACCAATGACTGGCCCAATTTGAGACTCACCCCATGGGAGAGAGCCAAGACTGGACACTATTAATGACACTCAGCTGTGCTTGTAGACAGGAGCCTAACATAACCATCTCCTGAGAGGCTTCATTCAGCAATGGATGGAAACAGATATAGAGACCCACAGCCAAACAATAGGTGGAGCTCAGGGAGTCTTGTGGAAGAGTTAGGGGAAGGATTAAAGGATCCAGAGGAGTCAAGAACGCCACAAGAAGACCTACAGTGTTTACCTGGGCCCATGGGGGCTCACAGAGACTGAACCATCAACCAAAGAGCACATGGACTGGATCTAAATCCCCTACACATATGTAGCAGATGTGAAGTTTGGTCATCATGTGGGTCCTTAACAATTGGAACAGAGGTTGTCTCTGACTCTGTTGCCTGCCTTTGGATCCCTTTCCCCTAACTGAGCTGTCTTGTCTGGCCTTAGTGGGAGAGGATGTGCTTAGTCCTGCTGTGACTTGATGTCAAAGTGAGTTGGTACTCATAGGAGGCCTCCCCTTCTCTCAGGAGAAGGGGATGAGTCGGGGGGGAGATCCTCAGACTTGAATCCATATGAGCAACCTGGCACCCAAGCCATGTCTGTCAGCTGCCTAGGTCCAGAAAGGTCAGCATCTGTGCCAGTAAGAAAATGGAGAGCTGCCAGCCTTGCTTCCCACCAGAAACTACAGGATCCATGCCAGCACATCTCAGAAGGGTCTGTCAAGTGCTCCCAGAACTAAAAAGGGGGATGACTTTTCCCAAACCAAGTCATAAGCCATGAGCTAGACTCAACTACCTGGGTGCAACTTACTTGGGCTGAGACCAACCCCAGCTGCAGTCAATGTAAGACACATTAGCTAGGTGTCCATCATAACTTTCACCTGGGTGGGGTCCCTGCAGGCGAGGAACAGTGTCCCACATCCTGGCCCTATAGATGAGGGTGTTAAAAATCCGACCTGCAGGCCAATGGTGGCCTGAAGCCAACAGTGATTCCTAGCTCTCACGGGGACTCTTGCCCTTGCTGGGCTGGAAGAACAGCTTGACTCAAGGAAAATGTCAGTTCTAGAAACCTCTGCTGCCTCTGAGTAGACTGTTCTCAAATCAGCTCTTTCCCTCAGCCAAAGGAATCAGGCTGGTTTGGGTTCTGTTCAGTCTCCCCTCCTTGCTACTTAGATATCCCTGGGGTCATGAACACTAAATGGCCACAACCCATTTGCTCCCCAAGAAGACAAGACCTCCAAACCTGGGCTTGATACTTGGTTTATAGGGCTTAATGATATTTAACTCGGCATGAGATATATGATGACTAAAAAAGAATTCCAAGGAAGCAGACCACCAGCTTTATGGACTGTGTTGTTACGGCTTGAACTGTGAATTTATGTTGAAGCTTTAATCCCAATGTACTATTTGGAAATGCAGCCTTTTGAGAAGTCATTAGGGTTAGAGCAGTGGTTCTCGGCCTTCCACACAATGCTGTGACCCTTTAATACAGCTCCTCGTCTTGTGGAGATGCCCAAGCATACAGTTGTTTTTGTTGCTACTTCATAACTGTAATGTGCTGCTGTTATGAGTGTCAATGTAAATAGCTGATGTGCAGGATGTCTGATATGTGACCCTTGTGAAAGGGTCATTCAACAGTGCCCGCCCAAAGAGTCATGACCCACAGGTTAAGAACCGCTGGGTTAGATAGAGGGTTTCATGAAGATGGGTACCCCGTGATGAAATTAGTGTTCTCACAGGAAAGAACGCCTCAGGACTCTTTTTTTTCCTCCCTCTATGTGAGGACTACTGGTCAAGAAGACCGCTGCCCCCTGCCCCCCCATTAGCTACTCTTAGGCAAACAGGATTCAACTTTCAATTAACATAGTCCCAGGATCTCCCTGAAACTACGCATGATGCTATCTAGGGTCCAGCTCTAGCATCTAATAAAACCACAGCTTCCCACCCAGCAAAGATTGGAGACAGCTCAGTAAGGACTGCAGATACGCTGAGCGAACATTACAGAGGAGCCCTGTCCATAAAGAAAGAGGGGTTCTCCTGCTCCCCTACTTACTTCTCCTAGGGAGAGAATCAGAACACGGTCCAGCCTTAGGCACCCTCCAGTTCTGTCCTCCTGAATAGCAACATGGCCTGATTTTGGAACAACTCAGGAACTCTTTGTGATGGTTACTCCAAATGTCCTCCAAGCTGCTCAGGAATTCACTCAGGGCTGGAGAGATGGTTAAGTTGGTAAATCACTTGTTTTGGAAGTAGAAGGGCCTAACTCAAATCCAGATCCCATTTGAGAAAGCTAGGTGTGGATGCATTCTGTGACCCTCATACCAGGGAGGTAAAGACAGGATCCCTTGGACCCTCTGGCCGGCACTACATGGTGTGTTTTAAGACCATGAAAAACACTGTCTCAAAAACAACAACAACCTGGTATCATCCTCTGGCCTCGCACGCGCGCACGCGCACACACACACACACACACACACACACACACACACACACACACACACGGGCACGAGGACCTGCTCACACAAATATGTTCATAAAAATAAGCAATCTTTCTGTTTTACAGCCTATGAGTATCTATATCCTTGAAGTCACTGTTTCATTCTGCTTTGCCATTGTTGGGTTAGGTAACGTCTTCTGAACTCACCCCTGTGCCTCCACTGCGTGGGAGCATCCCTCTTCGGTTTCCTCTCCCAGATTCTGCTCATTGCCCTCCACCACGTAGTTCCTCTGGACTGCTTCCAGCCTCATTAGATCACTTTGAGGATTATCTTTGTCTGAATCTTCCCACATCCTCCCTCTGACCGAGAACAGCCCTCCCTTGCCTGCTGCTACAGGCCCCAGAAGACTGCATTCACAGTGCTTACCCTTGTAGGGTGGACCCTCCTCATCAACAGCCGTCTTGTGCTCAGACTTGGTGGTTTTCAAAGCTCTTTCCACAGATGTTTTCCTCGTTTGATGGACACCTGAGAGGGAAGCGAGGCAGATTCTAGCATCCCTGTGATACAGGAAACACAGACCGAGACTTAACCAGTGCAGGAAATTCATTGAACTGTGTCATAAGCTGTTCACAAGTGAGGGAACTGAACTGTGGTTCCTGAATTATATTAGTCCCTTGGACCTCAACATCCATCCAAAGCTACACACTCCTATTAGCTGTCTCAGAGCAAAAGCCACCTCCTCCTCTTGGATTCAGAGTTAAAAACTACATCCTCCACAGTCTATGTGACACGCCTGCATGGTAGACCTTCTTCTTCCCCACGTTCCTTGGTTCCCAATGGTGAGTCAGTTCTGCCCTGATGCCATTGCTCAAACTAGTAGCATCTCAGCCTCGGTCCACGTTTCTGCCAAGCACTAAGCCATGCCTGCGACAGTGTTCCGTGCACTTTGACAAACTGTTAAAGAGAAAAAAACAACTTGTTTTCAGTCTGGCCATTTTCTGACTCACTGTCTTACACTGCCCTGTGATTCACCCACCCTGTTCTCTTTATCACCGCTCCTGCTGCTCCCGCTAATACATGCTAATACACTATGTCCCCAGGCTGGCTTCAAACTCCCAGGATCAGTTAATCCCCCACTTACGCTTCCTTGAGGAGCTGGGATTATATCTGCTCGCCACTAACCAACACTAAGACACCCTTTAAGACCTGATGGTAGGGCCAATGAGATGGGGCAGCATATGAAGCTGCCTGCCACCAAACCTGACAACATGAGGCCAGAGGTCAGTCCTATGGACCAACTCTCTAAAGTTGTCCTCTGATCTCCACAAACATAGAGTGACACGTGTACACCCACACATACACACTAAATGCATAAATGTAATTTTAAGCATTTAAAACCAACTGGACGGGGTGGGCACACCTTTAATCAGAGCACCCTGTGAGTTTGAGGATAGCACGGTCTACGTAGCAAGTCCTAAACCAGCCAGGGCAACATAATGAGACCGTGTCTCAAAAAGAAAATTTTTTATTAAAAAAAAAAAGTTTAAGGCCTGATTTTTAGGTCAAATTTCTTATAAGCCCAGCCTTTCTAATTTCGGGGATGCCTGCTTCTTACTGTTGTTTTCAAAGGCTGCTTTGTGTATACAAAAACTACAGAGTTTCCCATTGTCCGAGAGTGTGATCTCATCTGTTATGACATAGCTAGATGAACCCAGAAGTACTTAGCCCAAAAGATACCGAGGCTATGAGAGGGATGAGATAGGTACACCTCTCGGGGAGGAAAGTGGCTGGGCCAGTCTTTAAAGCTGAGTGGGAGGGCTGGAGAAGATGGCTGCGCAGAAAAGAGTCCTGGCTCGGAGGACCTTCATTCAATTTTCAGCACCCTCATGGTGCTTCACAACTGTCTATAACTCCAGTTATGGGGGTTCCTACGGCCTCTCGGCCTCCAAGGATGTCAGGCATATACATGGTGCAAAGATATACATGCAGCCAGAACACTCAAACACATCAAATGAAATAAACTGAGTAGGACCAACCTACCCCAGAGAGGGAGGAGGGGAAGATACATTATGCACAAAATGAGGTACATGTGTGCTTACACGTAATGTGAGAAATTGAGGGACTGTGAGAAGAAGTTCAGAGCGGCGAGAGGGCAGATTGGATGGGGCAGCACTAGGGGATAAACTTGCAGAAGAGCCTGTATCAAACAGGGAAGACGTGAGTAGCATGCAGAGGTGATGACCATATGCTCAAGGAGACGGCCATCTTTAAAGAATTCTCATATATATAATATGATCAGATTTGTGGGAACATTCTAGATACATAAAGAGACCTTATGGCACTGAAAGGAAGCTAAACCAAGTTTTAGAATTTAAAAATACATACAATCGCATGGAATGTCTGGAGACCACTACTATTTTCACTTGCTAGTTAGGAACCAATTGGTTTATTTCCTCAATAGGAAAATGTCTTCAGTATCAAGGCAAGCATCAGTCAGGATCCGTTAGAAGAAATGTAGCCTCAGTCCAGTGGTCAAATACATCTGAGTTCGTTCGTGTAGGGAGCCAGTCTTAAAGTGTTGCAAAAGTTGGGAGACCAAACTGAGATCATCTGGAGAGTAAACACAGTGACAGACTGCTACCTACAACCACCATAACAAAAGCCAGAAAGAAGCCAGGACATCAGAGTGGGCCTGGAAACTCAAGACACCACCTATAACGGAGAAATGAGAGACAAAACATCAACCTTCCCCCCCTGGACACCCCAGGGGTGAAATGTGACTGGAAGAGCAGTGATGCCAAAGAAGATTGGGAAACATGTCTGAGGCAGTGCCCCTGATATCTGAGGAGGAGAAAATAGGTATGGTGTCTCACAGCACACAGGAAAATGTATATACACAGCATCTCATCAAGGAGCCGGCATTGTGCCTGAGAAAGGGAAGTCATTCTCTCTCTGACCTTGGGAAAGAACTTGGTACCTCGGTCCCTCTAAACTGTCCAAATTTATTGTCCTTAAACTCTAGTCTTCCCAAGAGCAGGCTGGACCCACATGCGTGGCATTTTAACTTCTGTTTACACTTCGGGCACTGGAACAGGCATTTCATCATCTCTGCCCACAGGGGCTGACAGCTTTAAACTCCGTGCGCCTTTCACAGCCTTCTGACCTTTGCCCAGCCCCCGCGATTTGTCTGCACTTCCTCGTTTCAGAAACTCTCCACAAAACCAACAGAACCAGAAATAAAAGTCTCACCATGGTAAATACACACCGCTGGCTGCGGCTGTGACTAAAATCCGTGTGTAACGAACACTGGGAGGAATAAGGCGAGGAGGCACAATGGTGTGAGCCAAATCCTCATCCGACGCAGGAGATCGACAGGTCCCATGTAAAGCAGACCGTCAAGATGGAGCTGCATGAGCCTGTTAATTAGAGACCTGAAGGAACCACCAGAACCAAAGACGGGGACGAGTGAGGGGAGATGGGACCGTCACCTTGGGCAGGGGCTGCAGGAGCGGAGGGTCGAATTCCCCTGCCTTCTCTGGCGTAGTTTCAGTCACCAGAGATACTGTATTGCCATCTTGTCCTTGGCGGTTCCCTGCCTGGAACACGCTTTGCTCAGACACTCACTAACTCATTCCTTCCCTTTCCTTCAGATCTTTCCCAAATGTCACCTCTATGGGGCCTTCACTGAGCACCCACCCTGCTTAAAACAGCAACCCCCTCACCTGTTTTTTCTTTCGCCTCCGTCCTTACCGCTTCACACTGTTAATCCTTGGATGCTTTCCTTATTTACATGTCTTCCCTTCTGGCTTGCCCACTTACAGTGTAGCCGCCATGAAAGCTGGAGTCCCGTTGTGTTTCCCCGTCTGTTTATCAACTCTGGACCTCAATGGGCACACTTGATGGACTCCATGAACAAAACGCATGTGTTGTCCAGGGGGGGAATTTTTTTAATGACTGACAAATGTTTTTGAAAGACTCCCTTGTTTCCTAGTTTGCTATTTTCTTATGTTTCGTACGGAGATCGTTCTCATAGTGTCAACTGTGCTTGGAGTTTTCCAAATGGATTCTTTTGCGTCCTCCTTCCGAGAGTCCCTTGAGTTCCCCCTGGAAAAGTATGAGGTTCATCAAGTGCAAGAAACTGACACTGGTGGACAAAAAGAAATAGTCTCCCCAGGAGAGTACTGCTAACTCCTGAAAATAAGGTTTAAAAAAAAAAACAACAACAACAACCTTCCGAAGCCCAGCTCCATTAGGGACCTGGGATTTGCCTAAATATTTCAAGTGTTCGAGTCTAAAACACTGAAGAATTGTGAGGTAAACAGTATTGCTAATTGCTAATTATCTGTTAGATAAAGACGGCCTTTTCAGAGAGCTTAGGTTGCAGTCCTGTGCTCTCCTTCGATCTCTTTTGAAAAGACTCCTTGTGAAGGAGTCCGTAGGTACTAACAAGGGCTGCGCCTACCTCTCTGCTTTAGCGAGTCGGCGTTGAATTAAGTGACTCAAGTCAAGTGGATACGGCAGAGGAAGAGGAAGAGGAAGGCGCCCCACCTGGCACAAGGCTGCAGTGGTTGCTTTGATGTTGTGCTTGAGTGGCCAAAGGCTCCCCCTTTTATCTACTTCATCATGGTAAACATACTTTAGAATCTTTCAGCTTGCTGGTCTAGGGTTTGTGGATTAATGATTCCTCATCTGGTCTGCTCGCTCTCCCCTCAAGAAGTACTGCCCATCCCCTCCCCCTGCAGATTTGTCCTTTTTACTGAGAGCATGGATGCCAGGGTAACTATGGAAACGGCACCTGCCCTGTGTGCACGGAAGAGCCAGTGCAGAGTTTGATATTAGCTGAATGGTTACTTGTTTCAATGTAATCTCTTGGTATGCGTTTGGGGAGTTTTGCAGGTAAAACTGAACCTGAAGTCCACTCACAAGTGTATAATGGATTGATGGTTGGATGTTCAATGAAGATTTACACAGTATGAACATTAGGCTTTACATTTTTCTGTTTAAGCTACTCAGATTTGCTATTATTGTATCACAAGAATAGCTAGACAGATGAACTTATTGGGGGGAGGGAAGTTACTTAGAGGAGCATGGGGCACTAACAGACAGCTGTACCGCTGGGAAGTCCTTTGGGCAACTACAGGTTCAAATTCCAGCTAGCCTTCTTCCTCCCCCAAGTTCTAGCACCCTGCAAACTATGCAAACAGCCTCGCTGCTCGTATTGCCACAGCCCAACCAATCATTCTGCTTCTTATTTCATTGACATGACTGTGGCTGAGGGTCTTCTGCAGGTCAGCACAGCTTCTCTGCCACGCCCAAAGGAACAGACACACTATGACATAGATGTGTTTCAGTAAAACACGACTTACAGAAGAGACCCAGCAGTGAGCTCTGGCCCCTGTACTGTGGTTTAACAACATCTGATATAAATGGTCAGTGTATAAATGTTCATAATCTACTTCTTTGGGCACTTTTGAAGCAGAGTTGAAATGTATTAAGAGACTTTAAACCAGTCCTTTTATCTCTTGTGTACACTTTTTAAAGCCGTCCTAATAAAATATAAGAATGTTTATCATATAAATGTTTAAAAAAATGTCTCGCTGCCTCCACTTCCTGACATGAGAGCTAGCTTGCGAATGTCGACCCTGAGGACAAACTTTGGGTCAAGTCATCAGTCACTGGCTCTTACAAGTGACACAGCTACACATTTTGATCAAACTGTTTAATATTGCTGAAGTTCGCTACCAACGGTTCCACAGATATGTCTGAGTCTGAGGCCAAGTGCTGTGGCACATGCCTGTAATCCCAGCACTCAGGAGGATGGAGAATCTGAGGCCAACCTGAGCCACATAAAGAGTTCAAGGCCCATCTGGATCAGATTGTGAGACCACATATTTCTTTTTTTTTTAAGATTTATTTCTTTATTGTATATGAGTGCTTTATCTGCAGAACAGGGCATCAGATCACATCATAGGTGGTTGTGAGCCACCATGTGGTTGTTGGGAATTGAACTCAGGACCTCTGGAAGAGCAGGCGGCACTCTTAACCACTGAGCCATCCCTCCAGCCCCCGAGATCACGTCTTAAAAAGAAAAAAAGTTACATTATCCAAGTTCATTTTTTGCTTTGTGTGTGCTCTTTGACATCAGCTTCCAGAGGATGAAAAAGTTTATACCAAATTTTCTAATGAGCTCTTCAGATTGGGCAAATTATCCAGGAGACAGATGGTTAATCCAAATGTAGCTAGTCCTAAGCAATGGGAGGGTGAGATCTTTGCTTCCTGCTTTTCCCAGCCAAAAATAATCAGTGACTTTCCACTTGATTGTGACATTTCTATTCCTGTCAAGAAAAAGGATGTAGATACTAAGTACTGAGATTATATATATATATTTTTTTAATGTGCCATTATTTAAGTTAACGTTATTTAAAGCTGACAGATGTGACTTTTTCAATTATTTTTCTTTGAATAATTCTATCACCTGAAGCGTATTATAATTTGACATATTTTCATTTCCTTCACAGTGTGGATTTTTAAATTATGTCTTACGGAAGTTGTGACAACTTGAAATGTTAAAAAGGGTTCTAAATCTGTTTGATCTTAGACTGCCACTGCTGATGAGCAAACCAAGACTATAACCAGACCACAAGACATCCTTGACCCTCTTGAAAGCAGAGGAATGGGAGGGGGTCGCTCAAATCATAATCTAAGGCAGCGTGAGGAACAGCTAGTCGTGTCTCTGTCCCTTGCAGAACATTTCTTCAGTCCTGTTAGGCCAGACGGTTTCTTCAGCTCTAGTAAGCCTTCTAGCCTTGGGGCCAACTGTTCTCTATAGAAAACAAAATATGAGGGGGCCAGGTAGGTTTTTGGGTGCTCTCTTGGGCTATAGAGGGTTATTTTCATTGGGAGTTGGTTATAATTATTATTGGTCTTATTTAGAGACAAAACAAGTTTGGACTCAGGGATGTCTCTCTTTTCCTTTATCTTCTATTCTTAGGTTTGGAGATAGGGGCTGAAAAGAAAGAAGGGGGAATATAGAAATATATAGGGATGATAGGATAAAAGGTAGATTAGTGAATCTACTCTTCAACTTAATGCCTTAATTGTCACTCACAAGGTTATTTTTAATTCACTGGTATAGAATTTTTATATAGATGCAAAATAAGTTTAATTTTGGATACAGTGGTATAGAATTCAAATTTAAGATTATTCTTCACACATACATTGTATGTATTTCTACTCTAATATGAGGTATTATACCCATATAACTCAATTATAATACAAGATTTACTTCCAATACTTTGAAAGTGCTATTGCAGGCTGTTTAGGATAAATAAGTTATACAAGTTAATTGTTAGTTGATCAAATCAGGGTCGTATCAATTACTAGTCTATTTTTGCCACAATAATATACACCTTAGGTGCAATAGACAGATATGAATCTATAGAAAGATAAGGTAAAATAGATAAGGACTTCAAAAACCG
This sequence comes from Acomys percivali, assembly GCA_907169655.1. Taxonomy (NCBI): domain Eukaryota; kingdom Metazoa; phylum Chordata; class Mammalia; order Rodentia; family Muridae; genus Acomys; species Acomys percivali. The sequence continues at coordinate 55,607,256 of OU015757.1, forward strand.
CAGAAACATACAGAATATGGCATTTAAAATGTTTTTATTATTTCAAAGATCCATTGACAGAGACAGGTTAACTCCTGGCAACACCCAACCTACCTCAAAGAGGATGATGAGCATAAAAGAACCTCCTCATGGAGATTGCTTCAAATGTGGCAAACAAGCCACTGGGGAAAATGTCCTCATTTCTACCACAGACAGAATTCTGCCTTAAAAAGGGCAAGCTTGGATGCAGGCAGAGTCGACGGGCAAACTCTGCCAAGACAGGGTAAGCAAGTCCTCAATAGTTCCTGTCTCACAAATATGTCTGTCAGATATTTTGGACCAGAAGGCTGAAGATGATACTACAACATTATAGAGAGTTTTGGGTGACTGCTCAGGTAGTAAACTGTCTCTGTTATCTTCTCATTTGGGAAGCTGCTAACCTGCACCCCCTGTGTACTCAGGTAATTAATTTTATTCTTTCTCAAGTCTCTGATGAGGTTGAGGACCAAATAGTTTAGTTTTACAATTAAGCTTAGTTGTTTAGGGGTTTAAGATATGTTTAGGTCTAGATAGATGTTGTAAGTTGATAATGATAAGATATGATATGATAGATATTGATTTACATTCAGAATTTTAGATGCACCAAGATAGGAAAGATGTTTTCTGCAAGGCTGCCAAATACAAATAGCCAAAACACTAAGAATGTAACATTTATGTAATTCCTGATTGTTTCATGGTTCTTCTTGCTGTAGGTAGTTTATCATATATATGTATAATAATATAAATGTATATATAAAAAAATAAAATATTTAATAAATAAAATGATAAAAGAAAACAAAATATGAGAATGGAAAGGAAAACCATTTATGCTATGAGACCATTTTAGCCACCATGGTGACAAAGTGCTTTGGTGGTGACACTCAATGCCCCTCACTGCTAAATGCTGCCCACATGGAGTATCCCCACCAAGTTACTGTCACTTGGCTCTTTGAAAAATACTTCTTAGTGTTAGAGCTAGGAAGCCTCCCAAGAGGGCCTTGTCCTCTCCTTGGACTACAGTCACCTGTACTCCACAGCCAAGTCTTTGTGCTGGAGTTTGGTGAAGAAAACAAACAGTCTAAGTCTGTAGTCCTCCCTCCTGCTCTGTCCCATTGCCACCACTTCCTGATAGGACAGCTAGCTCACAACTGTTGACTTCGAGGACAAACAGTGAGTCAAGCAATCGTGGATTGGCTCTTACAAGCCGATTACAGCTCTTTTTTTTTTTTTTTTTACACATACTTCAGTAATAAGTGTAGACTTACAGCTACATATTTTGGTCCAGTTGCATAATATTGCTGAGGTATGCTTGCAATGGTTCCACAAGTGTGACCCAGCCTGAGGCGATGGAACCTGGGAAGCCCCTCCACCTCCCCAAGTACAGTACTTTTTTAAAGGGGATTAAGGAACGATCTTGAAGTGAGAGGGGAAAAAAATTATACTTATTTTCCAGGTAGGGTCTAAATGCTGCCACCAATGTCCTTAAAACAGAAGGTGAGTCAACTCTGTGAACATCGGGGAAAAATGAGGGTATGTACAGTAGACACCTAGAAGCTGCTTTGTCAAGGAGCAATGACCCTCACAAGAGAACTGAAAGCCTGGCATCTGCCTTCATTCCCTGGCTTTTCTCCTGGACTTTGAGTAACACCTCTGCAGTCATGGCAAGAGTGTCTGCCCAACTTGTCTCATCCTCCTGAGGTACAGAGAGAGATAAGTCACCAACAGCTAAGCTTCACAGGCCAGACCACACTCCATCCCCCGACGAGGGTCATTCTCCATGTCATCAAGGCTGTACCCGGCACAGAAGTGACGATCTTATAAGAAGCAGACTGGCCCCTCCAAACTACGGCAGCAGCCAGGACCCCTGACCGCTTTGCAGGACCTGAGCTGACCAAACAAGCTACACATTGACCAGGACTGCTTAACTATGTGTGCCTCTAGCCTTGGGTCTTAATTCTTTCTCTGATTAAACCTAAAGCTAATGCCAGTAACCCCAAACAGACTTGGGGTCACTGGACTCTCTTATCTGTTCTTCCTTTCATAACACCCCCGCCCCTGTAATGAAGACTGAACTTATGACCTCACTCACGCTAGGTGAGGCCTCATCAGTCCTCTCTTTAATTGACATGTTGGGATGGTTAGCCAAGCCTAGCCTGTGGGCACTGCTGCAGTCTGGACTTTAGCTCTACTTTCTAGATACAGATGAAGATAGAGATCCGAGTGACTGAGCCCTAAGCGGAAGAATGCAGTAGCCCCCATGCTGGAAGTGGTGCCTCCAAAAAGATCAGCACTCCTGGCACTCTGATTTTGGACTTCTGGTCTCCATAACTGTGGGGAAATACGTTTATGTCATTATAAGCCACCAAGTCTGTAGTGACTTGTTGGCAGCTGCCAAAGGGATGCTAACACGTCCTCAGAGCTTGGTTTCTCCATCTGTTAAGGAGACGATCTATGCCTTGCTGGGTTGTTAGGATAACAAATCCACAAACATAAAATAGGAGCTCAGTGTCCGGCATGGCAGACACATGGTACACACCAACAGCTATCCTGTTGCTATTGCCTTCCCTGTGTTGGAAAATAGAAAGTATAGGCAGCTTATCCCACACTCTATTTTAAGGGTCGAACTAATACTCAATGGCATCATCTTCATCTGGGGGAGGAAATGCAATGCATAATTTACTCCAAAATGATGCCTTTCATAAAGAAGCCATCTTCTTGTCCTACTGTGTCGGTGTCCCACATCCATCCCTGCGATAATTAAATAAGCCACGCTATGGCCTTCCACAAATTTAATCATACGTTGACTATAAATTATATGTTCAAACTGGAAAATAAGCATCTCCAGCTGTTTTGAAGGCCCCAAATCTAATTTTGAACTGCTAAATTCTAGGAAAACTACACAGCTTTTAGGCATGCTGCAAAGTGGTTTGAGGCAGCACCACCTCTTGCTTACTCAGAAGCTAACTATTCACTAGGGCAGCTAGAGAAGCAGGGGATTCCCGTGGTAAGATTGCCTCCTCAGATCCAGAAGTGTAGTGGATTTGAGGAAAAATCAATTATGTTTGGTTTTGGAAAATACAAAAATGGAGAAGACAGCCGGGCGTGGTGGTGCACGCCTTACATCCCAGCACTCGGGAGGCAGAGGCTGGTGGATCTCTGTGAGTTCGAGGCCAGCCTGTCTACAAAGTGAGTCCAGGACAGCCAAGGCTACACAGAGAAACCCTGTCTCAAAAAACTAAAATTAAAAAAAAAAATGGAGAAGACAGAGTCCCTAAGTTGGAGGGACACATAGGGCTGTGAAGGAGATCTCAGTTCAGATAATAATGGTGAGTCTGAAACTTAGTAAAGATCTATATTATGTTCCAGAAACTGCATGACACTCTCTGTGTGCTATCTTGTTTAATCTTCACAGTGGGATTGTAGCAAAGTTAACTTGGCCAAGATAAAACAGTATAAGAACAAGAGCAAAAAAGTCGAAAAGCACCTGGGGGGGGGGGTGTGCATGTCTTTAATCCCAGTACTCGGGAGGCAGAGGCAGGTGGATCAGTGTGAGTTCGAGGCCAGCCTGGTCTACTGATTAAGTTCCAGGACAGCCAAGACTACACAGAGAAACCCTGTGTTAGGAATAAAAATAAAAATTTTTTAAAGACGAAAAGCCAGATGTGTAGCCCTGGTAAGTAGCTGAGGTAGACAGATCACTAAATTTGAAGACAACTTAGGCTATATGGTGACCTCAAAGCCAGGGTATATGTATAGAACTTCAATAACTTTCAAGATTAACTTATTATATGGGTATGGGTGTTTTGCCTAGATGTATGTCTGAGCACCATATGTGCATGCAGTACTCCATAGGTGCCAGAAGAGGGGATCAGATCCCGTGGATCTGTAGTTACAGAGGCTGGAGAGAGACAGGTGGATGCTGAGAATTGAAGCCAGGTTCTCTGAGAGAGCAGCCAGTATTCTTAAGTGCAGAGCCATCTCTCCAGTCCTTTATAAGTTTTTTTTAATATTCTTTAAATATATTAACAAAAGCAAAAGCACAACCCATAAAACTCTTTTTCTTATCTGCTCCCATCCAAGCCTGTTGCCATCTTCTAAAGCTCAGTAAAGGGCTCCTCCTCCATAAGACAAGTTACTCCAACTAGAAACTTGGAAGCAAACACAAAGGGCCCCACTTCCTGCCTCCCAGACCTAACTCAGTACCAGTGCTTGTCAGTTCTGCCTCCGAAATACCTCAGACCAATACTATTCTTTCCTCTGGTATTTTGGTCCCACCCAAAGCAGCTTTTTCCCTCCTTCTCAACAACTGGTAACAGCCCTTTCACTGATCTCACTTTGACTCTTCCCAATCTACAGTTGTCAGGGAAACATTCCTGATAAACACTGTTCGGTGATATCATGTTGAAATTAAGATAGAGCCAGGCTTGGAGGGACAGGGCTGTAATGCCAGAGCTCAGAAAGCTAGAAGATGGGTGCAAACTTAAGACCAGCCTGGTCTATACAACCAAAAATAAAGCAAGAATAAAATTAGAATAAAAATCCAGGCTCTTTACCACTATTGGACGGGATCTAGCTCTTCATCACTACTCAACCTCGCTCTCTTTCGTTGATGTCCTGTTTGCCTCCAGCAACTAGCTAGTCTTTGAAATCTTCAAAAACACCAAATTCCTCCCACTTCAAGGAGTTCATATATGTTTGTCTCTCCAGAAAACCACTGCAGTCTACGAGTCTACCCTTTCCCCTATGGCAAACACAGTTGGAAATTCTAAAATGACCGTCTACTGGTTTTATGGCCATACTTGGCATCTGAAGACATTGGTAATTTAATTCCTTCTCCCACCGAGGAGGAGAGAAGTTTCATGGCTTCCCACACAGCTGACTGGCTTTCTCAGAAGGGCAGCATCAAGAGCGTCCAGAAGGCAATTGATTAGGCCCCTGCAAAGCTGGCAATGGGTTTAAATCGCCACGGGGAAGAAACCCAGGGAGGTTTTCATGGGCCCTGTTCAAACAGGCTAACATCAGAGTCCATCTGGCGGGAAAGACAGAGAAAACTCGGAGAGTGTTTCCTGACAAAGCAGGTGATTTACCTAGCAGCACCCTGCTGTCTTTCAGTCTGCGCCGTGGGCATAATGTCTGCATCAGCAGTAGCCATCTCGCAGCTATGAGGCAACGAGCTACTGAGGAGGAGGAAGGGATATAAGGTGTCCCAGAAAACGGATGAGTAACATCCTAACCTGTGCTGCTTACTCCCTGATCTTTCTGTGTTACATAAGTACACCAAGCCACTATCGTTACATAAGCATAAGCCACTATTACAGCAGAAATACGTCTTCGTTGACACTGTATCTGCAGCAGGGATACTAAAGTCCTATTCAAAGCCAGAAGCAGCTCCCTGGCATCACTGGGAGCTGCTGGAGATGAGAGATGGGAATTCTTTCATTCCCCCACCTGCAGCCCACTACTGCCCAGGATCTAGTCCCTGACTTCCTGTTTCTTCCAGGGTTTTTTTTTTGGGGGGGGGTTGTTTGTTTGTTTGTGTTTTGGTTTTAAGAGACAGGGTTTCTCTGTGTAGCCTTGGCTGTCCTGGACTCACTGTGTAGACCAGGCTGGCCTCAAACTCACAGAGATCCACCTGCCTCTGCCTCCCAAGTGCTGGGATTAAAGGCCTGAGCCACCACGCCCGGCTCTTGGATACTTCTTGAACCTTCTTACTTTTCCATACTCCGCTTGTTCAGGATGCTAGGACTCAAAAGAAACATTTTTATAAGTATTTCACTGGTGGTGAAATAGAAAGAAAATTGTGGGGCTAGAGACATGTCTCAGCCTGGGAAGGCACCTGTCACCAAGCCTGTTGACTTGCTATGGATCCCTGAAGCCCCCATAGTAGGAGAGACAAGTTACCCTCTGACCCCGACAGGCATACCATGGCACATTATCATATATCTAGAATGCATTTCAACACTTAAAAATACAAAATCAAGTGCTTGACTTTTCTCCCCCCCCCCCACTGTTCCTAATGTTAGCTTTAATTAATGAAATTTCCATTCTCCTAATTAGTTATGACTTTCAAACACTTGAAGTTATTCTTGGCTCCTTTTTTTCTCCCACATGCTGCATTTAATCCATTAGCAAATGTTGCTGGCTCCAACCTCCTATCATATTCCAAACCCAATTATTTCTCACCTCTCCTAGCTTGGTCTCAGCCAGTATTATGTATACCTGAGCCACTGCAACAGTTTCCTGTTTGCTTTTTCCTTCGCCTCCCAATAGTTTAGTTTTCAAAGAACAGCTAAAATAATCTCTCTTTTTTTTTATGGTAAAATTGTCAAATCACTCTGTTCCTCAAATATTCCAATATTGTTTGGTTTGGTTTGGTTTTGAGACTGAGTCTTGCTATATAACCCAAGTTGGCCTGGAGCTCTCTATATAGCCCAAGCTAGCTTCAAACCCACAATCCTGCTGATTCGGTGTCCTGAACGCCGAATTTGCAGGTGTAAGTCACCACATCTGACTCCCAATGTCTTGAGGGGGGGTAGCTTTTTAAGATTTTATTTATTTTTGTGTAGGAGTGTTTTGCCTGTGTGTATGTATGTATGTGTATCACATGCGTGGTTGGTGCCCAAGAAGGTCCAAAGAGGGCACTGGATCCCTGGAATTGGAGTTACAGGCAATGGTGAGCTGCTGTGGGTGCTGGGAACATAACCCTGGTCCTCTGTAAAAGCAGAGAGTGTTCTTAACCACGGGGCCCTCTCCCTGGCCCCAGCCATGTAATCAAATACAAACTTTTAAACCACTCACAGAGCTGTTCTGGCCTCATCCACGTGGGTGCCCACCTCTTGTCTTTCCTCCACCCTACTCCATTGCTGGCCTCTTGGCTGCCACTCAAGCAGCTCAAACACACTTACACCAGGGCCTGTCCTCTGTGTTGCTCTCTTTTCCTGGATCACTCTTCTCCAGACACATTTCCCTTACTTAATTGGATCGCTATGTGGCTATCACCCGGCTGGAGATTACTGCTCCAAATATGTTCTATAAAACAGACTACTGCTGTCACATCTGCTTCTTACCATTTCTCTATTGCACACTTTATAGTTAGGCTTTACATTTACTAGGCACTTGCTAAGTTATTTATTGTCCCCCACTAACTTGGACACCAAAAACACACATAATGTTATCTATCTCTAGCACCTCTTTTAAAAAGCCTGACATAAAATGTGGGCTTAATAATTGTATTTATTGAATTAATAAGCTTCCTGTAGATCTATCCTAAACTGAAGCTATACTGTCTTACCATTCTTTACTACTTCCTCATCCTTTTCTAAGGTAATAGCTGAGGTAAACTTCATGCCCTACCAACACCTGAGTCTCTTATCTTATTTTTATAATAATAAAATCTATTCACTCATGTGGGAGTAGAACCATTGATCTACTCGGTCCTGGGGATGAGTCTAAACCAGCCATGAGAATACTGTTCTGTTTTTTACCATGCTCATGCGTTTCATTCAGATGAGAAACAGGGAGAAGCCTAACCAAAATGGTCCATCCTCAAATAAAAAGGCAAAGCCCTAGAAATAACATGAGCTTCACAGTTATCTTGTCCTTCCTTTTGGACTACAGATGTGAAAAAATGGATGCCCTTTTCTCTCTCTGCAGCTCCTAACAGTTGGCTCCTACTCTCAGTGACAAAACCTGGGAGCGGGGAAAAAATAAAATAAAATAAAAAACCCTGGGAGCCAGCGTAGGCCACCTCCTTTCAGTGTTGGTGACTCTATACACTGCTCCTCCTACCAAGGAGTCAGGCCAGAGTCTCCAAGCCTGCAGCATGCCTAAGGAAAATGCTAGGGACTCTGTCCCCTAGTTCACAACATAAGGAAGACATGGTGGCTTCCTTTTTATGCAGCCATTAGCTGACTTTCTTGGCAGAGAATATAACCTTTCTCAAGATGGATTTGCAGCCTTGGAGAAGCATTAACCACAACAAACAGCCAAATCTCTCAGTCTTTCTCAGTTCATACCCATACACACACACACAAGACACCTCAGTGAAACAAATCAAAGGGCCAACTTCATGCTCCCTTCTGTCCCTGCTCAATAGCAAGTCATCCTGGTTTTACTTTTCTCTCTTGTCTATTTTCTTTCCCTTCTACATAATTAAAAGAATTTAAGAGTTAGGGCTGGAAAAATAATAGTTCAGCAGTTAGGAGCACTGCGTGTTCCTCTGGAGGAAGGACTTGGGTTCAATTCCCACCACCCACACGGCAGCTTACAACTGTAACTCTAGTTCCAGGGAACCAAAGGCACCAGACATGCATGTGGTGCACATGTACATACATGCAGCCACATGTACATACATGCAGGCAAAATACCCATACAAATATAAATTATTTTGTTTGTTTGTTTTTCAAGACAGGGTTTCTCTGTGTAGACCTGGACTCACTTTGTAAGCCAGGCTGGCCCTGAGCTCACAGAGATCTGCCTGCCTCTGCCTCCCAGAGTGTTCAGATTACAGGTGTGCACCACAGCACCTCACAATGAATTAATTTTTAAAAGAATCTTTTTGTCACCCACAACCACTGTTTTTCTTATTTTCATTTCCTGACCTCTGTCTAAATAAGAAAAAAATTGAATCTAAATTGTGAGTAACCTAAAATTGAATCTTAAGTTAAATATATAAAAATAACATAAATAAAATGTGATTCATCTGATAATTTAGTTCTTACAAATCTGAATAGAGATGTGTTTCATGTCCATTGTAAAGTAATTTTTAACGATAAATTTAATTTCTTCCTTGGGAAACCTATTTTAGAAGTTATTGTATTCTGTCAAAATCACACTTTAATAAGATGATTAAAATGAACGAAAGTAAACTCTTCTACCAGAATCAATGGCAAGAGTTTACTAGGCAATCCGGGATTCCAGCTTCCATTTCAATCAATCCCAGTGTCAACTATCACTGTCTGTTCCACTTAATGAGTAACTAGCTGAAGAGAAAGGTCTGAGTTTGATTGCAGTATTATATGTGCTGACCAGACCACTAGTTTTTCTACTTTTAACATAGTTAAAGAGTAACAGATATGATTTTTTTTCAAGGCCATGGAAAAGTACCACTAGAAGAATTATTAAAAAGAAATGTTTTAGTTACAGGTTACCTTCCTTTCATGTTCTGGGTTTGATTCTATTTTTTTTTCCTTAAGATCTGCAGAGGACCCAGTGAAATGGAGAGTTACTAACACTTACACGAAGATTGGAGTATTTAATGCTTGGATATCTAATGTGACAACTGAGTCAAGCAAAGTCAAACACACGCAAGACTTTTTTTTTTTTTTTTTTTTTTTTTTTTAGCCTTTCCCTAATATGCATGAAATATTTCATTCATTGCCTAATACTTACTGTATTTCTTTCATATTCCATTATGACATGTTGGATCTATGCTTGTGTCCTTGCTGTTATGTGTGTGAATGTCCCTCCCATACCTCAACTGCATTGAGTTGAATAGTTTTTTTCTGATTCGTGGTCTTATGAAATATATTGTCTCATGGACTGTGTAAGTATCCCATCGAACTTCTTACTCTGCTGTGTGTTGTTCTTAGAGACAGGATATCATGTGGCCTCAGCTAGCTTCAAACTCAATATATAACGAAGACAATCATGAGTTCCTCATCTTCCTGCCTTCGTCTCCCAAGTGCTATTTTGTTGTTGTTGTAGTTGTTTGTTTGCTTGATTGTTTGTTTTTTAATCTGGGGCTTGGAGGTTTTGTTGGTTTTTTTTTTTTTTCTCTCCTTCTTGTGGCTTGGAAGGACTATATAAAATCAGCTACAAATTACTTCTTAACAAGGTAAAATCAAATGTGAGATTTTGTAAGTCAGATATTCCCAAACTTTATCACAAGAGATAGATGCCAAGCAAATAATGATGAAAGAGGGCAGAAACACGCTTCTGTGAGACCTTCAGGGGCAGAGGAGTGCTCCAGGTCCACAGGGCTGGGTTAATCATCATTTCAAGTCCCATCATCATCAGTTGGCTGTGCAAGGCCTCACCCACATTTTATTTATTAACCTTTTAATTCCTATTCCCTACTTCCTCCTCTTTCCTCCCCCTTTCACCCTCCCACCAGCAACCGATCCAATGAGTAAAAGGAGTACTTGCTTGTATGTGTTCTTGTAAAACATATTATATCTGCATAAAGATAACTTTTTCATCCCACACTATGCTCGTACATTCATTTATAGCCCATGCTTAAATCTACTTAGCTGCTTCTAATTCTTGTCTTGTTCCCATGGTAACCAGCCTCCACATTTTACCTAGCCATTTTCCAAGAGGACACTGGAGACACCACCCAAACACCGACCACCATAAATAATAATGCTAAAACCAGAGGTACTTGTGTTGAATTTCCACATGAACAACCAACTTTAAGGTGAAAGGTGTCAGCACACAGCCCCTTGCTCTGGGACTACTGATTCTGCCCACTGTGAGCAGACCCAGAGGTTCTCGATATGGAAGCAGACAGTTAGAGAAACGGGGCTGGAGAGCACAATCTGTACGTTTTGTTCTGTCTTCAGAATCTAAGGTAATGCAACAAGAATTAGATATAGCTAGTCAACAGGAACATGTGCTTTTTTGGTCCACTAACAAAAAGTAATTGCTTTGTTTTGTTTTTCAAAGCAAGGTTTCCCGATGTGGTCCTTTACTGTCCTGATATTTACTACGTAGACCAGGCTGGCCTTAATCCTACAGAGACCACCTGTCTATGCTTCCCCGTAAGAAAAAAAGAAAAGAATAATTACAAAAATTATTCAAGAGACAAGTGCTTCATTCTGTTAAGAAAGAAAAACTCCACAGTACGTGCAGCATATTTTCAAATGCCACGGCCAGTGAGACGGCTCAGAAGGTGACGCGTTTGTCTCGTCGTGGCCTCTGTCCTGAGCGCCATCTCTGGAACCTGTGCAAAGGTGGAAGGCCTCTACAATGTTATCCTCAGATTCCACACTCGGGCTGAGCCATACACACCAAAATGAAGACATTAATAACAATACTCATAAATGAAAAACGCAATCAAACTCTGCCACATAACAGCAAAACTCTTAGAGCTACATGGCCAGATGTTTGAAGTATCAGCATCTGACCTAACAGAGCCAGATGTGCTGCTCAGGGGAAAATCTCTCCCAAATGTCTGGGTTCACATTCAACCCAAAAGTCCAAAGTTATCAAAGTTTGCCAAAATGTGTGCTCCTTTCTTTTCAATGTCAGGAATGAATCCCAGGATTTTTTGCATCCTTAACCTGAGTGTTCTACCAGAGAGAGCCACAGCCTCCCTCTATTATTGGTGACTCATAATTGTAAGTTAGATCTAATTTAGAAGAAAACAAAACCACGCACACAAAATCTGACCTAGGCTCACACACTCATCACCAAACCTATCACGTTATTAATCATTTTAATAATAGCCCTTGTTATGAAAATGTTAATAAGGTTTTAAGCCTAAAGTTGAAGAATTGCATACATTCTAGAAACTCAGTGAGTGAATAACGGACTGCAACAGTTAAACATTAATTGTGGCTGGGAATGTAGCTCTCTGGCAGAGCATCTGCCTAGAACAGTGGTTCTCAACCTGTGGGTCATAGCCCCTTTTGGGGGGGGGAGAGTCACCTAAGACCATTAGAAAACAGATATTTACATTACTATTCATAACAGTCGCAAAATTACAGTTATGAAGTAGCAACAAAAATAATTTTATGGTGGTGGTGGTGTGGGGTCACCACAACATGAGTAACTGTATTAAAGGCTCACAGCAGGAAGACTGAGGACCACTGGCCTAGAATGGGCAACATCCTGGGTTCAACCTCTAACCACCATAAATGATGCGAGCAGGTCACTCATAAAGACACACTACCACAGACTCCACCATCTCAAGGCCACCCCTTTCCCTCTCCCTTCCTCCAAATGGCCTCTGTCAAATATTCTGCCACAGAATCCTACAAAGTCAGCCTCTTCCTGCGGCTGTAGAGAACAGTCAGTGCAGACTCAAAGCAATGCATGTGAGTTTGCTGTCTGCTAATCTAATGGCGCCTGAACCAGGGAGCAAAGAGCAGTATCCTACCGCACGCCCAGCCTGCCCTCTGCTCTCTCCGCTCTCAGATCCAGACATAAGATAAGCAGTATCTGAGTATGGCTTTTGTCTTGTTGCTTTGGTTTTGGGGGGGAGTTGTTTATTTAATGCTCTGGGGTTTGGGGGTCATCATTTAGTACTAGAGGCTTACACACGCTGGGCAACCACTTTCCTACTAAGCCACATCCCCAAGCCCTTCCTTTCATTCCTTGGTTTTGCTGAGACAATGTACATAGCCCTGTCTGGTCTAGCACTCACTGTATAGGCCAGGCTGGCCCTCGGTTCACAGAGACCCTCTTTCCTCTGCCTTCTGAGTGCTGGGCAAAGCTTTGTACATGTCACCATACCCAGCCCAGCCTTTCTCTTTCACAGCCTTAAATCAAGGGCTGCAGTTTGCCTTTAGGCTGAGCGCCCACATTCACCTCATTTGCTGATCCATGTGTAGAGCTATTTCCACTAGGTGGCTGTCTTCACCAAGAAGTGTCAGAGGCGTGCTGGCTTCTGGCAGTTTGAAAAAACGTCAACCTTACACATTTTACAGAGGCAGGTAAATAAATACATGCTGTCATGTAATAGACATTCTCGTACAAGTGTCAGCCTGTGTTTTCTCTTTTTATGCCTTCACGCTGGGGAAAAGGGCAACATGTGCTCTCAAAACAGGGAGGAGAACTTTTGTTTCAGAATGATATATATGCCTGCATGAATTTACATGCTCCATGTACATTCAGGTGTCCTTGGAGGCCACCAGAGGGTGTCCGACCCCTGGAGCTGGCGTTACAGGTAGCTGTAAGCTGCCTGGCATGGATGTTGACAACTAAATCTGGGTCCTCAGCGAGAACATTAAGTGCTTTTAACTGCTGAGCCCTCTCTCCAGGCCCTGAAATCAATCTATCTCTCCCTTTCTCTCTTTCTGTTTTGGCTTCATTTATTTTCTGTGTATGAGCATCTTTCACACATGTATGTTTGTGCCCACGTACATGTCTGGTGCTCATAGAGGTCAGGAGAAGATCTTTATCACCTTGCAAACCATTGTGGATATTGGGTCAACAAGTGCTCTTCACCACCAAACCATCTCTCCAGTGCCCTGAAAATGTTCTTAAAGAAATGTAAAGTAATGGGGCTGGAGGGGTTGGAGAGCTGGCTCGACAGTTAAAGACTGCTTGTTCAACATGCACCCAGGTCAGGGGGCTCCCCTACAATCCATAACTCCATCTCCAGGGGATCTGACACCGTCTTTCAGCCTCTGAGGGTACCTGCATGCTCATGTTGTACACACACAAAATTGATTGATTGATTGATTAAAGTAAATCTTAAAATAAATGTGAGGTATCCAGCTATCCCACTCTTGGCTAGATTCCCAAAGGACTCTATGCCACGAGATACTTGCTCATCCATGTTTATAGTTGCACTGTTCACAACATCCAGGAAGTAGACAAGGCAGTGTGGCAACACACATGTAATAGAACCTTAAGCAGCTGAGAGAAAATTGAAATTATGTCATTCGCAAAAACAAACAAACAAACAAACAAAGATGCAACTGAGAATCACTGTGTTAAGTGAAATGAGACAGACTCAGAAAAATTACCACATGTTTTGTCATATATGGAACCTAAATTTATGTGTGTTTGTATGTATGGTATGTATATGTCTTTGTCATAAAAGTAGGAAGGGGATGAGAAGAAGAGAAGAAATCTTTTTTTAAGATTTATTTATTGATTGATTGATTGATTGATTGATTTATTATGTATACAGTGCTCTAGCTTGCATGTACACCTGCAAGCCAGAAGAGGGCATCAGATCACATAATAGATGGTTATGAGGCACCATGTGGTTGCTGGGAATTGAACTCAGGACCTCTGGAAGAGCAGACAGTGCTGTTAACTGCTGAGCCATCTCTGCAGCCCGAGAAGAAATCTTAAAGGAGATGAGAAATAGTGAAGGTACTGGAAAGCATGTGATAGGCAAGCCAGCAGGGTACCTGACTGGTAGAAGGCAGGCAGTCAGCTACACAGGGAGAGAGCACCAGGGAAGGCAATGGAGGAAGCAATAGAGGAGAGCGTGTATAATGACACATGTGTGTGAAGATGCCACGACCTTGTGTTCTTTGTATGTACTCTATGAGGCTAGTGTCAATTTAACAAAATCTCTGACCACCTTGGAAGGTGGGCTAATTGGGGACGCCTGTGGGGATGTATCCTGATTACTGTTAGTTGATGTGCAAAGACCCATCTTAACTGTGGGAAGGACTTCCGGGTCATACAAAGGAAGAACAGAAGCTGAGTACCATCGAGCATTCCTTACGCCCCACCTGCTGACTGTGGGCGGGATATGACGGCTGCTTCAAGCTCCTGCTACCATGACTCCCTGCCATGACGGACAGACAGATGGCACCTTAAACTGTAAACTAAAATACCCCCCCCCAATCCCTTACATGGTTTTTGTAAGGATGTTTTTATCATAGCTAAGACCCTAACTTAAAAAAATTAAAAAGAGAAACGAAAGTATGAAGTTGTACCCAGAAGACCAATGAAAGGCAGATAATACTCTAAAATTATCTTTGAGTAACTGTTGGTTATGTTGTCAAACCAAAAAGCCCCCTTCTTGAGGCTTGAAGAGATGGCCCAGAAGTTAGGAAGGCTTACTGATCTTGCAGAGGATCAGGGCTCAGTTTCCAGCAGCTGCACGGTGCATAGACCATCTGCACTTCCAATTCCAGGATCCAATACCCTCTTCTGACCTCTGCTGGCACCTGTACATACACAGTGCACACGTATACACTCAGGTACACCATATACACATAAAGTAAGTAAATAAATAAATAAATATATACATATCTTTTATATACATATGTATTTATTGTAATTTTTGAAGGATGTCTGTCATATATATGTATTAAGGTTAAGGTAGCCACTCAAACAAGCACTTCTATAGTTAGAATGAAACCATGGAGCTTCACTTATAATTTCACTATGAATTATATTTTTATACACTTATCTACCCCAAAAGAAAAAAAAAGAAAGAAAGAAAAACATATAGGAGCAGTGGCAGTGGCTCCGCAGTCAAAAGCATTAGCTGCTCTTCCAGAGGACCTGGGTTTGATTCCTGGCACCCAGATGTTGGCTCACAATGATCTGTAACTCTAGCTCCTGGGGATCCAACACCTTCTTCTAGCATCCATGGGCACTGTACATATATGATGCACAAACATACATGCAAGCGAAACAACTACACACATAAGATGAAAATAAATAACTTTAAAATTAAAAAATTGCCAGGAGTGGTGGCGCACGCCTTTAATCTCAGCACTCTGGGAGGCAGAGGCAGGCGGATCACTGTGAGTTCAAGGCCAGCCTGGTCTACAAAGTGAGTCCAGGACAGCCAAGGCTACACAGAGAAACCCTGTCTCAAAATAACAAAACAAAAAAAAAGTTTATTAACATTTAAAAATGACAATTGAGTTGCTTCGTCTCCTCTTTCGTTACTACTTTTGTCTGCATTCCATCCTTCCTCATCACCCAACATTATCCTTTCTTGGTCTCCTTTCTAAATGTTTTACCATATCCACATTTACATCTACTCGTTTATGTATGCATTATAAGCTAGGATCTGCATAGGAGAAATAACATGTTGTTGGGATTTTTCTTTTCTAAGTTTGGATGACCTCATTTAATATTATACTTTCTAAGACCGTCCATCTTCTTGCAAGCTTGGGTATTTAATTTTTCTTTAGAGCTGAATACTTTATATATGTATCAGATTTACATTATCCATTTATCTGTTGATGAACATATATGTTCCAATTCCTCACTGTAGTAAATCGAACAGCAACAAGCAAGGCTGTTGGGGGAGGGGAGCACTTACCATGTTTTCCAAAATATAAGACGCACTTTTTTCTCCACACTTTTGGGGTAATTCACCTCTTTGTTGACAGTGACTGAACCATAAGGTGCACCCTAAGTTTCCCCCCACTTTTGCTATCCATCCATCAGACATCAACAAAGAGGTTACCCCAAAAGTGTGGGGGGGGGCATATTATGGTCTGAAAAATACGGTACTCATTAATAAAAATTAAATGTTTTAATACTTAGAAGAGATTGGCTACTGCTTTCATAGTTGGTGTATTGTTTATATCTTATCTCCATCAACAAAGGTATGTAAAGATAAAATCTATTAAATGGAATTTACTAGACTTGCTTCTTCCAAGTGCTAAATTTTGTTATTTCTTTTTTTAAAAAAAGAATTGATTGCTTGCTTATTTTTTAGTAAACTTTTAACTTTTTAAAATTTTAACATTGTTACATGTGTTACTAAGAATTAGTGATCAGTGACAGCTATTAAATATTAAGTTGATATGGTATTGGAAGAAGATGTACAGATCAATTATTGCTGCTATCTGGAATAGAGTTCTGCACTTATGGAAACCTTACTATATTTTTTGGACCATAAGATGCACTTTTTTACCCACAAAAGGGGGGATTAGGGTGCACCTTATGGTCCCATTTCTGTTTTTTTCTGTTTCTCTTGTTTTACTGCTCTAAAAACTGGGTGCGCCTTATGGTCAGGTGTGTCTTATAGTCTGAAAAATACAGTATGTGGCACTGTAGCACTCTTCTTAAGATGAGCGTACTTAGTAAATGGTGCCAGAAGATTTTCTTATTGTGGAAAAAAAGATAAAGAAAACGGATACTTATTTCATATTATACTCCAAAATCAAGTTCATAAGGATAATAATTTAAGTATAAAGGGAAAATTTTTTAACTTATAGGAAAAATGAGAGCTTGGGACAATATTTGTAAATCTTTTAGAAAGCATTTATTTACTTACTTGTGAGGCAAGGGCATATACATGTGCCACAGTGTAGGTATAGAGGTCAGAGGATAACTTGTTGGGAGTTGGATCTCTCCTTCCACTTGGGGACTAAACTCAAGTTCTCAGGCTTGGCTGCAAGAACCTTTACCACTGAGGCATTTTGTCAGTCCAGAAGGAAGTGATGTCTTTATGACCCTGAAGTACCAGTCCAGAAAAAAAAGTTATCTTTATGACCTTAGAGTGATGGAGAATCCTTGACAGAGGTACAAATCCTACAAGAAAATAATATAAACTCAACATTGAAACTGAGACATCTCATTGAGAAAGTGAAAAAAAGAATTAATCGCAATTTGGGAAAAAATATTTTCCACAAATATAATTGATGAAGGATTTAGTGTCCAAAATATATGAAGAATTTCTACAGACAACAAATGGCAAACACAATAAAAATGGACTGGAGACAGATAGGCATTTTACTAAAGAATAACAATAAAGAACAATAAAGAGATTATGAATATATGAAGAGATACTGCTGCGATCTGAATGAAAACATCACCTTCAAAATTCATGTTGAAACTTAATCTTCAATGCAACAGTAATAAAATGAGTGATTTGGGGGGGGAGGTAATTAAGACCTGAAGATTTTTTAGTTACTTTTCCCATTGCTGTGACAAAATATTTGACAAGAAGCAATTTAAGGGGATGCCCCCAGAAATACCCCCTCAAATAACACAACTAAGCCATTGCTCTTGGTTGCCCACCAGAGCTTGATTGTAAGACCTTATATAAAGACACTGAAGACACTACACACAATTTGGTCACAGGACATGAAGAAATCAAGTTGGTACTAATTAAGAAGCTTCCTCCTTGCTTTCATAATGCTGGATGGTGTTATGCTAGATATTAGGGGAAAAATTAATAGTCTTAGCCAACTATGACAAACATGGCAAGATATGCCCATGGGTACAACAGTGGCATAGATGTTACAGGAGAAATCCAACTACTTTCTGCTTAGATTTAAGGCCTTCTCTAAAGGAGGAAACAAGTTCCTGGACCTATAAATCTAGCCAAGAACCAATAGTTGGGGAGCTCATGGGCCCCAAGGGTGAACTTTCTATTACTTTGCTAAGTGGACACAGTATCACACTGCCCTCTAAATTTGTATCTCTATCACCATAGTTTAATACAACTTTCAGATCTCCTCAGAGAAAGTTCTTTTTGTGGTGGATAGTAGTTAACTTAGAGACTTATAACTGGTCAAAGCACAGAGAATAAGAGTCTGTGGCATGCTTAGCCACAAATGAGACATCTACATCTCTCCCTTCCCCTAGGCTCAGAAGGCATCATGGAGGAGGGAGCAGAAAAAATGTTAAGAGTGTGAGGTTAGGCAGGACTGCAGCCAGTGTCTTCTATATACCCCAGGACTTCTCTATCCTTGAATTCGTAGCATCTATGGTTGCCTGCAGAAAAGCTGCACAAGATAAACCACTCCACAGTAAGTTGCACATCAAGAGTCACGTGGAAGGAAAAGAGGCTCACAGACCCTACTCCTAGCTGAGGTGTTGGTGGTGATTGCTGGCATTCTGGGAATGAAGAAGTTTTCTTTAAAATAGTGGTCCTCCCTGTTAAGTCAACCATTAGTGGACTGGGGGATTTGACTTAAGAAGAAAGAGGAGGAGAAGGAAGAAGAAGAAAAAGAAGGCATAACATATACATACAAGTAATAATATACAGACTGAAAAGGTGTCATTTATGAATACACATACATGCACATGCACACACACACACACACACACACACACACACACACACACACACAAAAGCATAATATGAATTAAAGAAATAAAGACCACGAATTTGAGAGAGAGCAAAAGAGGAGTACATGGGAAGGTTTGGGGAGAGGAAAGGAAAGAGAGAAATGATGTAATTATATTATAACCTAAAAATATTTTAAGCATAAAAAAACAAAACAAAAGAAGACAAAATGTTGGAGCAGGTTGAAGTGGTTTCCACAGGAGTTAGGACTGAGGGGTAAATATGAGCAAAGTACATCGTATGCATGTATGAAATTCTCAAAATTAGTAAAATGTTACAAATTTATAAAGAAATAATTTAAAGGAGGAAGGGGTTGGTTTTGCTTATAGTGAATGAGTATAGTCCATTGCAGTAGGGGCGACGTTACAGCTATAACCAGATGCAGCTTATCACTTCACATACACTGTCAGGAAGCAGAAAACACCAGGAAGAAGGGCACCTTCACTGACGCACTTCCTTTAGTGAGAGCTCATCTCTTAAAGCTTCCACAACCTTCCACCATCAGCACTGTCCATTAGCAGGAGACCAAATATTCAAATCCACAAACCTACAGGGGACATTTCACATTTAAATGATACCATTCTGGTGCCCATAGCCTTACGGCTATTTCATAGTACAAAATGTATTCAACCTCAAAAATCCCTACAGAGGGCTTTATCAGTCCTAACACTATTCAAAAATTCTAAGTCCAGTCTCTTCTGAGATTCAGTGCAATTTCTGTGAGCTCCTATTACATTAAAAAATAAGTTACAAAGTTTCAGTGCACAATGCCACAGAGTAAGCCTCCCTGCTCTTAAGTGGAGACGTGGGACATAACAAGGAAAAGTTACACAAAACTACAAGCAAATTCTGTAGCTCTACATCACATCCTGGGTTTATGATAGAATCACTTGAGTTCTATACTGCTGCGTGGGCTTTTCCCATCTGCTCTGCCATCCACAGTCTCTCTCCCTCTCTCTCTCTCTCTCTCTCTCTCTCTCTCTCTCTCTCTCTCTCTCTGTCTCTCTGTCTCTCTCTCTCTGTCTCTCTGTCTCTCTCTGTCTCTCTGTCTCTCTCTCAGGCAAACTTCACTCAATGCCTATGTCTTCTCTCAACAGGTGACCCATGATTCTGAGATCTATACTATCCTAGCATCTCTGTTGCAACCTCAACTGGTCCTTTCCAGCTTTATCTGAGTGGGTGTCATGGCCTCCTTTTAGGGGCTCTGACACTGACATACATTGCATGGCTGCAGATACTCTCAGGAACCTTGGAAGAAGCATCCACTACCGCCTCAATCATGTGTCTTTCATGCCGACACATAGTTCTTTTTTTAGCTTGGAGCAGAGCCTAGCCCCTTAGACCACTGCTGTAGGGTGTTGTTCAGCATTGGTGGGTGGCCTGGGTTCTGTGTCTGGTGGGCTGGTTCAGGCACTTGCATGCTTCCAGATGAGAACTGATGGAGGTCAAAGGTCCTGTCTCTCTCTCAGGACAGTCTAGAGCATTTTAGGGTGAGGCTAGGTGTGGCGTGGGGTCTCTCCAGAGGAGGTTGAAATGATTTTCCACCTGGTGTTACAATTTAGCTCTTTTAGAATGAGATTGTTGGTACCAGATGTCAGTGCAGACTCAGGAGGTCTACAAGCCTGTGATACCAAATTGTTACAGCCCTTTATGCTGTGCTAAGCGTAGCAGAGGAAGCAGGTGGAAGCCTAAACTAGCTAGAAGGCAGGTCTAGTGAGACGCAGGCCTGAAGGCCTAGCAGGTGCATCACCCAGGATCAGTAGCAGCAACGGAGCAGGCGTCAGCGGCTGCCAAGGCAGCTCCACCATCGCTGCCTGACCACCGGCAGTCAAGCCCCAGGCATCTGGCAGTGATTCTCCCCCAGAATAAACGCAGTCTCAGATAGTCATGGTGGAGGAAAGTCTGGAGCAGGAGAGAGCAAGCCAGCCAACCTTTATTTATAAACCTTGGGCAGTGGGGAGGGGTTTGTGGGTGGATGTGTCTGATTCACTGGGGCTGAAGGTGCCAGGACACTTAATCCACATACAGTGGTACACTACTTCATTTACATGCAGTAGCAAGGGATCCTATCACAAGAAGGAGAACACAGTAATTATCCTATGGGTGGGGGAATAGCTTCCAGGTATGATTAAAGGTTATTTGCTGAAGGCTAGGATCTCCTTAGCATAGGGTAGGGTATTTACAGGAACTTGCTTGCTGAACAGGTTATATCAGAAAATGATGAGGCCTGTAATCTTCCCTGAGGGCTATGTGATGCTCCTTAGAGGATCTAGGGGTCCTCAGATCAGGAGAAGAGAGAATCCTTCTGAGAAAGGAAGCCCATTGTAATAGACTGAGCTCAGTTGCCTATATGGATACTCCAGACTTGAGCCTCACCAGGCATGCCCACAGTAGGGCTCTCCATATGCCTTGTCAGCTGAATCTTCAAGACTGCTTTCTTAGGTGGTTGATTTGGAGCAGGGAACACTTACGGCTACATTCTCAGTTCAGGCTCCGTCGTTTTCAACAATTTCAGTGGCCCACCAAACTCTGCTCACAGACTTCTAGAGCTTTTCTTACCCATAGTTCCACATTCCTCCAATTCCTTCAGCAACCCGGTTCCAAGTGCCTAAGAACCAGTGTCAGGCTCATCTCAGCACTGGCCCCATGCCTTGGTTCTGAACCCTGCATTCGTTACTTGTTGCAAAACACTTGACAAGAGGCTTCAGAGAGGAAGGGTTTGCTTTGGTTTAATTCAAGGGAACCCAGTCCAAGTGTTCAAACGCATCAGCCTATGGGAGACCACTTCACATTCAAACCACACAGACAGCTTGAGTCTGATGAGAGATCATTCTGTCACCTTTCTAGATCTCTTTCCTTCCTTCCTTCTTTCTTTATATTTTTATATTTTATTTATTTATTTTATGTATATGAGTGCCCTATCTGCATGTAACCTACAGGCCAGAAGAGGGCATTAGAGGGTATAGATAGTTTTGAGCCATCATGTGGTTGCTGGGAATTGAACTCAGGACCTCTGGAAGAGCAGATAGTGCTCTTAACCTCTGAGCCATCTCTCCAACCCTCTTTTCTTTCTTTTTAGAATTTGCAAATCTGACATCATGCACCCCAATTGTACTTACCTCCCAGTCTTCCCATGTCTGCCCCACCTCCCCCATGGCCTCTACCACCACCACCAAAAAAAAGGGGGGTAGGTGGGTAGGGAAGAAATCCATTTTGCGTTATCCATATACTCACTGGAGCATGGTCAAATTCCTAGTGCCCAGCCCCACAAAGGAGTATGAATCTTTCTCTGTCTTTATCCATGCCAGAAGCAATCAACTGAAAAAAGCTGTGAGGCTGCTGGAGAGGGGTGGAGAAAGCCCTCCTGTGCCTGTGGACTTGAACATGGCTTCAGGAGGCAGCCCAGACCAGTGACATCTGCATGGGCCACAGACATCAATGTAGCCCCTGGCTGTATCAAGACCACGGACTCACTCATGGTCCACAATGACTGCACAGACCATGGGCCTCATCATGGCCTCAGGTGGCTGCACATGCCACATACATCAACATGGCCCCCAAGGCAGCTAAGCCCAAGGACATCATCAAGGTACCGGTCATTGCCACAGACTGCATACATCCACATGGATCTCAGGGTTCATCATGGCCTGGAGCAGCAGCGTAGACCACAGACCCCAGCATGGCCTCCAGTGGCATTGAGGACCATGGTAGTCCTTTGAAGAGGTCCAATCCAGAAATGAACCTTTCCTCCCCTTGGCCTTCGTTGGTGTACAGAGCCAGGGGGATCCATCAGCAGGTCTGCAGATTTGAGGACTGAGTCCTCCTCTGCATAAGGTCCAGGCTGCTGTACACCAGCCTGCTGACCCTACTGGGTGATGGTAGCATTTCAACTTCAGCGCTCTCTCTCTCTCTCTCTCTCTCTCTCTCTCTCTCTCTCTCTCTCTCTCTCTCTCTCCTGTCACTGCTCTCACATTTCCAGTTCTGCCTTTTTCCATAGTGCGTGGATCACTCCATTTTTCTAGCTTTCCCATCTCTCCACCACATACCAGATCATTGTGGTAGCACACACAGCCCTGCATCCCTTCTTTCTCATGAGCACACTTACATTTGGTATTTATTAATTGGTATTAGTTATTTTGCTCCTCGAGATCTGCTTGCTGCCCATATAAGCACATTCTCTTGTACACTTGTCCTTGTTGTATAAACCTTGCTCTACTTAATTTAAAGTTAATTTCGTCCCTTCAATAGTACCTAACAATTATTCTGTCATTTGACCATTTTTACACCTGATGTTATGAAACATGTTCCTCCCCACTCTGTGTTGGAGCCCTTATCTCTAGCGCCTCAGATGTGACTGTATTCCAGGCTGGCACCCAACTGTGGGAAACTTTTGAACTTCTGAATTTCTTGTCTCTGCCTCCTGAGGTCTGAGATTTTTTAGGCAGGCAATTTGCTTATTTAGTGCTGGACATGGAACAGAGTGCCACGCACGTGAGGCAAATACCAACAATGAGGCTACTATACTATGATGCCATCCCTAGGGAGGCGTGAACACACAGGACAAAACCAAACTCGGCAAGCCAACAAGGGAGGGTTACTTATATCAGTATGGGTGGGAGGTCACCTACAGGAGCAGAAGCAACTCAAAGTCACTTCACCAAAGTCCCACCTCAGCATGGTGACAACTCATGAAAGCTGGAGCTCAGAAGCTCACTTTAGAACATGCAGGCTGCTCAACAGATTGGAATCTATCTTTCAGAAGGACCTAGGAGAGCCTGAGCCTCCCCTAGGCAACATGTCTGTTTTAGTGTTCTATTGTTGTGAAGAGATACCGTGACCACAGAAACTCTTTTATAAAAGAAAGCATTTAATTGGCACTAGCTTATCACTTCAGAGGTTTAGTCCATTTTCATCATGGAGGGGAGCTTGGCAGCCTATAGGCAGACATGGTGCTGGAGAAGTAGAGGAAAGTTCTACATCTGGATCTACAGGGAACCGGAAGAGAGCGATACTGGGCCTGGTGTGGGCTTTTGAAATCTCAAAGCCCACCCCCCAGTGACACTCTTCCTCAAAGAAGACCACATCTAATCCTTCAAGTAGTGCCACTCGCTGATGACTAAGCATTCAAATACGGGAGCCTATTGGGACCATTCTTTTTTTTTTAAACTTTCTTATTCAAAGCACCACACTGTCCTTACAGATGGAGCCTAGTGAATCTCATCAGTTTCAGAGACTTCCTGAAGAAAACCAGTTGTTTATGTCCTGAACTTCCCGAGCTTGACAAGTTTTCCTAAAGGATGTTTTGCTTCCCTCAGAACAGCCTGTGTCTTGAAGAGTTTCCTTCCCAGGTGGGATGTTTTATTTCTGAGAATATTGCTACACAACAATATCTGTTATTTATATCTGCATCTAGCCAGGACAATTATAAAAGTCATACCAGGTGAGCTAAGGTCCAAGCTCGCTGGGCTCCTTACACAGTGAAGACGCTTGAATGTGGTAAACACCAGGGTGTGCATGTAGAGGAAAGATCATGTTAGGAGGTAGCCATCTATAAGCCAAAAGAAAAAGGTTTTGGAGAAGTCAAAGCAAACCAACATCTTGAACAAAAAAAAAATGTTTTTTTCAACCATCTTTTTAGCAGTATTTTGCTAAGGCAGCTCTCTGAATGTATACAAGTAAATCTATTTTTTTGTCTTTGTTAACTGATTTATCTTACTTAACATTATATCCTCTGTAATCACCTATGTTGGGGTACATAATAAGATTCCACTTTTCTGAAGGCCGAGCATTATCCCATGATATGCATTTATCACACTTCACAGTTGCCCATTCATGGGACATTTGGATTGTTTGTATCTCTTTGCTTTTGTGAGCAATCATATTATGAGCATGATGGTGGAAATATTTGAAATCCTGCTTTCAGATTGTTTGTATACTCAGAAGTAGCTAAGATGGTAGCTTTATGCTTAATTTTTTTTTAATTAATGAATTTTGTGTTTGGGTGTTTTGTCTGCACACCATGTTGCCTGCTGCCTGGGGAGGCCAGATGAGGGTGACAAACACCAAGACTGGAGCTATGATTGTGCTCCACTATGTGGGTGCTGGGAATAGAACCCAGGTCCTAGGAAGAACAGGTGGTGCTCTTAACCGCTGAGCCATCTCTCCAGTGCCAATGTTTGGTTTTGTGACCAAATTGTTTTCTATAACAAATACACAATTTATGATCAAGAGTGCCAAATGATTTTAATTTGTCCTAGCTCATCAACATTTATTATGTTGTTTATTTTAGAATAGTCATCCTCGTGTGGTTTTTAACTGCCTTCCTCTAGCAATCATGTGATGTTTTAAAAAAAAAAAGTTAAGTTAGGGTTGGGAGATGGATCAGTTAGCAAAGTGATGTACCAGCATGATGTTGTTTAAGATACATATTGGAAGGAAATACATAAGCAGAAATTAACAAATAAAAAATTGGGAATATATTTGGCAAGTAAATGAAATGAAGAAAAATGAGACACAACCATATATGTGTCCTAATCATTAGGTATGTTCATGAATGTTCACTTTATTAATAGGCATCAGTTTAAATTTATGCTAAATAGCTTAAGAATATGTTTAGAAAGTAAATATATAACAATGCTTACATTTGCTAAAACGCCCAAAAGTGTGCCTGCTTTTCTCCCACAGCAGTGAGTCAACGCTCCCAAACAAAAACTGGATTTCCTGAAAAACAGGTTAAGTCAATTCACAGGGGGAAATGCTTGTCAACATGCCAAAGGCCAGCGCTTTCATGAAAGCAAAATCTCTATGTACCTTTCTCTCAGGTTCTTGAAACAAGCTTATACAAAAAGATGTCACTACTACCTTAAATATGAAAATGAATTGTGCGCTTGCATTCTTTGATCACAAGGAGAAAAAAAGAAAACTTCAGAAAACTTGTCTTGATGTGTATGCTCAGTGTAGCGGCACATTGGCCACATCCGGTACAATACTGATTTATATATAGATCCTGTAGTCAGCACTGAGCTAATAATTTACTATGGGAAATGCAGCTAATCAGAGTCACCCCCATGCCCCAGTTGTTGCTTTAGAATTGAAATGAACTGCCATCGCTTTCTTGATTTATCTTGAGGATGGATGGTCTTTTAAATTTCTCAGGAATAGCAACGGGTTCATCCCTGAGAAGAGGCTAATAAGAAAAGCAAAAGCAGATGCGGAGGGTTAAGTGAAGAGACAGTGTAAAGAAAACAGACGGGGGAGGGGGAGCACGACTCTCCCGGGGGAAGGTATGGAAGCAAATATATAGAAGATTTCCACACAAAACCTTGCAAAAGAAAATGCATAACCAGAACAAAACTTGCAAAGATTCGTTTGCGGTGATGAGACTCATCTTGGAAAGTCTATGCTTTACGAGAAAAAAAAAAAAAAAAAAAAAAAAAGGACAGCAAGACTTCTCGTTTTCGGGAGTGACTCCGCAAAGATGGCGGTGGGCCGAAGCCCCTTCTCTTCCCGCAACCAAAGGCTCTCCGCAGCACATTTCCCACAAACCCCTCCGCGCGGCCCCGCTTGCCCAGACCGGCCCGGCCGGAGTGCAGCCACTGCGCACGCGCGCGAGCCGACGTCACGCGCGCTCCCAGGACCCGAGCGAGCTGGCAGGAGTGGTCTCGGCAGCTTCCGCCGCCACCGCCGCGTCGCTTCGGGGCTCGGCGGGCGGGTTCGCGCTGCCTCCGCCGCGGTGGGGCAGCCGGGGGTCACGGAGCCGAGCAGGGGGCGCGCGGCGGCGCGGCCATGGGACTGCGCCGGCTCTGGTGACAGCGGGGAGCCGAGCGGCCCGGGCCCTGAGCGCGTCTCCCGCGGGGGGCCTCGCCCTCCTGCTCGCGGGGCCGGGGCTCCTGCTGCCTTTGCTGGCGCTGCTGCTAGCGGCGGCGGCGGCGGCCAGGATCATGTCTGGTCGCCGCTGCGCCGGCGGGGGCGCGGCCTGCGCGAGCGCGGTGGCCGAGGCCGTGGAGCCGTGCGCCCGCGAGCTGTTCGAGGCTTGCCGCAACGGGGACGTGGAGCGAGTGAAGAGGCTGGTGACGCCCGAGAAGGTGAACAGCCGGGACACGGCGGGCAGGAAGTCCACCCCGCTGCACTTCGCCGCAGGTATAAACGCCGGCGCCCCCCGCGCACCCCACTTGCAGGCTCGGGCTTGCAGGCCTCGAGCCACGCAGCGCTGCCCTGTCTCCGACCTTTCGCCGGGACTCTCAACCTGGCCACCTCACCCTCTTTCTTCTCTCGGGGCTCGTGATCAGGGTGGGGTGAGCGTGCTCTGGGGAAGTTTTTTTTTTTTCTTTTGTAATCGTGGGGTTTTTTGTTTGTTTGTTTGTTTGTTTGTGTGGCTGAGTGGGAAGGGGGCTTTGTTTTGTTTTACTGTATCGACAATACCTGCACCGACTTCCGGTCTTGCTACCCTGAAGGGCCTCTGCACACAAGAAAGGCTTAGTGGACCTTGTGGATTTGAAAGATTAATTATCTCAAAAATTGCCCCTTCTTTGCAAGTTCCGTTGTAACTCTTACCGATCCCTTAAATTCTAGCGGCCGCCGGAAACTGAAAATGTAATTTAGGAGTGTTTTATTGGCTATTGGCTCGTTAGAGTTAATTGGCTTACGTTTCTGGCGAGACTAAAACCGGAAATAGGCAAGTTTGGGAGACCTGAGTTCTACTTAGGCTGAGTGTGGGTGGCCTCTGCCACACACATGCACAAGTTGGGGTGGAAAGTTAACAAGCGAGACAAGACAGAACAAGCACTTGAGCTTGGATCTGGGATTTTGAGTCATCTTTGAGATTTATTTAGATAGTCTGAAATTAGTTTTAACTACTAGGTTCTCTTGATGATACCAGAGTGCTAAAGTTTGTTGAGGTATTCGAAGTAGCCAGGGGTGAGAACCAGCCCATTGACATAAACCTTTTGTGCTTCTCATGTAAGGGATAGTGTGTAACTTTTTAACCTCACGAGCCACAGGTTATCAAAAAAGGTCCTCGTAGCTTGGTAGCATTTGATAAAGCACACATTAGGATTGTTTAGCAGTCCTTTATAAAAAAAGATACATTTTATCTTTTTCCTTTGGGACAGGAATGGTGGACAGATGAGTGTGAAAAAGATTTTCTTGTTCGCAGACGTTGCTTTTACAGTTACGCCAGTTGTAGGTCTGTTTGCTTTGACTGTCCCTATCTTAAAATGTACAGGCTGTCAGGAATCATGCGTCCTTAATTGATTGCCCCCTTTGGGAGCCTTTTTAAGAGGAAAAAGTTTGGGGAAAAAACAGTTGGGCCAACTAGAAATGGCCTGTAGGCACTGGGAAGAAAAGTGAGAGCCGGAAGCCAAATCTCTGTTAGCAGTGTTGCCTTTCTTCGGCTAATTTGAATTGTCCTGCTTGAGCGTTTAGCCAACCTATTTGGCAAACGGTCACAGCCAACTGCTACATAATCCAAAGGGGTAATGTTACTTAGATTATGTTCACTTGATAAAAATAGCCAAGGACGATCTTAGTTGCCACCTTTCAAGAATTTGATGTATTAATGAGTTCATGTCTGAAAATAGTAGTATTTAGAGGTGTGGGTTTGTGGTGTGGCCGTGTTGCTCCTTCCTACACCATCCCACCCTCAACTCTTCCCCAGCATGCCCCTCCCCCCAGGATGGACTCTAAGACCTTGCACATGCTAGACAGGTGTTCTACCACTGAATGGGGTAGATTATACCCTGCGCTGTCCCAAAATATCAAAGCATATTCTACATGTATTTTAGATTGTTTGTCCAGATTAAAGTGGATAGGGACCAACTCGCCACACATAGTTGATCTGTATGGCCAGTTACAGGTTGTAAAATTAAGATATGGACAGGTAGTGGTGGCCTTTAATCCCAGCACTTGGGAGGCAGAGGCAGACAGATCTCTCTGAGTTCAGGCCAGCCTGATCTACAAAGAGAGTCAAGGACAGTCAGATCTCAGTTACACAGAGAAACCCTGTCTTGAAAAACAAACAAAATGGAGAGCCATAGATGAAGATGCCTGGTGTGGCACCTGCACACACACATGTTTTCCCTACCACACAGAATATAGAAATAATCACTAAAGAATTGGTGTTCAATCACAGTTTTAAAGGTCCTACGTTTAAGCCCTGTGTAAAAAAATAAGGCGCTTCTTCGGTAATGGCTTTGCAAGTTTTTAAATCCAGATTATTAGCTTAATGAGGCTCTGATTGTTTCCTTGCCTGGGTATGGAACCCAGAACCGTGGCCCTACTAGACATATGTGCTACTGCTGAGCGACATTCTCAGCCCTATTTATCTTTAATTACGTATACCCACTAGCATTTTCTTTGTGGGTAGTGCATTACCATTTGTGTCTATGTAAGCATGTTGTTGGATGCTCAGTTTGTAGGTGGTGGTACTTGGTAATTGCCTGGCCAAGCAGTTACTTGTGTTTGTATTTTATAGGGTTAGAGAAGCCTCCTCATTCTTTTAGGGAAAAAAATAAAATAAAATAGCCAATTAAAGTTTGGAGGTTTAATTGAGGAGGGCAGGCATGGTTTGTCAGTAGGAATAAGATGTGTGCATGCTACAGAAAATAAAAAAGGTTGTTGCCTTTTTACCCCTGCTGAAAAAGAAAAGAAAAAACATAAACAAACCCCTTAATTCAGTTAATCAGTTGTCAGACCTTATGAGAATTAATTCATTAGTGATTAAGATAATTACCTAAACAGGTACTTTTCTTCTGTTAGCTACTTTTTATTAGTGAACTAGATTATACACTTCTAGAGAAATATGATTTTTAAGAAGTCATTTCTGAGGAAACGATTACACAGAATTGATTTCCTTATTCTTTTCCTGCCCCCAACTTCACAGATACAGGATATGAGCTGATTCTTTCCTTTTTCACCAAGCTCTTCTTTTGTGAGAATTGACTTTCGTGTCACCATTTGTTAATGCTTGTTACCAGAGAAGAAATTGGGATCCTTCTTCTAAAATGGATATATTAAATGTCTTTACAACAAAGAGGGATATACTTAACTAATTTTTCCTTGTTCTGATTCTTTTTCTTTTCCTCTCCAATTTAGGAAGCCTTTTCTTTTTTTTTTTTTTTTTTTTGAGACAGGGCTTCTCTGTGTAGCCTTGACTGTGCTGGACTTGTTTTGAAAACCAGGCTGATGTTGAAGGCAGAGTGATCTGCCTGCTTCTGCCTCCCTGAGTGCTGGGATTAAAGGCGTGCGCCACGACCCAGTCTTAGGAAACCTTTTCTGAAAGCATTTCCTCCAGATGGGTACTGAGTAAATAGAGAAAGGAAATAGTAGAAGACTGTATCCATAATGCCGAGAGGTAGTGGTAAGAGAGACCTGAAAGCAGTAAATTTACTGTCTCCTTAAAATTTTCCTTCTTGGCTCTCAGTACCATTCCTAGTTTTCATTCTTAGCTTTCTTTCTCATGTCATGGTATATTAGTTAAGCAAACACCAACAAACTATTAAACACCTTATCCTCTGAAGGACTCCAGGAAAAAAAATAAAAGATGAACTTAGACGGTCACAGCTCTCGCCCTATATGGAATTCAGATCCCACATCTGGGTTTGGTAGTACATGTTAGTCATTTCAGCCCTTGGAGGCTGAGGTGAGAAGAGCTTGAGTTTGAAGCTACCCAGAGCTGAGACACTGTGCAGAGAGGACGATGCCTGACACAGACTAGGAGGTTAGTAAACCATATGCTAGTTTACAGATTTCAGTAAGTGCCAGAACACTGCTGTGTACAGCCAAGACAGAATCCCTGCTCTCACGGAGGCTTTTCATCTTAGCAAAGGAAAGGGGACAAGCACCTCGTGTTAGGTGGTAGCATGTGGGCGGGCGGACAAGAGGCTGGCTAGAGGTGGCCTTGTTTGCGTGGTGACAGTGCTAGGTGGTAGCATGTGGGCGGACGAGAGGCTGGCTAGAGGTGGCCTTGTTTGCGTGGTGACTTTTAAATAGACAACAATAAATGAGGGATGTACATTCCAAAACAAGGGCATTATTAGTGGAAAGGCAGCACTTAGCAAATCCCTGACATATTTGACAAACTCAAGGGAGCTGCACCATAATGAGAGGGAAGAAGGTGTGAAACTGCACCAACGGCCAGTTCGTCCAGGGCTCTTTGTAATTCACTGGGAATATTTGAGTTTTAGTTTGGTGAATTGTTGTAAGTGGTAAGGTAATATGATGGTGTTATCTTTTGGGTTTTTTTTGTGGGTGGTGGTGTTTGTAGTGTGAGGTTTTTGTTTGCAGAGTCTCACTAAGAGCAGGTTACCTTTGTATTTGTCATCCTTTTGCCTTGGCCTCTGAAGAACAGACTGCTGACGTGTGACGCAGCACTGAGATCCTGAACTCAGAATTCCATGAAGTGTTCATCATTATTTTTCCAGTATTCTAGTTTGCTTCCCATTGTTGTGATAAAACATCATGGCCGAAAGCAGCTGGGTAAGCAGCCGGCTTACACTTCTACATCACACTCACTCAAGAAGGGAAGTGAGGGCAGGAACTAAAGCAGAAGCTGGGGCAGTGCTGCTTACTAGCATGCTCTACACAGCTCCTTCAGCTGCTTTCTTACACAACCCCGAACCACCTACCCAAAAGGGCTGGGCCCTCTCACATCAATCCATCAATCAGGAAAATGCCTTACAGCTCTCGGGAGGCAGAGGCAGGTGGATCTCTGAGTTCGAGGCCAGCCTGGTCTAGAGTTTATTCCAGGGCTGCCAGAGTTACACAGAGAAACCCTGTCTCTGGGAAAAGAGAAAAAGAAGCAGCAAGGAGGGAGGAGATCATGATGATCTGCGCACTCTATGGGGCCAGTCTGCGCAGGCTGTTTCTCAGTTGATTCCCGGATGACTCTATCTTATGTCGAGTGGACAAAAACAAAACAAACAAAAACCAACTATCCAGCAGACTAAGCGTCCCTCACACTATGTAGTGTCTAACAGTTTGTTGATATTTGCTGAATTATTATAGTATTAGAAAAGAGACAAAGAAGAAAAATTACAAAAGAATAGCTGTTCGCGTATCTGCTGCCACATGTGGCCTCTGATGTTTCTTTTTAAAGGCTCTTGGAAGTAGAAATGAGAATAGTTTCTGAGAAAGGAAACTATTGAAGGATGAAGAACCTGGGGAGATTGGAATAGGAAGAGGCAGTGGAAGTGTAGAAGAGCTGAGAACATGGATAGATGCATGCATTTGAAGGATCAAGTTGAAACATTCTAGAATGTAGGTGACAAGTCTAGACTGGAGGTTGTGTATCTAGATGATACGTATGGCCATGGGATAGATAGACTCATGTAAAAGGGGATAGAAACTTGAGTCTCAGCTCAGAATCTCAGCATTTAGATATTGGAGAGAGAAAAGCCCTTGGGAAATACAGATTTGTCCAAAAGGACAACTCTTTATTTATTACCATTATTATTTTGTCTTTATTTGTATGGGCATTTTGCGCGTGCGCACAGGTATACTGCAGAGGTTGTTAGGTTCCTTAGAACTGGAGTTACATGTGGTTGTGAGCATCTATGTGGGTGCTAAGAATTGAGCCCATTCTCTGGAAGAGCAGCCAGGGCTCTTAACTGCTGAGCCATCTCTCCAATCTCACAAAACTACTTCAGCTCTTTTTTGTTGTTGTTTTGATTTTGGGGTTTTTG
This sequence comes from Acomys percivali, assembly GCA_907169655.1. Lineage (NCBI taxonomy): Eukaryota > Metazoa > Chordata > Mammalia > Rodentia > Muridae > Acomys > Acomys percivali. Next base: position 55,639,686 of record OU015757.1, read on the forward strand.
CTTTGTTTGTTTGTTTGTTTGTTTGTTTTTGAGACAGTGTATCTCTGTAAGGCTCTGGCTGTCCTGGAACCAGCTCTGAAGACCAGGCTGGCCTAAAACTCAGAAATCCAAGTTGAACTTTATCAGTGTCACACCTCTAGCTCTCCCACATTTCGATTGATGACCCCCTATTATTCAGACCAAACCTCAAGGTTATCTATGACTCCTCATTCAGTCCTCGTCACTTTTGCTCTTTCTCACCACTTTGCCTATTCTCACCCCATATCTAACCCATTAGGAAACTATGCTGGCTCTCTATCTTGGGGTATCCAGAATGTTCCACACATTGATGTGAGCAGTCCTCTCAGGGCATATGGTTTGAGCCCACATAATCTCTCATCTGTTTTACTCACACAGCTCCTAACAGCAGCCACGGTAGTATGTCTCAATCCTGTAGTGACTCCTATTTTCCACATTATCAAAAAGCCAAGTTTATGTGGTCTTCAGTTCAGCTCGCTCTGTAGACCATACTAGCCTCAAACTCTCCTGCCTGCCTCTGTCTCCTGGGTGCTTGGCTGTGCCTCCACCATCCCTCTGTCCTTGTTGCCTTACCTCCTATTACAGTACTCCTTTCTCACTGCTGCACCCACTCTTAACCAGTGAGTCTGAGTGTTTGTCAGCATCTTAGTGATAGCTACAGAGACCACCATATTTAACTTTGCAGTCTTCCACACACATATTTTAAGCACTATCATCCTCCTCTTTTTCATTACCCCATAACATACTTATTTTATATATTTCTTGTGAGAGGTGATTTTGCAGCTAAGAGATGGTCTTGTGCCAGGTGTGGTGGCACATACCTTTAATCCCAGCACTTGGGAGGCAGAGGCAAGCAGATATGAGTTCAAAAGCAACCTGGTCTACAAAGAGAGTCCAGGACAGCCAAGGCTATACAGAGACCTGTCTCCGGGAAAAAGAGCAAGAGACAGACAGACAGACAGGGGCTGGAGAGATGCCTCAAAGGTTAAGGACACTGGCTGCTCTTCCAGAGGTCCTGAGTTCAATTCCCAGCAACCACATGGTGGCCCACAACCATCTATAATGTGCTCTGACACCTGTTCTGCAGGTATACATGCAGGCAGAACACTGTGTACATGATAAAAAAAGAAGTTTAGAAAGGAGAGAGAGCGCGCGCAGAGGACCCATGAGGTAGCTCACAACCATCTATAACTCCAGTCTTGGGGATCCAATACCCTCTTTCCATTTCTAAGGGCTCCTGTGTGTAGGTGGTACACATTCATACATGCTCAGGCACACAGCACACGCGCACTTAAAATGTGTTTTAAGCAGAGATTTAGTTTATTTATTGGTTTATCATATGCACCAGACAAGTGTCACATAGTTGATATTTTCTTATAATTTGTTAAATGAATAAATGGGACTGGAAGACCAGGATTATGACTGCTTGTGCTCTTTGGAGACAGTATCTCAAGCAAGAAGGCATGTTTAGTCATATACAGCTGAATGTGGCCATTGTAAGTGATCTTGTCCAAAACAGCTATTAAAAAGAAGCAGATGCTGGCTGAATTTGAGAGAAGAAAGGGAGATGACCCTTACATAGTGGTTAGTGTAGGAGCAGAGCTGGGAATGTGAGTGGAAGAACTGTGCTGCTGGGCTCTAGGAGATGTCCCAGAGCAGAGGGTAGAGACTGGTGGAGAACGTGAGGAAGGACATGGGCACACTTCCCACAGTGTAACAAAATACCAGTTAGCCCGCATGCCTGGCTTTACAGCCAGTACTCCAAAATTAACTGTCTCCAGCTTGGACCAGTTTCGTGAGTTTTAGGATCCACATAACCTACTACTTAGTGGGCATTTGTCCCTTGAGCATTTCTAATTAAGTATTTCCTGAACCAAATCTTACTGTTTCAATAGGGCTTTTATTGTTGTGATAAAACACCATGACCAAAAGAGCTTGGGAAGGAAAGGGTTTGTTTTGTTTATACTTCCACGTCACAGTTCATTACTGAGGGAGGTCAGGGCAGAAGTCCAAACAGGGCAGGAACCTGGAGGCAGGAACTGATACATGCGCCATGAAGGGGTGTGCTTACTGGCTTGCTCAGCTTGCTTTGTTATAGCACTCAGGACCACAGAGCTCATGGATTTGGCACTACCTACAATTAATTGGGCTGGACCCTCCACATCAATCACTAAGAAAATGCCCTGTGGCTGCCTATAGCCAGGTCCTACAGGGGCAGTTTCTCAGTTGAAATTCCCTCCTTTCAGATGAGCTTGTGTCAAGTTGACAAATAAGTAAACAAATAAAGCCTAGTTAGCACACCCACAAACTTGTTTATTCTGTATCTCAAGATGTACCATAATAGTCACTGGATTCTATTGATTTTTTTTTTATAGTTTCGTGTGCAGTAGTAAAAAGATTGAGACGTCACCCAACTGTCCAGATCAGGATGGAAATAGTTAAACTTTGATATTCCAATAAAGAAAGTGTTTACTGGCAGGAGGTCATTTCTAAGGTATTAATAGATTTTAAATAAAAGAAAAAAGAAGAATATGCAACTAGTACCTTTGAAAACTATTGGTTTGGGGTATAAGTGGAAATACGTGGGAAAAGGCACCTGTGGGAGGCTGGGAACAGGAATGGAAGGACGGTCTCACAATATGTGAATGCACCCCAGAGAGAGTATTTCACTCGCACTAAATCTGTAAACCAGTATAATTGTCACCACCACCAGACTTTTTTGCTTCGTTTGATCTGGAGTGCTTGAGCAGACTGGTATCTATCTAAAGAAGGCCCGCTGTCTAGAAAGAAGTTGTTTGTGTTGTGCAGCTACCAAAATAAAGCTGTGCGTTTCACCTCTCACATGTGGACAAGTACAGGCTGTAAGCTGGTCTTGCTTTGTTGTTGCCTCCTAATCCCTTGCTGGAGCAGAAGGAGATTCTACAGGACTTAAGTTTGTCACTACTTTATTAGGTGTTCACTTGCATACTTCATTACGTACATGAAGTGTCTGAAAATGTGTGCACATCAAGTATGCAGAACTTGGTATTTACAATTAGAAATGTCATTATATGGTTGGAATTATTTAGGGTTTGAGCCTTTGCCTTCCCTTTGGAATCAGCAACAACTAAGGCCCCTGCCAGTAAGGTGCTGTGGGCTACTTAGCAGAGGGAGAGACTTTTAGCTTAAAGTTAGTTGTATATATTTCAGGTCACCTTTTCAACAGTTCTTGAATTGTTAAACTTGTTACTTCCCATCCTGAAACATTTTAGCATGGTTTGCCATTTTCCTTGGTAAACTTAAATGTGGGCAATTTGTTTTCTTCTAGGCTTTGGACGGAAGGATGTAGTTGAGTATCTGCTTCAGAATGGTGCAAATGTGCAAGCCCGTGATGACGGAGGGCTTATTCCTCTTCATAACGCATGCTCTTTTGGTCATGCTGAAGTAGTCAATCTCCTGTTGCAACATGGTGCAGACCCAAATGCTCGAGATAATTGGAATTATACTCCTCTCCATGAAGCTGCAATTAAAGGAAAAATTGATGTTTGCATTGGTAAGCCTGTGTTTCTTTTTCAGAATTTTCTAGAAACTCTAACTATTCTGAATCTAGACCTAAGTTGTTAGAGTCATCCCATGATTTAACCTAACCTTTTTTCCCCCTCTAGCCCTCACTCTAACTACTCTTTATTGAAATATGTTCCTGAAATCTCAAAATTCTTTGTTTTGAGGTGCATAAAGAATAAAATAAAGGCAGTTTAGCATGGGGGCACACACCTTTAGTCCTAGTACTCTGGGAAGTAGAGGCAGGTGGATCTCTGAGTTCAGAGTCAGCCAGAGCTATACAGAGAAACCCTGTCTCAAAATCAAATCAAATCAAAACAAAACAAAAGAACCAAATAAAGACATTGCGGAAATAGACGTTTAGTATTGGAGATTAATGGTTAATGCATTAGTTGGTGTGTTAAGGTTAATGTTCTTTTCACCTTGACACCAAGTAAAATCATGTGGCAAGGCTGAACTCCAGTTGAGGATTGCCTCCATGAGGTTGGCCTGTGGACATTTTCTTAATTGTTGATTGATGTAGACAGGTGAGCCTGGGCTTTGTAAAAAAAAAAAAAAAAAGGTAGCTAAGCAAGACAGGAAGCAAGAGTTCCTCCATTGTCTCTGCCTTGGTTCCTGCCCTTAGGTTTCTGCCCCCAGGTTCTGCCTCAGCTTCTCTTAATGATAGAGTGTGACCTGTAAGCCACATAAACCCTTTCTCCAAATTTCTTCTGGTCATGGCTTTATCCCAGAAACACAAACCTGACTAGAGCAGTTAGCCAGATTCAGGTTTCAAGGCTCAACTTCTGACAGAAAAGTTAGGAAAACAGAAAGGGACTTTATAAAGAACTCCAGTTGTGGTTTGAAAGCCTCATTATCTAGGCACTGTACAGTAGGTTGCCCAGACCAGCCTTGACCTTGCCATTCTTCTGCCTCCCCCTCCCAACGAGCTGAGGTTAGAGGTCTGAATCACCAGGTCCAGCTGAGAGTAATACTAATATCAATTAGGTAGGATAGGTAGGTCAGGAAGACTAGTAAGAAGATAGAAAATAACCTGGGTATGACAATCCAGTAAAGAAACATTTAGTGGAAAACTTACCAGTCACTTAGAAAACTTGGACCTAACAAGTAAGATGGGATTTGCTCAACAGGTTGGTCACCAGCTTAGAATTATGTCATAATGTGATTGGAGAATTTTTACTTAATTGGTGGTTACTTTTCCTGAACCCAACAGAATTGGATTTTGAGGTCATAACTTAGCATCGTTTTATTTTCATGATGCAGAACAGGAGCACTTAAAGTCCTTAATAGCTAGAGAGCCATATTTGAGCACTCTGAACCTGTTATCTCTGTGTAGAACTCCTGTACCCCAAGTCCCCATTCACTGTAATATCAGAGCCACCAGCTTTGGTCTTAACTAGGTAATTTACAAAGATAGCAAACTGGATTACTTAATTTCCTCTCTACCAGTTCAGCTTTGTTTGGTGTTACTTCAGGCTGTTACTGTCCTGTGCTCAGTCTGTTCTTTGAACCACATCCCTCATTCCTCAGTCTCAGACAGATTTACTTTTATTTTTGCAATACATAGTTTCCAAATACTGTTTGTAGAACTATAGAATCAGTCCAGTAGCTCAAAGCTTCCAGTGTAGCTAGTTCAAATTGAAGCATGCTATAAGAAGAAAATACATGTCTTTTTCAAAGTCTTAATACAAAAAGATGTCAAATGTTTACATTTTATGCTGATTATAATGAAGATTTTGGCTATACTGAGTTAAATATGTTAAAACTAAATTTTTCAGTATAGCTGCTAGAAAATTTAAAGTTATGTGTTCACATTTCTGTTGAACAGCAGAGTTACAGAGTACCATGAAGTAGAAATTAACTTTATCACTAGGTGCAGTGGTGCACAGTCCTCTTGAGTTCGAGGTCAGCCTGGTCTACAAAGTAAGTTCAGGACAGCCAAGGCTACACAGAGAAACCCTGTCTCAAAAAACCAAAAGGGGGCGGGGGTAGGCAGGAAGGCAGGGGGAGAAAGAAATTAACCTTAACAAAGGGCAGGGGTGAAGCTGGGAGGGTGGGGTGGATAACAGTTCAGTGGTAGAGTGTTTGCCAAGCACTGGAGGGACTCAGGATTCAGTTAGCACTGCACACAAATAAGTACCTACTCCTATATACAAACAGGATTGGAGGATTCCTTGTAGATTTGCCTGTTTTCCACCAGTTCCTTATTCATAGATGGAAGTCCTGGCATATCTTTATATACAGGTAACAGTGGAGTGTACTAACATGAGGCTCTTTTATGTGCCTTCATTGTACTGAAACAATTTAGCTTAAGATTTGTTAACCTTAGAGTGTTTGTAGCCATCTCTCAGGAGGCAAAGGCAGGCAGATCTCAAAGATTGAGGCCAGTCTGGTCTATACAGTAAGTTCTAGGTCAGCCAAGGTTATACAGTAAGACTGTGCCCTTTAAGAAAAAAAAAAAGAACTGGTATTCGAACTAAAAATTCAATGTAACCTAAAAACCAAAAATATTCATCTGACGTGTGTGTTTGTGTCCCTCTGCTCACATATTTTTGAGTAAAAATTGTGCTGGTAAATAATATTTTATGGGGTTAGGGATTTAGCTCAGTGATAGAGCACTTGAGGCCCTGGGTTCAGTCCTCAGCTCTGAAAATATAATAATATTTTATACTAAATTTGGTTTTGATGTATACTTAGCTACTCCATGTCCCTGGCTAGCTAGCATACCTTGAAGTGTGTGGTACCTGCTTCTGTTAGTTAACTAACTAATTTAGTTAATTAATTCAGTTTTTCTTAACAAATAGGAAGATGATAACTAATGGTCTTGAGGAATCAATTGGAAGAATAACATTTTCTTTCTTTAAAAACAAAAAACTTAGGTTTCTCTATGTAGGCTGGGCTGTCCTGGCACTCACTATGTAGAGCAGGCTGGCTTAGAACTCACAGAGATCTACCTGCTTCTGCCTCCTGGGAGTGCTGGGATTAAAGATGTGAACCACCACACCCAGCAAGCTTTCTTCTTCTGCGTGTACAGGCAACACATGCTTATATTCACATAGCTTTAAATCCTGCAGCACTCTGCCTGGACTATTAGTGTTAGACATTTCATGATAGAAGAGTCTTTCTAGCATAGACACGGCTCCTTTGCGACTAGGAAAGCTTCCGAATCAGTACTCTCTGTCCCCTGCATCACCTGTCACCAGCAATATAAATAATCAAGAGAAGCCTTACATTGAATTGAGGAAATTTACCATGCTTTTAATGCATTAAATAATTTTAATGCATTGAATATTTTACATTTTCTTAAATTTAAATTAAGATACAAAAAGTCTTTAATTTTGAGAATTATGTACTGGGACTATTATTGTATTATGTTAAGGACATGTATGCTGGGACACATGTATGGAGATAAAAGTGCAACCCTGTGAGCTTGGTTCTTTTCTTTCACCTTTAGATGGATTCTAGGAGTTGAACTTGGATTGTGAGGTTTGCACAGCAAATGTCTTTACCCACTGAAACATCTTACTGGTTCCTGTACTAGAACTATTAAAAAACTGATTTATAGCCGGGCTTGGTGACACACAGCTTTAATCCCAGCACTCAGGCGGCAGAGGCAGGTAGATCTCTGAATTTGAGGCTAACCTGGTCTACAAAGTGAGTCCAGGGTAGCCAGGGCTACACAGAGAAACCCTGTCTCGGAAAAAAAAAAAGAAAGAAAGAACGAAAAGAAAAGAAACCTCTTTATTAACTCAGATTGCCATGACTGCCATTTTGAAAGGTAGTACCGATGTTTTTTGCAGTGCTTTTACAGCATGGAGCTGAGCCAACCATCCGAAATACAGACGGAAGGACAGCGTTGGATTTAGCAGACCCATCCGCCAAAGCTGTTCTGACTGGTGAGTTTGTGTGCTCCTAGTTATTCCAGGAAGAATGAGGATACCTAGACAGGCTAGGTAGGCGACTGCCTTTTGCAATTAATGACCTCAAGTAGAATTTGTAAACACTATCAGTTAGTTCACTTACTGTTTTGCTGCCTCTCCACAGTTGAATTTGATTCTTGTCTAAAAAAGATAAAACTTTTTCCTTTCAAATTTTTCTTTAAATTTATCGTTGGCTGCAGGGTGTGATAATGTGTATTCAGGATATTTAAAAACTATCTCCAGGTTTTCAAACAATTAATATATATCTATATCCCTTTATATACTATTATATTTTTAGTGTAATGAATTTCAAAAAGCACCAATTTTCTTCTAGTCATTTCAAATTGAGATTTGGGATATATTTTAGTGCCATGAGCATGACTATTATAGCTATATAATTCATTTCCTTGGAATCTGTTGACATGGGTACAGCTCTAGTTGAAGCTAGCAGGCTTAGTTTGAACTGTATCTACTTCATGTATTTTGCCTTTACTCAGTATGCTGTCCAATAAAGCAACTGCCATATTATTTGTTGGATTCTTTTTATAAACATTTAGCTGGGCATGGTGGTGCACGCTTTTAATCCCAGCACTTGGGAGGCAGAGGCAAGTGGATCACTGAGTTCGAGGCCAGCCTGGTCTACAAAGTGAGTCCAGGACAGCCAAGGCTACACAGAGAAACCCTATCGCAAAAAAGAAAAGAAAAACTTATTTATTTATTGTGTTTGTGTGTGCGTGAGAAAGAGAGAGAAGAAACCTATATGTGCACATGTGAGTGCAGTGCCTAAGATCAGAGTGGTATCAGAGCCCCTAGGACTCAGTTGTAGACAGTTGTGAGCTGCGTATACCAGGTGCTCGAAACCAACCTGAGTCCTCTACTCAAGCAGAGGGCATTCTTATCCACTGAGCCGAGCAGAGAGCATTCTTAACCACTGAGCCATCCTTCCAGCCATATTTATTGGATTCTTATCTGGTGTACAACTGCTAGAGATTATGTTTGATCGAAAAGGAAAAAGCCTGAGGGGTTCTGCTGTAAGCCTTTCTGTTCAGACTTTGTGATATTTCTTCTGGCATTGCTAAGAAAATTTAGACTAGTCCCTGAAGACTTCTGGAGATGTGAATTGTCGTTGTAACTATCAATTCTGTGTTTGTTTCCTCCTTTACTGTTCTGTTATTCTGTGCCTTGAGCAATCAATCTAATTCAGTATGGTCTTCAGTTTGGATATTCTTTCAGCAAACCTTTCTACACCTAGATTTGTAAAGATGTTAGTCATTATGTTTAATTAGTGGTACTGTAGACGCTTTAATCAATTTTATAATGTTGCTATGTGAGGTTTTTGGTGTGTGTGTTTGGTTGGTTTGAAGTGGGTTTTTCATTGGTGCTGGGAATTGAACCCAGAGCTTTATGTGTACTGTATAAGTTCTCTATTAGTCCACTGCTGAGTTGCATTCCCCCATTTGGGTTTTGAATGAAGTGGTGGACCACCACCCACCCTCACCCCTACCTACCCTCACCACCACCCACCCTCACCCCTACCCACCCTCACCACCACCCACCCTCATCCCTACCCCGCTTACAAGTGTAATGTACAAGCCTAACTCAGTGTCAGCTTTGTCAAAACTTTCTTTTGGACCTTTATCTGTACATACTGTTTTTATAGTTGTGGTCATAAAACTTTCACTGATTTTTTTTTTTTTTTTTCTGATTGTCCTCTCCTCCCCTAATTCACAGGTGACTATAAGAAAGATGAACTCTTGGAAAGTGCCAGGTATGTGCTGCTTTTACATGTATGTGCCATGAAAACTTTATAGTGAGGGAATGGAGAGATGGCTCAGTGATTAGGAACATTTGATGCTCTTGTGGAGGACCCAGGTTGTGTTCCCAGTACCCACGTGGCAGCTTACAACCATCTATAACTCTAGTTCCAGAGGTTCCTAAACCTACTTCTGACCTCCTGGGGCCATTGTACATGGTATATATGTGTGCACGTAGACAGAACACTCATACACATAAGATAAAAAATAAATCTTTAGAAAGCAAATTCCAGGCCAGGCAATGGTGGCGCATGCCTTTAATCCCAGCACTCGGGAGGCAGAGGCAGGCGGATTGCTGTGAGTTCGAGGCCAGCCAAGGCTACCCTGTCTTGAAAAACGAAAGGAAGGAAGGAAGGAAGAAAGAAAGCAAATTCCTTAGTAAGCTAGATGTGGTAATGTACACCTTAATCCCAACATTCTGGAGACAGGGGCAGGTAGATCTCTGTGAGGGGATGGAGATGGCTCAGTGGTTAGAAGTGCTTTCTCTTGCAAAGGACCCAAGTTCAGCTCCTAGCACCCACATCAAAGGGCTTAAAACTACCCTTAACGTCAGCTCTGTGAACATATGATGATTCTGATATCTCTCTCTCTCTCTCTCTCTCTCTCTCTCTCTCTCTCTCTCTCTCTCAAAAAGAATAGAAATAAAATATTTAAAAAGAAAGCAGATTTCATTGATAGTGTCTAACAGTTGTAATCTCTGCACTTAGGAAACAGAGGCAGTAAGCCTATTATGAGTTCAGAGTAGCTTGGGCTACATAGAGTTCCAGGGCAATCTGTGCTATCGAATGTAACAGACTTCATTTAAAAAAAATTTTTTTAATGCCATAAGCATACTTTAAGAGAAGACTTTGTTTTAATGACCACAATACATAGTATAGACTACTGATATATTTTTAAAATGTGTTTCTAGGAGTGGGAATGAGGAAAAAATGATGGCTCTGCTTACACCATTGAATGTCAACTGCCATGCAAGTGATGGCAGAAAGGTATTGCTTTGTGATTGATTCTATGTCATCTGGTAGTGGGACTGTTTTCTTTTTAAATAGTAATTGAGATTCTTAAACTTAATAAAACTTGATTGATATTATCTCTGTATGCAGCCAGGAACTTTAAACTTTTATGCTGTGTCTCCTATATATGTTAATTTTATAAAACAGAATTGTTTATTAGCAATGAAGTCATAGTCAAGATTTTCTTGTTTTGTTTGGGTTTTCCCTTTTCATACATTTTATATACAGCCATTATGTGAGTTTCATTGCTTTATTTGGTTACTGTTTCAGTCAACTCCATTGCACTTGGCAGCAGGATACAACCGAGTAAAGATTGTACAACTGTTACTGCAACATGGAGCTGATGTCCACGCTAAAGATAAAGGGTAAGCGTTGACCAAAAGGAAGATGCCTTGCTAGGGTCCTTGTAGCATGCTGTTTTTTACAAAGTACTTTTTCTGTTGCTGTTTAAACAAGTTATTCGTGTTTGTTCAGCTTTTATAAGATACAGATTTTTCTGAGGGCCATAGGGAGTTATAGAGCAGTCAGCCTGCCACTCACAGTATAGTACATAGCTTATGAAAGATGCCTGATAAATTTGAGTGATAAGTAGAGACTGATAGATGGAATTATTGGAAAATCCTTCCATAGCTTCAAGGTGGTGTTGAGTTCAAGAAAGCGGAGTTGAGGGCAGGGTGTGCTACTTCGTGTCTGTAATCCTGTAACTGGGAAGGGTAGAGTCAGAAGGACTCAGGAGCTCAAGGCCGTATTTAACTATGGAGCAATTCTAGGCTATCTGGAACCTAGACTTAAAAATAAACATAAAGCAGAGTTTAGGGAGCATCATTCTATAGCAAAATGTACATGTAAGAAGCAGTAACCAAGCCAACTCTGATGACAGGGTTAAAGTCCCAGCTTCTTGGGAGGACAAGGGAGGACGATCACAAGTTGAGGCCAGCCTGGGCAACTTAGCAGGATATTCATATCCCTCTCTTCCTCCCTCCCGCTTGTGAAAGGAGGCTAATGTAGCTCAGTGGTAGCACACAGAGGCCTGGGTTCAGTCTCCAGTAGCGCGCATCTGCGCACGCGCACACACGCATACACACACACACACACACACACACACACACACCCCAAAGTAAACTAGATAAAGCAGATGATTCACATGGGACAAATATCAGAATTGGAGAAACAACAACATAACGGCAAGTTTTAGAAGTTTTGATGTATTAACATAAGAAACTCAATCCTGTTCTTAAGCATTTTATGATTTGAAATGAAGAATGGTTGTTTTATCCTCAAAGGCACTTAAGGAGAGGTGCATTCTGGGATAATACATGTTGGATGATTTGGGGAAGAAGGAGACTGTCCGCAGAACCTAATCTGAGAGTGAGCACTGTGAGCTGCACAGCTACGATCTATCACAGGGCTACAGGAGAGATGAAAAGGAAAGCATAGACAGACACTGCAGTGGAAGAGGAACAAAAAGAAAACTTACATCCTGAAACTAAGTTAGACCCACAGTACACAAATTGAAGTATTGGGGAGAGGGGGTTGGAGAAAACATGTTCTAACTTTTAGAGCTCTTTCTTTTATGGGAATATGTGGAAATTCAAGTAGAAGTATTAGTGACTGGCAGTGCAGTTGGTCTTCAGGCAAGGAATGAGCTCTGCATTACCAGAGGCTGCTCTGGCCGTTGTTGTACCAGTTATAACAATGATCCTCAAGAAGAGGGAGAAGCTTAAAGGTGGAGGCCAGAGAGGTTCCACTGTGTGGGACTTCTTCCATTACATTACAGAAGCACTTGACTTCAGGTTACTGAGGACTATAGCATTTAACTTACACAATTTAAAAGATGTTTCAAAGAAGAAGTAGCTAGTATTCAGAATAAATCTGGAAACCGTCTAAATATGAGCCAGGCCAACAGAGGGAAGGAAATCTATACCTGGGAACAGTACCGTTGGCTCAATTTTCTTAACAACTATATTTTATTATGAACATTTAAACGAGCCTACCTCCCTTACAACCCGACTAACGCAAACAATAGGAAAAGGAGATTAAAGAGCACAATAATGAAACATTAAGGATATTAATTCTGAGGAACAATTCTCCTGGCATAGTCAGCAGGACCTCAGCAAACCAGCAATCCCACCAAAGTTGCTGCTGGAACCTGGAGCAACCGGAACCTGAAGCCTCAGCTGGAGTCCAAAGCCTTGAAGCTTTCCCTGGAGCAGTTCTCTCTAGGAGTGTCTATCGAAGTGCAGGGATCAACAGCCCAAACAATCCAAAGTCCTCTTTCCTCTCCTCTTGTTTTGGACTCATATAATATATATATATATATACCTCTCAGAGTCTCTACTATGATGTTTTCAGCTGGCAACATGCAAGCTACCCCACAAAGTGGTTCGACTTCTAAGTGGAAAAACATCCTGCTCTCTCACAAGTCTGTTCCCCATCCCACACTTGGGATCAACACAAAAACATGTTTCTCTCCTACACAGTACATGTACAGGCACACAAGGAATTGTAAGGCCAGAGAGAAGCTGAGATCTTGTGTGTGTCGTAGGACCAGGCACATGCCTTCAGTCTGGGGAAGCAGAAGCAGGTCAGTAGCTATGAGTTCAATACCAGCCTTGTCTACATAGTTCCAGGCCAACCAGGACTGCACGGTGAGGCCCCATCTAAGGAAAAATTAAAAAGTTAGAACTGTCTCTTCAGAGCAAGAAAGAACAATGGTATTAAAACAAGAGTCCCTGTAAGGGTATTTGCCTTCATGAAAGTGTAGCTAGGACTTAGAGAATAAGTTGGGTTAGAGGTTGTTTGAGAAGTAATGAGTTTAGTAACATTATATAGACCCAAATAAGTAACCAGGAGTAGTAGTAGTGGAGAGAAAAGGAAGATAAATTTGAAAGAGACTCGGGAATTATAATTTGTAGATTGCCTTAGTCTTAGGGACTCTGTTATAATGGGCTTTTTTCTGCTCACTCTCATCGTAGTGACCTGGTACCATTACACAATGCCTGTTCTTATGGTCATTATGAAGTAACTGAACTTCTGGTCAAGGTTAGTTCTTTTGCACCTTAACTATGTCTATAATTATTTGGAATGCATATTGTGTCTGGCTTACTCTTTTGTGGGTGCTTGGTAGAAAGTGGGAATAATTGTAATCATAACATGCAAGTTATTAATAAGCTGGCATTTGACTTCAGATTTTTGAGATACCATGCAATGTCAAATATAAGGTAGTAGCACTAAAGAGTTCATTCTAAGGGCGTTATCTAAGTTGGGTGTGGTGGCTCACACCTTTAACCCCAGCAGAGGCCTAGGCCAGTGGATCTCTGTGAGCTTTAGAGCCACGCCTGGTCTACAGAGTATGTTCCAGGACAGCCAGGGCTACACAGAGAATCCTTGTCTCAAAAAAACCAAAAAAGAAAAAATAAAAAGGTATTATCTGAGGTGAGGGAGTAAGGACTTACCAGAATAAGATGGAAATGTGTACAAGGGTCCTGTGCAAACACCAGGTTGACAATACTTGCTAAAGATTCTGGCTAGAAGACATTTATTCAGTGACTGTATTTCATGACTTCATGACCAAAACACTGGCTAGACCTAGGAACAGAGGGCACCAAATCACATCCCTGTGTTAATAATTAAGCATGACTCCAACACACAGAAAGAGTATGGAGAGCTAGCATGGTGTCTCTGGTTAAAGCCCATTGCTGCCACGCCTGATGACCTCCGTTCAGTCTCAGGGTCCCCGTGGTAAAAGAAAAGCAGCTCCTTCAAATTGTCCTCTGACTTCTACATGTGTCCTGTGGCACATGCATGTGGTCTGCACACAAAACTGATTTAACTGTATAATGAGTGCGCTTTATTTATTTTCTTTTTTAAAGAATAACAAGGTTGGCATGCGCCTTTAATCCCCACACTCTAGAGGCAGAGAGGCAGACGAATCTAGAATCTCTAACTTTGAAGCAAATCTGGTCTGCATTGTGAGTTCCCAAGCCAGCCAGGTATACATAAGCGAGATACTGTATGAAAGTATCACAAAAAAATGAATAAGGTTTTTTTTTTTTTTTTTTAAGATTAGTAGGTCATTTTCTCACCTTTCATCTTCATAGCCTCTAAGTGCAAGAAAACAAGTAGTCTGAGGAAGGAGAGGTTCTGTCAGATTCCTAATTAAACAACTCTCCTGTGTTGACTTTTCTTGTGTGTTGACTGCTTTTTCTTTGCTTGGGAGGAAATGTCAGAAAGTCTAACAGATTGCCATTATGTTCGGCTTGTAACTTTATTGTGATCCAGATTTTAATGTTGGCTTGATACAGAGTTAGAGGCTATAAGCTAAATGTTTTTCTGGTTTTAACTCTGTTCGTTTTCTTTATGTGTGTGGAGGGAATGGTTGAGGTCATAAAAATACAACCATTAGTGAACATGTAAAATCCAGTGTGAAGCGCCATAGCTTCAGAATAGGCACTCTAACTGTGCAGTTCATCGGGACTACTTGGCTTTGGGTTTTCATTTGTGAATTATTTACAGTAAAGTTTGACCATAGAAAATTAGAAAAGACATACAAAAATTGCAGATTAACGTGAACCTTGTAAGTGTGAACAAGCTTCAGTTGAGCCAGTATGATCAAATATAATCAGCAAAAAGACCTGAGTTCACAAAAATACTGCAAAAGATGTGATGGTCTCCCTCCTGTTTTAAAAATTCTAGCATTCGGGTGCTGAGAGATGGAGTTAAGAACGTACACAGTCTTGCAGAAGACCACATTGGATGCCACCAACAGCCTTTTAACTCCTGCACTAGGAGAGATCTGATTACTTCTTCTCACTTCCAGGGGCCTTGCACTCATGCACATACTCACACACAGACATATGCAGATGCACGAAATTAAAATGTTTTTTAGGGCTGGGGAGATGGTTCAGTGATGCAGGCAGAAAACTATATAATAAATAAATAAATAAATAAATCTTTAAAAAAAATTTTTTTTTAATTTACCCCCTCAAAAAAACAAAAACAAAAACAAAAAACCAGTGCTTTTAAGTTGCCCAAGTATAACATTTGATGTTAACTGTTTAAAAGCTTTCTTAGTTCTGTGCTAATGGAAGTATATGTCAAACCACATTTAGGAATCTTGTTATTTAAGGTCCTCCTCCTCCCTGCTGCCTTATTCTTACCATTCTCCCTGCTAGAAACAGTCCAGTTGACCTGTAACAGGCTAAGTAAATTACAGTGAAATGAACCTCCTCAGCAATAAGTCTCAGGGACGTTAATATGTGAAAGAAGCTAAACGTAAGCGGTCTCCTGATTTCATTTTATAAAATTCAGGGACACATAAATGTGATACTAAAAGAATGGGGCAAAAATTGCCAATGAAGGAAGCATTGTTTCTTGTGTGATGGAATGGATATGTGTCTGTGAAGGGTCGTTAAACTATGCTCACTAAGAGTTGTGCTTCCCTGTATGTAAATATACCTCCAAAGGGAAGGGAGATGTTTGCAGACCTTACTTTCAGCTCTCACGTTGTTGAACTACAGTGTTGATAAGTGTAAATTCTCTGAAGAAGTGAACATGCGTGTGCACCTTCTCCTCCCCAGCATGGTGCCTGTGTAAATGCAATGGACTTGTGGCAATTCACGCCCCTTCATGAGGCAGCTTCTAAGAACAGGGTTGAAGTGTGTTCTCTTCTCCTGAGTTACGGAGCAGATCCAACATTGCTGAACTGTCACAATAAAAGTGCTATAGACTTGGCTCCCACACCACAATTGAAGGAAAGATTATCGTGTGAGTATACAAGTGATGTTCAAGATGATTGTTGTTGGTCCACACCTTTAATCCCAGCAGATGCAGATGAATCCCTTGAGTTGAAGGGCAGCCTGGGTTACATAGCGGGATCCCGTCTCAGAAAAAAGTTTTCTATTCATCTAAGATATATGACCTCAAAGAATTGAGCTTTTTTTTTTCCTTTCCCAATTTACTTTGGGACTGTATAAGTAGTAAAATCTTTTCTTTATGGATGAGTAACTTTCTTTTTAGCATAGTTTAGATTCTGTGTAAAGATATATTTGGGCTAGTTTTCCAGTTTATGAGCTATAGATGATAGCCCTTGGATTTTACTCATTTTTTTAAAACTTTCTAGTTAATATTACTTCAAGAAATATTTGTTGTCTTGTAAATACAGTCCCCAGGTTGTGGCTTATAATATTGTTTACTATCTTGGCCAAATTCTGTGGTTTTCTGTAAATCTAAAATAAATATAGTTTTCTTTTTAAAAAAGCATTTGATTCAGATATAGTATTCTTACATATAAATGAACTAAACTTATATTATTCTAGAACAATAAGTGGTAATGAGTGATTTTACAAGTCTGATAAGTAAAAGAGAAACATTGAGGAAATGCTTTCTTTAATTTTGTTCATCCTGGGAAGCACTTGACAAACCGGTGTGTTCTATCTGCAGTTACCTGATTGGTATGAGCAAGACTGTCTTAAAGCTATATACTAGCATGGGCTTGTGGTCACCCTCTGCACAGCCTCAGGACACTCTGGGAATAGAGTGTAATAGTGTAGAAAATCGTAATCCAGGTAGAAAATATCAACAGACAGTGGATCTGCTATGGCCTAAATTGATGGTTATATTTGAGAATGAATTGAACCAAAACTAAGGGGAACTAGATTCATTGTGTCTGTTATTAATTACTGTTATCCATAACTATTTTAGACTATAGAGTCTTAATCTGACTATTTGGAAATTATTTTGAAAATAATTACAAGAAAAGTATTAGTGCTGTGCGAGGCAAGTCTCGTTACTGTGATAATTTTCATGCAGATATAAATGCTTCTTTGTTTAGATGAATTTAAAGGCCATTCATTGCTGCAAGCTGCACGAGAAGCTGATGTTACAAGAATCAAAAAACATCTTTCTCTGGAAATGGTGAATTTCAAACATCCTCAAACACATGAAACAGCTTTGGTAATGTTTCAGACTTAAACTTTAAAAATACAGTAACCAAAAACTAATCATGATGTCTTATTTAGTGATGGCATTGTTTGTACAGTATTTGTTTGCTGTTAGGGGTTTTGTTGTTGTTTTGGTTCTGTGAGTCCAGTATCTTGCTGTATGAATCCAGGTTGGCTTTGTATGTGTGTGAGTCCTGCCACACTCTCTCAAATGTTGAAATAGGCATTTGCTTCCTTGCTGAATTAAAGTCAGTTACCTGTCTGTATATAAAGAAGAAAAAAATAAATAGTGTAGAAAAATAGATAACCTAATCTCCCAAAACATTATACTAGTAGTTTAAGAGCCTATCTAGAGAGAAAATTTTCCTTTGTTCTCGCATGCTTTATGTAACTTTATTGTAGACGTAATATACAGTTGGTAATTTGTGGTTTTCCACAAGTTTGAATAAAGTACCTTAGAGTTATTTCCAAACTGAACATGATAGTGTGTGCCTGTAGTCTCAGGACCCAGGAGGCTAAGGTAGGAGGGCCACAAGTTTGAGGCCAGCCTGAACCATACTAGCAAAACTATCTCAAAAAGTCAAAGGGAGGCAAGGGCATGGGGTGAGGGAGAAGAGCTCTGTGAAACTGCAATAAAGTGCTTGTGAGCAGTGAAGTCCAGGAGCTGGCTGAGATCAGGGTGAAATAAAGAAGCATGGTGAGACGCTACCTTAAAAGTAGAATTTCCTGGGAAAATAGTGAACTCTTACATAAATCTCAGAATGCTCCTTTCTTTTTTTTTTAAATTTATTTATTTATTTTATTTTTTTGAATGTTCCCTTCATAGAAGGAAATAAGTAAAGTAGGTTGTCTGGTAGATAACTTGTTTTCTTTCTTAAGCCTTAATATAAACTGTGAAAATTGCCACTTACCTTATTTTTAATCCAAGTTAAAAGAAATTAAAACTCTAGACTAATACAAAAATGCTGATGGGTGTGGTGACACACACCTTTAATCCCAGCACTCAGGAGGCAGAAGCAGGTGGATCTCTGAGTTCAAGGCCAGCCTGGTCTGCAAAACAAATCTAGAACAGCCAAGGCTACATAAAGAAACCCTGTCTCAAAAAACCCAAAAAAAGTTAAGCAGAAAATTAAGACCATATCGGCGTTAAACTGACATGGGAAGGCTTGGAAAGTCCAGTTTTTACAGTGTGAAAGTGTAATACATTTGCACCTCATTACCTGAGGAGGGTCCCCTGCAAGTCTAATACATTTGTACCTCATTACCTGAGGAGGGTCTCCTGCAGTCCCCAGCCACCGCCTCAGTCACAGGGAATGCTAGCCCTGCTTCCATCATTTCTTCCATGTTTAATATATGCTTTGTGCGTAATAAGATTAGCAACCTTTCCAGGAGCTCCTCTTCTTCTTTTTTTTTTTTTTTTTTAATTATTGTATATGAGTGCTTTATCTGCAGAAGAGAGCATCAGATCACATTATAGATGGCTGTGAGCCACTATGTGGTTGCTGGGACTTGAACTCAGGACCTCTGAAAGAGCAGGCGGTGCTCTTAACCACTGAACCATCTCTCCAGCCCTCCAGTAGCTCTTCTTAGTAAACCTCATCATACGGTATCATTTCTAGTCTTGTGTGAGACGAAACTTTTCGGTTAACAAGAAAGCACTTTACAGCTTCTTGGCAGATGATAAGAACAAGCAGAGCTACCCCACGCTTTAGAGCCACTGAGTAGGATGAGCAGATCTTGAACACAAGCACTGTTTACACTTTAGTTGGTCTGTTGATAACACAGCTGGGAAGTTAGTAATATGTAAGCAGGATATGCAATCTTCACACTCTGACAGATGTGGTTCACATCCCAGGGCTGCAGCACAGGATTTCATCACTTTTCAGAATCGTGTTTATTTCTGGAGCTTCTCTGTGTAATAGCAGAAAATAAAAGCAAAAGAGCACAGAAGAAAGAATGTTGTTCTGTATGTTGTTTTCGTCTCAGTAGTGTGCTATAAGCATCATGTCTTAACTATAAAACATTCACGTATTGGTGAGTGGCTTTTGTGTAGTTCCGTCTTGCTTTCCAGAGATTGCCTAGGATGTACAGTAGAGTAGGGTCTAATTTATGATGTGTGTGATTAAAACTTCGTGGAAATAAATTTTCACTATTTTTTTGTACTCAGAATAAATGTCCTAGTGTTATTACCCTTAGTGTGTCAACAGAATTATGTGTACCAGTTAGACTTGATTTTATTGAGGGTAAAGGAATGATTTGGTGACTGCAGCAATATCAAAAATGAATTAGGAACACAATAGTGAGGAACTGAACATTTATGACTAGTAACAGGAGAACAGATTTCATAATCACTGTATATTTAGTTCTATAGAGCAACTTTGCTTTAAAATTTTAACCAGAATTTTTAGCCTACAATTTTCAGATTTTTGGTTTTAGCAAATATATACATTGATTTGGTCAATTATCAATCAGATATTGAATACCTGTTGTACTGGAATATTATCCTAGATAGTGAGATTGCAAAGTTTTGTGCCATAATCATAGATAAGAAATGGATAAAGGCAAAGCCCTACCTCCCATCTCTTTCCCTGTTTGGTACTCAGAAATGGCTGCAGCCACAAACAGGCAGTTGTGCCAAACAGGAAAGTGAAGCTCCTTGTTCCTCTGTAGCAGCTAGTAAAGGAAGATCCTCAACTAGCAGCTGTCTTATCGGTGCTGTTAAAGCAGCAGAATTAAGGACAGATGGCAAGCTTTCTTCATGTAGCAGCACACAGCCGGGCTGAGGGTAAATAGCCTAGTGGTGGAGCGCTTGCCTCCATCTGTGAGGCTATAGATTCAGTCTTTAGCACTGGAAAAAGAAATGCCAACATGTGAGTCTTCGCTTAACCTTTTAAATGTAACATTTTTCATCCTACCAATAGTGGCTTTTTCAAAAATGCAGGACAAAGTTTAACCAGAATATTTAATGACATCTTTTTAATGTGGGACTTTTCCCACCATGTCAGAATTTGTAATTACTACACATTCTCTCCAATAGAAGAGCTTTCAAGAGCCAATTCAGGTAAAATAAAACAAAAGTTAGATTGGGCTTATTACCCTTGATCGGAAACACTAGTGTTCTTAAGTGAGAATGGTTCTGTATGGTCCTTGATTAATGCTACAATTTGAATTATTTAGCATTGTGCTGCCGCCTCTCCATATCCTAAAAGAAAGCAAATATGTGAGCTGCTGCTAAGAAAGGGAGCGAACACCAACGAAAAGACTAAAGAGTAAGTATAATTTTAACCGGTAGGTGTTATTGCCATTTTTTTGTCTGGAAAACATACTTATTGTGTGGCTGGCTTTTTCTCTTTAAGATTCTTGACTCCGCTGCACGTGGCTTCTGAGAAAGCTCACAATGATGTTGTTGAAGTCGTGGTGAAACATGAAGCAAAGGTATACACCATTTCTGGTAATCTTTGGTAATCCTGTGAGTCACTTTCCGTGTAGTAGGTGTCTGCCTCCTTAAACTATTCACTTTATTAAACATGGTTTTTTTCCCTCTTCATTTACAATTCAAAACAGCTGCAGGCTGAGGAGTAAAGTACTTGCTATGGAGTTTTGAGGACCTGAGTTCAGATCCCCAGAACCCATGAAATGAGTTAGTAGTACTCCTATGGCGAGAAGGGAGGCAGAGATGAGAGAAAGCCTATACACTTGCTGGCCAGCTAGCCTGGCATGTCCAATACTGAACCTGTCTCAAACAAGGCAGACGGTGAGGAGCCACACCCAAGGCTGCTGACCTATACAGCACACATATACACCATACACAACACACACACACACACACACACACACACACACACACACACACACACACACACCTCAAAATACAGAGGCAGACTGAGAAAGAAATCTGTGGACAGCTTCCCAAATCTAGTCTTTTGTTACTGTTGGGAAATGTGTGCATTTATTCATATGTGCATTATTTCTGTTACATCCTTCCTTCTCTGTCCACTTCTAATCCACTGATCCTTGACTTTATTTTAAAACAGTACACACTAGAACATCTCTTATCTCACCAGGAGACCAGTCTTACCTAATTTTCCTTTCTGATACACACCTGAAATTCCTTGGTTAGTATAATGCCTCATTTTTCCAGTACTGGTTTATACTTTGACCATTTCTGTAACTAAGACAAAGAACTTGAATAGAAGCAAAATAAATGGACTAAAACCAACATATGTAGCCATGTTGATAAATTAAGATTGTTTAGATGGCATTTGTATGCAAAGCATTTTACCCCTTGAATAACTTAACTATTCTGTCAAAGCTGGAAATCATTTTCTTACTAGGTAACTTTAAAATATAATTACTAAGGAGTCCTGAGAAATGGCCTAGTGTGTGAAACACTTGCCATTCAAGCCTAACTACCTGAACTGGATTTCCTGGAGTCCATGTGAAAAGCCAGATGTCGTGGCACACAGCTGTTATCTCAGTGTTCCTCCTGATTCATGGGAGACAGACCCGTAAAATAGCCAGTTTACCAGCCAGCTAGCAGAGTGTCAGTAACAACAAGAAGACCCTGCTCAGAACAGTGGAAGGTCCCAAAAGATGTCCTCTGACTTACACTTGCTCACACACACCTGCACACACACATAACAATTAAAACTTCAATTTTTAAAATGCTTAATAGAAGGTATACATAGCAGAAATGACAGTTAACAGTTTCCAGTCTTTAATCCAAAGAATTTTTGCCTTCCTCAAAGACAGTTTTTAGTGAAACTTCAATATATTTACAGAAATGGAATTGCTGAGAGTGAAGGGAAAAGAAAAGACAGAGGCCCTGAGGTCTTATCCTCACTGGGTTCTGCAGGTCAGTTTTCTTACTTGTTATTCCTTGGATTTCTACCCATGCAAGGAATCACTTAACTTTTTTAGGTCTTTTTGTTTTTGTTTTTGTTTTTTTTCCTGTTACCTTTAATGTCCTTATCTCTGATTTTGGGAAGTTCTTGATAATGTATAACTGTTACTTTTCCTACTGTAAATTACTGAATAAAATAAAGTTCATTTCTGCTTGACTGCTTGGCATCCTCATTTGTCTCTGCTCTGTGCCTTCCTGTTGATTGCTTTTTTTCTTACATATAGCATGTTACTTTTGAAGAGTATACAGGCACACGTTGAATTTGAGCTGTGAAACTCAGTGAGGCAGTTGTGACTAGAGACCACTCACTCGCTTTTATACAGGAGTTGGTGGTTTCTAAAAACCCATTTAATAGTGTGAAGACTGAGAAAGCCCCAGGTAAAGCAGCAGAAGTTGTTCACCCTAATATATATATATTACTCAAAGCTTTCAAGGTTTAAAAAAAAAATATTGGGTATATGTGAGTAAAAATTGCCTTGTTTTGTTTTTTAAATGCATTGGTGTGAGGGTATCAGATTCTCTGGAACTGGAGTTAAAGACAGTTATAAGGTGCCATGTGGGTGCTTGGAGCTGAACCCTGGTCCTCTGGAAGAGCAGCCACTGCTACTAACTAACCACTGAGCAATCTCTGCAGTTGCCCCCCCCCCCCTTTTTTTTTAAGCCCTGAGCATTTTGATTGGGTTTTCAGTTCTATAATCATGGACACTCATATTCTGGCTTTGTGCTCATTGAGGTCTTGCTACATCCACCTTCAAATATTCTCTGATATCATGAGTATTAGTTGGCCAATGCATCAGAAGACACTGGTGAACATAGGATTGCTTAATTACTGAAGAATTGTTTTTCATAGAAAGGTGGAATGGAAATGAGATGATCTTAGAGGTTATCTTATTTTCTTGTGAAGAACTTCATGGATTCAGCCAAATTGAAATAATTAAAAAATAATAATTTTACAAAACAACAGTTATGCACCTGCTACATGCACTATCACCAGCTCTGATATTACGTATCCATCAATATGTCTTTGACACCTTTTCAGATCACTGTGAACATGCTACGTACTCTCGTGTATATACAGCAGCTAGAGCTGGATATTTATATACAGTTTTTCTTTAGGTACACAGTTTATATATGGTGAAATGTGTAAACCTTCATTGTATATTTGCCTGATTTTAACAAATATGTACGTCTGTACGGCCAAACCTGTTGAAAGAGCCACGGGTAAAGACAGAAGTAGGTGGTGGATAGCTGGGCTGGTAGATGGTGTCATTGTATAAATCCCTGAGTTCAGTACATAACAGTGTTTCGTCTCAGGCACTCTCTACCCCCAGCAGGAACAGCCATTTAGTATAATGTTTTGGAGACTGATCAACAAGTCAACAGTGCCTTTGATATATATTGCTGGCGAGTGTTCCACTGTGGATATACAGTTTGCTATTCACATAATACTCTACATGATGCATGGTATAGATCAGTTAAATAGGAATGAGTATCTCAACACTAACTTAACTCATCTCTGGACTTGTTTGTTTCTGGCTGTTATATGTCTTGGAATCAATCATAAAAATTCTGTACCTCAAAGACTCATACAATTTCATGGACACAGCCTTTTTAGTCAATGTCTAAGTCTAAATAGGATGACTTACACATGCTTTACTGCTAAACATGACTTCAAAGTTTAACTTATACTTGGTAACCCATATCCAGAGTTGGAATTCAATCTGATATCAGTCTTCGTGGATTGGTGAATTTTTTGAGGGGAAAAATACCTACTTTGGCACTGGACAGTTAATTTCTTAAAAAATAATCATAATCATAATAGAGACTTTCATTAGTAAGTATTAATTATACAACTGGATGATTGTAGGTGGTTCACCACGATGCTAATTTCAGTGTTTTCTGTGTTGTTAAGGTTAATGCTTTGGACAGTCTTGGGCAGACGTCATTACACAGAGCTGCACACTGTGGTCATCTGCAGACCTGCCGCCTGCTCCTGAGCTATGGGTGTGACCCGAACATTATATCCCTCCAGGGTTTCACTGCCTTGCAGATGGGAAATGAAAATGTGCAGCAGCTGCTTCAAGGTATTAAGTGTTGCCGAGACATTCTGTTTTAGAGGTTAACCTTTAAGATTTTTCACGTATCAGGTGTGCTGCATAGGAATTGGTGATAAACAAAATTTTTGGGAAATGTTGGCCTTAACTTATTCTTAGCTCATTATATTTGATACTTTAAATGTCATTAAATTATAATTATGACTTTTGTTCAGTAGCATATTCTGCCAAGTTTCTCTGAGTAAATATGGGGCACTCAAGTTTTAAAGTTAATAAAGCTGACTTGGGTCACAGAGGCAGAGACATCTCTCTGAGTTCCAGAACAGACAGTGACATAAACCCTGTCATCTTTTTTCTTTTCATCAATTTTTTTTTTTAATATTTATTTTAAGAAGCTAGGCATTAAGACACTGTTAATACATTGGAGAAGCTGAGGCAGAAGGGTCGTAAGTTAATTGCTCCCTTGGGTATATAATGATGTAACCCCCCAAAAGGGGGCCCTTAAAACACTCTGGTTAGTCAAGTAGGATGTGGTAAGTACTGTTTCTTAGAGCAAGAAAAACATTAAAAGATAGGGTCTTTTTAACCACAGCAGTCCTGATGGTGATGCTTCCGTAAACACTGGGCCTGCTTCATTCGTTCTTCTAGATCTTGGGTATAAATGCTTCCTCTGGTACTGTGTTACAATGGGAGTCTTTCCATCTCTCCCTGGCTTTATTGTTTTTTTCCTCTGCTACTCTCCCACATTTTTGTTTGGCTCTTCCTTTGATATATGTCTCTGTTTTCTTTTAGTTCTTTCAGGGTTTAATTTTTATAATTAAATCTTTACTTGGAACTTTCTTTGTATGCACTCTTTTCAGAAGTTTTAATTGAGTTGTGAGACACAATTTTAAACTAAAAATGACTAGCTACTTTCTAATCTAACTTCACTCTTTAAAATTGAAACAAAACCAAACCCCTGAAGGCTCAGGAAATTAAAGTGATTTGTGCCAGTTCAGATAACAAGTTATTGGCAGAACCATGTTTAGATTTAGATTTCTTTCCGGGCCTGTACATGGCTTGTTTATCAAGTAGCTAAGCTTTCACTTTGGTTATGCTTCTCTCTCTCTCTCTCTTTCTTTCTTTCTTTTTTTCTTTTTTTTCTTTCTTTTTTCTTTTTAAGGGGGCGGGTGGGTTTTTTTTTGTTTTGTTTTGTTTTTGGTGGTGGTGTGGGTTCTTTGTGTAACTACTCTGGCTGTCCTGGACCTTAAAAGATCCAACTGCCTCTCCTTCCCAAGTGCTGGGATTTAAAGGCATGTACCACCACTGCCTGTCTTAGTTAGGTTTCTTTACACTGCTTAAATGGCATTTTATACTGAACACATATATATTTTGCTCAGTGATATTCTCAAAAATTTAATAGTCTTGCTAGGCGGTGGTGGCACATACCTTTAATCCCAGCACTTGGAAGGCAGAGGCAGGTGGATCGCTGTGAGTTCGAGGCCAGCCTGGTCTACAAAACGAGTCCAGGATAGTCAAGGCTACCCAGAGAAAACCCTGTCTTGAAAACAAAACAAAACAAAAAAACCCAAAACGTTTAGTAGCCTTACTGTGATAAGCTAGCAAACTTGAAAACTGCTTTTGTAAAAAGATGACCGTTGAAGCTTGGCCTCATTTTCTACATGGGCGTTAACCACTTTTCCCCCCTTTCAGAGGGCATCTCAGTAGGTCACTCAGAGGCAGACAGACAGCTGCTGGAGGCTGCAAAAGCTGGCGATGTAGAAACTGTAAAGGTAAGATACAATCAGATTTTTCTTAATCTTTGGTTTCTATTTTGGCATTGTTTAATAAGTCTGTAGCAAAGAGTCGTATTAAGAGGGTAAAAATACCAATTCCTCTGCAGTAAGAAACACTGAGAAATTGGGGGTGGAGTTTAGTTTCACAATATATTTTAGACATTACCACATTCACAAATTTTAGTACTTTTCACGTAGTACCAAATGCAATTGTCTTAAAGAACTCACTTGTCCCTGTAAGAGAAGACTGGGGGCTGGAGAAACAGTTCAGACGTTAGAAGCACTCGCAGCTCTTGCAGAGGCCCTGCATTCAGTTCCCAGACACACATGGTAACTTACAACCATGCATGACTCTGGGGATGCAACGCCCTCTTCTGACCTCCATGGGCACCTGGCACGCATGTGGAACACAGACATGCATGCAGGCAAAACATTCGTGCACATAAAATAAGGTTTTAAATATATTTTAAGGAATAATATGTACCAGGCATACCTAGTAGGCACACCTATTATCCAAACACTAGGGAGGCTGAGACAGGAAGTTTATGGGTTAAAAGACAGCTACTTAGGGGAAGACACTGTCTAAAAGCAATAGCAGGGAAAAGAAGAAAGTGTCGTGTTGCTGTTGATTACTGTTTATATATGAGACACAAAACAAAAAGAACCAAGTGCCCCTCTGTGTACAGGTTCCTTCTGGTTCTTTCTTTTACCGCCTACTGTCTCTGGAGCCATTGTTTATACTGTGTGAGCACAGTGTTGGCACAGCTCAGAACCGTTCAGTCGTACTCAGCTGGACTGAACATGTCTTTTCTTGTCACTTCCATCCCAGCAGCAGTCTTCCCAGTCACCTTCCCTCCAGTTCTGTTTTGACTGGTGCTGTGCACACATTGATGTCTAACTGCCTGGACTGGGTATTCCTGTTATATACAAAAGTGTCTATTAGGTAAATAACCCAAAAGCCTGATGTTTTGGAAAAGCAGGACTTAAAATTCAAATACTATAAACCAGAATTTGACTCATCTGTTTCATAAGTAAATAATTCTTTAATGTTGTAATAATGTTTCAGTTTTCAAAACTAAATTTAGAAAACAAAACAATTGGATTAAAGAAGCCACCGTTTCCATGACAAGCACTGGGCTAACTTCTTTGCCCTCTGACTCTCAAATCACTGGGAAACTTATCTGCATTGGCCTTCCTATCTTTGCCATGTGACTGTGTGGATTCCCAGGACAGAAACATTCTCTGTATTTGTTTACTATTGCTCCATGAGGTTCCATCATTTTCTAGATAACGGGAACACTCTAGAAAAACAGTGGGCGAAAGGGATGGTTTGCTTGGGCTTACAGTACAGGGTACAGTCCAGTATGATAGCAGATGCTTGAGATAGCTTCTCACATTGCATCTGCAATCAGGAAGAAGAGATCAATGAATGTGAATTTTTAGCTCATTTCTCTTTTTTTTTATTCAGTCCAGGAAGCCGGCCCATGGAATGGTGTCAGCCACAGTTAATGTGGATCTTCTTACCCTGATTAACATAATCTAAATGGTCCCTGGCCGGCATGCTCAGAAGTTAACCTAATTTAAATAATCCCTTGGAGGCATGCTAGAGGCTTGTCTCCTAGGTGACCTAAGCCATGCAGTCTGACTGTATTAACTGTGACAGTACGTAATATCAGAATGAACAAAACTAAAGTGAAAAGATGTTTGGTAACTGCCACATGTGCCAACAGCTGGTTTGCAGTGGACACACTCATTCCTAGATTGTGTTTCAGACCCTCTGAAACATTGCTTTAAGACTAGAACCTCGGGGCTGGAGAGATGGCTCAGAGGTTAAGAGCACTGACTGCTCTTCCAGAGGTCCTGAGTTCAATCCCCATAAACCACATGGTGGCTCACAACCATCTATAATGAGATCTGGTGCCCTCTTCTGGCATGTAGGAACACACACAGAGAGACTACTGTATAAATAGTAAATGAACAAATCTTAAAAAAAAAAAAAAAAAGACTAGAACCTCATTCATCAAATCTGGCAAGTGTTCCATGAGCTCAGAAGAACTTTACCAGTTAAATGGCTCCCTTTAGGATAAGCCCACTGATGGGGCTTACTGAACTTGTTATCTCTGATTAGGAAGAGGAGGAAGAAGATGCAGGAGGAGGAGGAGGCTGATATGTATACAGTGTTCTGCCTACATGTACACCTGCAGGCCAGAAGAGGGCATCAGATCTCATTATAGATGGTTGTGAGCCACCATGTGGTTTCTGGGAATTGAACTCAGGACCTCTGGAAGAACAGTCAATGCTCTTAACCTCTGAACTATCTCTCCAGCCCCTTCTTTTGACTCTATAAACACTGTGATCTTTTATATGTTTTATTCCCCCAAATTCTCTGCTTAATACTCAAGAATATTTGGGGTGTTGCTTTTGATTGAGCTAGACTTACTCATCAGAACCAAAGAGCACAGGAAAATAATTTTGGTGATCATTTTCTTAGTTCTTCAAAGATCATATATAACCAGCAACATTTTCTTAGTCCATTATATACAGTACAGTATGAGTCAGTCCTTGTCCTTTTTTTCTTTTCTTTTTTTTTTTCAAAGACAGGGTTTCTCTGTGTAGCCTTAGCCTTAGCTGTCCTGCTGTCCTGCCTCACTTTGAAGACCAGGCTGGCCTCGAACTCACAGAGATCTGCCTGCCACTGCACCTGCCATGATTCATTGCCTTAAATGTGGTTCCTTGGCCACTAGATAGCCTAGGTACTTGGTAGGAATGCAAATCCCAGATACTGATTTACAGAATTTGGAGATAAGACCAATGCACATTAAAATTGAGAACCACCAGTCTGCAGCATTACTTCTCAAACTTTTACTGTGGATTAAAATATAGACTTACTGTATGGTTTTATTTATTGTTTGTTAGAAAGTCTTACCATGGAGTCTAGGCTGGCTTTGAACTCGTAATCCTCCTGCCTTCCACTTCCAGTGGTAGCACAACAGGCATATACTATCATGCCTGGTTTACAATGCAGATTCTGGGGACTGGGAGTGGTAGCACGTGCCTGTAATTCCAGCACTCAACAAGGCAGACAGGTGGATCTATATGAGTTCAAGGCTAGCCTGGTCTACTAAGTGAGTCTAGGACAGCCAAGGATATACTGAGAAACCCTGTCTCGAAAAACAAAACAAAACAAATGGATTTGGGACTCTGAATTTCTCCTTTCAGTGCTGCTATGACCTAGTGGCACCACACATTTGCTCACCACCAAGTGGACGTTATAATTACAGTCTGAGAAGTTAGGTTATCAATATGTAAATGAAATAAAACAAAGCAGATGTTTGATATTTCTGTTGTATTAAAACAAGGCATGAAAATATGTTATTGTTATATATAAATAAAAAAAAATCCCAAATCATTCAATTTGACCAAGACTCCAGAGCCAGATGCTGGGGTGAAACCCTGCCGGCTCAGAGAGCAGAGAAAGCACCTAGCTGACCTTCCTACTTGAAGGAAACAGAAACTAAAAGCCCCAAAAGTCAAAAGGCGAAAAGCCCAAGGCCAAAAACTTGCTAGCCTGGCCAACAGCCCTGGATCAGAAAGCCAAAAGCCCAAGAGCTCCTTTTTTTTTCTCCAAACTGTCTTAAATACCCTTGAACTCAAAGTCTCTCTACTTAATCCCTGTTGGGTGGTTTCTTGCTCTGCCTCTTGCCCTAGGGTTAACTTTATTAAATCCTGTGTACAGAAAGCTCTTGAATTTAAAGATGTGTGCTAGGGCTGAGCCACACCAAACAAGAAACAGATTTTTACAGTTCACACAATCTCAGGGTTCACAGTGGGATCAAGTGCCTGCAACAATATGTGTGTGCTGTGTTCAACCTGCAGAAGCTCTGTACTGTTCAGAGTGTCAACTGTAGAGACATTGAAGGACGCCAGTCGACACCTCTCCATTTTGCAGCTGGATACAACAGGGTCTCTGTGGTGGAATACCTGCTGCAGCATGGAGCTGATGTGCATGCTAAAGACAAAGGGTAAGAAGTCACTGCTGTCTCTCTACTGTACTTTATATGACCTTTTGGTGAAAATACAAGAAGACTTTATGATAAGTTGTAAAAATGTTTTTTTAAACATATTTGTTTCATAACATTGGTTCAGTGAAAGCTTATTAACTTCAGTTAATAGTGTATGCTGAGTATGGTGGTATACACCTAGACTCCAAGCACTCGGGAGATTTCAGACTAATATGAGCTATAATATGAGACCCTTTCTTAAGACAAACAAACAAAAAACTATAAATGGCTCCAATTTACATAAGATTGACTTATATAATGTTTTGTCACGTTATAACTGCGAAGGAAATTTTATTTATGAGATTTTGATTCTGATTAATAGTTTTCAGTGTTCATTGAGGTAATTCTAAATTTTTTTATTTTGAAATTACTGTGGTTAAAAATACACAGTGCTTGATGTTAACTCTGTGCGTGAATGTTATCATAGTCTCTGTATTTAAGATGTTTAAAATTCAGTCAGGCATACTGGCACACGCCTTTAATCCCAGCACTCGGGAGGCAGAGGCAGGCAGATCACTGTGAGTTCGAGGCCAGCCTGGTCTACAAAGTGAGTCCAGGACAGCCAAGGCTACACAGAGAAACTCTGTCTCGGGGGGGAAAAAAAAAAAAGGACAGGAAAAAAAAAAGATGTTTAAAATTCTCCCCCAAAAATCTTTTCCTTCTTCCCATGGGTTTGAGCGCTACAGGGTATGACCAGTATACTCCCTTAGGCAGTGCAAGAAATGTTTTTGATTAGTTATGTATAATCGCTGAGATTAAACCATTTGTTTACTCTTTCAGAGGCCTTGTTCCTTTGCACAATGCATGTTCTTATGGGCACTATGAAGTTGCAGAGCTTCTTGTCAAGCATGGAGCAGTAGTTAATGTAGCTGACTTGTGGAAGTTCACACCTTTACATGAAGCTGCAGCAAAAGGAAAATATGAAATATGCAAACTTCTGCTCCAGGTGTGCTTAAGTACTTGCTACAGACTGTGTGGATTGCCTAAAGCACTCAGATTGTCTTTCACATAATGCTAATATAAAATTTAAACCAATGAAAGTAGAAAAAAAGTTATATAATACTAAAAACTAGATTTCAAAAGATATATGAATATTTTTATATTTTGGTCTGCATGTATGTTTACCAGCATAGGAGATGTATTTGTACCGCTACCTGTCATGCGGTCGCTCTGGTTGCCAATCCCTCTTTCCTGTTTGGTTATCTAACCTCAAGTTACTTGACTCATGTGGTTTTTAAACCCAATTTTTTTAACATTTTGTTAAATTGATGATGCTGGTCTAATCCAAATACAGATAGATACTCTGCTGTAAAATATTGCATTCTACATTCATACACACAGTGTTTATAAAAAGGAAAAAATGCAGCTAGGTGTAGTGGTGCATGCTTAAAACCCAGCACCTAGGAGGCAGAGGCAGGCAGATCTCTGTAAGTTCAAGTTCAGCCTGGTCGACAGAATGAGTTTCCAGGGGGCTAACCAAAGCTGCACAGTTGACATTCTGTTTTTTTAAAAAAAGGATAACAATGTAATCATACAGTGTATGGTAATTCAATCAACAATAGGCTCCATATTTGGTAGTGATATCATAAAATTATAAGGGAGTGCGGATGCAGGTGAATTAGTAGAGTGCCTGTCTGGCGTGTACAAGGCCCTTGGGTTTATTGCCAGCACCACATAAACTAGGCATGGCAGGACATACCTGTATTCACGTTGTGTAGGAGGTAGACATGGGAAGGTCAGTGGGTCAAGGTCCTCGTCTACTAACTATAGAGCACATTTCAGACCAAACTGGGCCGCATGAGACCACCTAAAATAATAAGAATTAAATTTGAAATTATATAGCTGAAAACTTATTTAGTTTTTTGTTCTTAGATACATACTTAAGCATTAATAACAATAACAATCTGGTTAGATTTACTATTAAAATACCCACTCAACCCCCCACCCACGCCCTGGTTATTTTCTTAATGACAAAGCACATACTAACCCACTCCTACCACCACCACCCCCTTTTTTCCTCATGCCTAGCATGGTGCAGATCCTACAAAGAAAAACAGAGATGGGAATACTCCTCTGGATCTTGTCAAAGATGGAGACACAGATATCCAAGATCTGCTTAGAGGTGACGCTGCTTTGCTGGATGCTGCCAAGAAGGGTTGTTTAGCCAGAGTGAAGAAACTGTCCTCACCTGATAATGTAAACTGCCGTGACACCCAAGGTCGGCATTCTACACCTTTGCACTTAGCAGGTAAATGAGTGAAACTAGATTTAGGCTGGTGACATCTAAGGTTATTTTTGTTTTTATGATTCTTTTGATAGGGGCCTGGTCTGGCGCCTGAGGTCAGAGAGCAGCTTGCTAGAGTCTATTCTTTCCACCCTGCGGGTTTCAGCAGTCAAACTCAGGTTGTCAGGCTTGGCAGCAAGTGCACGGACCCGCTGAGCCATCTTACCAGGCCTAAGAGTCATCTTTACTCTAAGTAAACTTGAAAAATGCAAGTCAATTATCTGTCAAAGCTGTCATTCTGTCCTCCTGTATGTTTATATATTAAGCCATTAGCTGAATTTCACTTCCTTTAGTGCTGATTAGATTCACTAAGACCAGTTGTGGGGGGTAGGGAGCTGGAGAGATGGCTCAGAGCTCTTCCAGAGGTCCTGAGTTCAATTCACAGAAACCACATAGTGGCTCACAACCATATGTAATGAGTTCTAGTGTGCAGAAAGAAATAAATAGAACAGTTGTAGGGCATGGTGGCACCCACCTTTAATCCCTTGGGAAACTGAGGCAGGGAGATTTCTCAGTTTGGAGCCTGCCTGATCTACATAGTGAGTTCTAGACAACCAAAGATACATAGTGAGACACACTATCACATACAAAAAAAAAGTTTAGTAAGAACAGTTGAAATTGATTGGCTCTGCCAGTGCTCTGAGCTTTGGAGTCCTTTCTTTGAGATCACTACATTGATTCATATCTGAAGAGAGTTTTGAAAAACTTGCCTGCATAAGCCAGTCTTTTTCATAGAAAACAAAGGTTTTTTATTTTCTAGTGATAGCTAAGTGTAAGCAGCAAAAATTAATGTCTTAAAAGACTTGTAACGGGAGGATACAAGTGATAGGATAACAATTTAGTTGTAATCTAAATAAATTAATTAAAAAAAAATAAGACTTGTAGCCTAGGCTGGGCATGGTGGCACACCTGTAATCCCAGCACTCTGGGAGGCAGAGACAGGCAGATCTCTGTGTTCAAGGCCAGCCTGGTCTGCAAAGCAGGTATGGGATAGCCAAGGGTACACAGAGAAACCCTGTCTTGAAAAACAAACAACAACAAAAGGCTTGCAGAGTTTCATAGACTTCTTGCCAGTGGTGTCTTCCTAACTGTATGTATGTAGTGTGTATTCATGTACATACTTGGGTGCTCGCCAGAGTCCACCTTGTATGTTATGTGCATCAAACTTAGATCATCAGGCTTGGCAGTGAGTGCCCTTGCACAAACCATCTCAGTAGTCCCAACTTTTAAGTGTTTTGTGATATATACATATGGGGGCTTGCCTTCATGCATGTCTGTGTACCTCAGGTGTGCCAGATAATAGGTCAGAATAGGGCATTGGATCCCCTAGAATTGGAGTTACAAATAGTTGTGAACTACCCTGTGGGTGCTGGGAACCAAACCCAGATTCTCTGCTAGAACAATTGCCCTTAACTGCTGGAATATCTCCCCAGCCCCTAATCTAGAACATTAGACATTACTATTTTTAGTCCACCTTTGTGGACTGTTGTGTCTGTTCACGTCTGTGAAGAGCTCTTTATAAAGTGTTTGCCATGCAAGCACGAGAACTTGAGTTCACATTCCTAGCCCTGTGGGGGAGGTGAGGGCAAGATACTGCATCTCTGGAGCTTCCTGGTGACTTGACTAGTTGGATGAGTGGGCTCCGAGCTCAATGATCTCAAATGATCAGGTGGGGGAATCTTTGAGATCCCTTGGGGTAAAGGTCACTTAACACAGAAGCCTGACAACTGAATTCAATATTCAGGACCCACATATGAGAGGAAAGTCAATCCCACAAGCTGTTTTCTGACCTTTAGTGCACACCATAAGCATGCACAGACACTAAATCAGTAATGATACAAAATTTTAAAAGTGGAAAGCGGCTGGGCCTTGTGGCGCACGCTTTTAATCCCAGCATTTAGGAGGCAGAGAAAGGTGGATCTCTGAGTTACAGACCAACCTGATCTACAGAATTCCAGGACAGGTACAGCTACACAGAAAAGCCCTATCTCAAAACAAAACAAAGTAAAACAAGTAGAGAGCAACTGGGGAAAACACTATATTTACCTAAAACTCCTTTCCACAGTCAACCACATATATACACAAACACTGCACATTGTAAACAATTTTGATGCTTTAAATCCTTCCATGGGATGACATGTGCACTAAGATTAACATTTTAAAACCATTATCATTTTTATGTTGGGAAAATTACAAACTCATTCTTTGGTTTTAGCCAAGCTATGCTTACTCTACTGTCCTGCAGAGATAGCGTCTAAGCTCTGTGTCCAGACTGAAGCATGTCTCTACATCCTCCTGAGAAAGAGTACATCCAACTACTTTACAACTGGATGATTGGGTGCCTGCGGTTTTTGGGGGGTTTTTTTGTTGTTGGTGGTGGTGGTGGTTTTTGGGTTTTTGTTTTGTTTTGTTTTGTTTTGTTTTTGGTCCTTTGGGACCAGATGGTTTAGGATGTTTCATGTAACAACCATGAAGACAAGGCCTTTGGTAGAGAAATTTTAAATGGAAAGATAGACAAAAAAAATCTTTAGTGGGTTTCCAAAACCAATGACTAACAACAACAGAAGCTTCTAACATTTTAGGCTGGTGGAAGACCTTTTTCCCAGAAGGTAAAATACCAGTAATTTCAGATTTATATAAAATTTACTAAAATTCATTTATAAATATAGAACTATATGAGTAATATGTGATTTTTCTACATTTATAAGTGAAATTAATGTCGCTTCTTTCCTGAATTAGCTGGTTACAATAATTTGGAAGTTGCAGAGTATTTGTTGCAAAATGGAGCCGACGTGAATGCCCAGGACAAAGGAGGACTCATCCCGTTACACAATGCAGCATCGTACGGGGTAAGCGCTGTGCTGTCCTGATGGCCCTCTATGACTTTCAAGGTGTCAGGATCACAGGTCACACGGAATTTGAAATGTTTCATTGTTTCACAAAGAATTAAATAAGACATTAAGTAATGGAAGTTTTAGTTTTTTAATCTGTTATAAGCATGCTGTGTGACATGGCATTATATTTCTGTCATTTGTTATAGTATCTTTGGCACCTGTCTCTTATTTTGATGAAATACTGATGTGTGTCTATCTGTATGTCGAGAAAATTCATAGGCTTCATAGGAATCTTTATATAGATTCAAATATATTGTTACTAATTTCTAACAACCTGAAGATTCTAGTCAGCATTGGCCATTGTCAGTGGTATAGTTTGAATAATTGAGGAAGGCTACTAGTTTGTAAATTTATAATTACCAGTTATAATACAAGAATTAGTTAGAAATCATTGAGTTAAATTAGTTTAGTGTATGGAATTCTGAATTGTAGTTTTTAAGCAACTACACATAAATTACAATGCTGAGAAGGAATAGCTTTCCTTTTCATTTCCAGAATAAGTTTGCAAGTAAGAGAGTAGGTATAGAGCCAGGCTTTGTTTTGTTTGCGGAAGGGCCTCTCTACATAGCCCTGGCTGTCCTGGAATCCACTGTGTAGACCAGGCTGGCTTTGAACTCAGAGATATCTGCCTATCTCTGCCTCCTGATTGTACTCCCAGCTCAGAACCAGTTTCTTAAGAAGTAAAGTTCCATAAAATATTTCCAATTGTAACAGGAGTATTTTCTTTTACAGCATGTAGACGTAGCAGCTCTACTGATAAAGTACAATGCGTGTGTCAATGCCACGGACAAATGGGCTTTCACACCGTTACATGAAGCAGCCCAAAAGGGACGGACACAGCTTTGTGCTTTATTGTTGGCCCATGGAGCTGATCCTACTCTTAAAAATCAAGAAGGACAAACACCTTTAGATTTAGTTTCAGTAAGTGATGGGCTCTTCGAAAAATCAGAAACTTCACATGACATATATAAAATGTCTGCCTAGTGAATATGGTTTTAGCCCAAATTTAAATTTAAAAATCCTTTGGTGTTTTGATAAGTAGATAATAGGGCTTTTAATCAGTTATTGTATACTAAGTACTTTGGATATGGGGCAAAGAACAGTAGTTGGGAAACAAGACAGGCCCAGGCCCTCTGTAAATGATGTAACAATACATACTAGACTAAAGGTTCTACCAATTTCCCCAGTTAAGTATATTGCCGTCAAGGTGTAGTCACAAAGCCTACTATTAGCAGAGACTATCTTTCCTCACTGTTTCTCCCCACTGTTGTTCTTACCTACAAGAACTGTCTGTGAGTGCCTGCTACCCAGCTCAGCTGGTAAAAACACATGCTGCCAAGCCCAGGAGCCACAGTGTAATCCCAGGACCACCTGGTGGAAGAGAGAACTGACTCCCACAGGTTGTCTTCTCACCTCCACATGTGCATCTTGGCACATATACATGCACACAAACTAAAATTTTATTTTTCCATGACTGCTCATGTAGGAGTCGCCTTTGTAGCTCCCAAATCTGGGTCAGTCACTGGAACAGGAGCACTTCCTTTTCCTTGCCTCTATCACTGAGATCATTGGCCAGAACAGTTAAGTGGAAGGCAGGAAAATTTAATCCTCCCTGGATCTGTGGGACAGGATCTTATTATGCAGTAGTTCTGGCTGGTCTGGAACTTGCTGTTTATCGGGGCTGGCCTGGAGTTTCACACCCATCTTTTTTTCCCCTAAGATTTATTTATTTTTATGCATGTATGTATGTGTCTGTGTGCATTCATGTACGCCACTTGCATGCCAGCAGAGACCAGAGAGTATCAGTGCCTCTGGAACTGGAAATACAAGAGGTTGTAACCACTTCATGTGGTTCCTGGAAACCAAATCTGAGTTCTCTGTAAGAAAAGCAAGTAGCTTTTAACTCCTGAGCCATCTCCAGCCCTTTGCATCCATCTCTTGCCTGCCTCCTGAGTGTGCTGGGATTACAGGCATGGGCCACCACACCCTGCAAGAAACATCTCAGAGATGGGAAAGATAGTATCTATCCCAACTGATTGACCAAGAAACTCTGAAAAGTTTGGCTGCATTCAGATTTAAAGAGATGTTCTCTAGCAAGCTGACTACCAAACCATAGTTGCATGAGGATTTCTTGGAAATGTCTCTTTGGTTCCAAGCTAATTTAGAACTAAGCATTTAGAGTTCATTCCTCCCAAGCGTTGATTCACCAGATCAGTGAATTAGTGGCAAGGAAAATAGAAAGCTCTAGATGACATGCACAGGGCCTGAGGAGGTGGACTACTGAATAAAGCATTCATTGTTCAAGTGCGAGAGCCTGAGTTTGAATTCAGAGAACCCACATACATTCTGAATACATGGTATGAGCATATGTGGGAGAAAGGAGGCAGAGATAGGAATCTCCTGGACTGCCAGGGGCCAGCTAGCCTGGCATCACAGTGATGATCAGACCATCTTAGACAAGGTCAAAAGCGAGGGCCAACACCAAAGCTTCCTCTAACCTACACACACACTGATTTGTACACTCATACAATCATAGCAATTAAACACACATTCACAAAATAAGATTTTAAAGATGGTTTGAGAGAGTGAAAGCTTGCATGAGCTTTAGAGTCAGACAGGCCTGACTACTGCTCAGCTCCACCACTTAGTGAAGCCTAGACGTGTCTTCTGTAAGGAATAAAACACAGCTGGCTAATACATAAGCACTGTGACAATATCTGAAGCCTTTAGGTAGTTCTAGGTACCAAAATGTAACCCAATAAATGGTCTTTTATAAATAAGCAAATACTAGATACAAACTGTAAGGGTCAAAAAGTGGACAAGTTGAGAAGGAAGAGAAAGGTTAGGGTATGGACACTATAAATGACTAACCCAGAAAGCAACCCTATTGATGATTCCTTAGCTGCTTTATATATTATTTTGTAATTGTTTATTGGGGAGAGAAGGCTGCAGGGTGCTTCATTATACCTATAGAAGTCAAGGGATAACTGGGATCAAACTTCCTCAGACTTAGTGGCAGCCACCTGTCCACTGAGCCATCTCTCCAGCCCATTAGTTAGCTTATTATTTGAGCATTGTAAATGATTGTTTGTCATTAATGAAGTGGATATAACACTGAATTTAGAGACTTTCTCATAGCAATTAGATTAAAATTATCTTTTACTGAAAAAAACAGGGTTTTCTGAGTTTTGAGTAATAAATCACTGTTTTCTAAAAACTGCACATGGTTCCGTTTGCTAAAGGTCTGTATAGATCGAATTGCCAATGTCAGAGTTCATTATAGTAAGGCTAGAAGCTCTTACCTTTTCAGTTAGTAGTTCTGTAATTTCAGTGCCTTTTAGTTGTCTCAAAATTAACATGTTGTTCATTATACTTTGCAACACTTCAGCAGGGTTTTTTGCTTAATTACATGTGATCTGGAAAGGGTGTTATGAGTTATATTTTCTATTTAGTGACGATATAGCTAGCTGGGTATCAGCTTGTTTGTTTCACTCTTAAATTTTTCTAGTATTTCTCAGTGTCATGGTAACAGAAGTGGTGTGAATTTGCTAGGTTTTGTCCTATTTTTATTGCATCTTATTGGGCATAGAAGAATTGTAAGCCTTGTTTATGACAGATTCCATCTCCTTGACATGTATCCTAGGCAGATGATGTCAGCGCTCTCTTGACAGCAGCCATGCCCCCCTCTGCACTACCCTCATGCTATAAACCTCAAGTGCTCAACGGTGTGAGGAGCCCCGGAGCCGCTGCAGATGCTCTGGCTTCAGGGCCGTCGAGTCCGTCAAGCCTTTCTGCAGCCAGCAGTCTCGACAACTTGTCTGGAAGTTTTTCTGAACTGTCTTCAGTAGTTAGTTCAAATACAACAGAAGGTGCTGCCAGTTTGGAAAGAAAAGAGGGTGAGAAATTTTGTAAAATTAACCATAACTCATATTGTAGCTCCATGTTTGTCATTTAGACTGGTATGAAATTGTCCTTTAAATCTTTTTTTTTTTTTTTTTTTTTTTTTTTTTTTTTTTGGTTTTTCAAGACAGGGTTTCTCTGTGTAGCCTTGGCTGTCCTAGACTCGCTTTGTAGACCAGGCTGGCCTCGAACTCACAGCAATCTGCCTGCCTCTGCCTCTGGAGTGCTGGGATTAAAGGCGTGCGCCACCACGCCCGGCCCTTTAAATCTTATATACAACTCTTTATATGAAATAAATTAATATAACCTGAGAGTATTCACCTTTTATTTTCTTCTATTATTAATGTAAATAGGATTCCTATGGAAACACCTTTCAAGTCAAAAATTGAAGAGTAGGGGTTGGAGAGATGGCTTAGTGGTTAAGAACACTATCTTCTCTTCCAGAGGTCCTGAGTTCAATTCCTAGAAACCACATGGTGGCTCACAACTATCTGTAATGTGATCTGATGTCCTCTTCTGTCGTGCAGGTGTACATGGAATGGAACACTCATATACATAAAATTTTAAAAAATAATAATTGATGAGTGTATTGCTACAGACATTTATTTATTTATTATTTACAATTGTGTGTGTGTGCACAACGTTGGGGGTTCTTGCGGGGGGTTGTTGAGACAGGGTTTCTCTGTGTAATAATTCTGGCTGTCCTGGAACTCTTCTTTATAAACCGGGCTGGCCTCTAACTCACAGAGATCCACTTGCTTCTGCCTGTGCTGGAATTAAAGGGGTGCACCACCACGCCCAGCCTCAGAGGACAACTTCGTATAGTAGGCTTTGGGCAGGGATTGTTTGGTTTTCTGATTTTTAAAGATGAGGCTGAAAGTAAAATATAAAATGAAAACACAATGAGAAATGTTTAAACTCAAGAAAGGCCCCTGGTTAGCTGTTTATGCTGAGCATGACGGCACATACCCAGACAGGTAGATCTCTGAGTTTGAGGTCAGCCTGGTCTGTGCTTCTAATTCTAGGCTAGCCAGGACTACACAGTGAGACCCTGCCTCCAAAAAGAAAAAGTATAGGAACTTGTTGGTTTTTAGTATTACATAAGTGGTTCTTAGTATTTTTGCCTCATCAATACTTCTTTTACATGCATAGTGCCATCATGGAGCTTTTATATTTACAGTGTTGTTGTACTGTACATTATTCTCATGTGAGATTTTGTTCTGCACTTTCTTCTCCCAGACTCAGGAGTAGATTTCAGTATAACTCAGTTCATAAGGAATCTTGGACTTGAGCACTTAATGGATATATTTGAGCGAGAACAGGTAAGTGGATGAATTCTGCTGTTTGGTTTAGTGTGTGATAGAAATTCAAGAAAGCCTGGAAAATGGTTCTAAATTACTCAAACATTGTAAGGTACTGGGAAATGTTTTGTAGGGTGTCTGTTGCTTTTAGTGCTGGGCGCTAAACTCTGGGCCTCCTGCATGCTGTACTGTGTTCTGTGTACTACAGCTCTGAGAATGTTAAGAGACTGGAAATCAGTCACTTCCTGATTTGGCTTGTCTTTGGAGTCTCACTTAGTTCATTATATCTAAAAATTGACTATATGTCCTAATAGAACATCCTCCTTGATAACATGGTTACCTGATTAAAACCTTGAATTAAGTTACCTTTGAGCTGTTTCTTCAGTTGTATTATTCAGTTATGACACACTCTAAGCCTGACAGTCTGCTACATACTGTGGACACGAATGTGAATGTGCCAGTCATACATTAAAGCTTTTCTGAGTAGCCCCGGTTTAAAGTGGTCCATCAGAATACATGTACTTATTCTTATTAAAATTTACTTAATGTGTATGAAGGTTTTGCCTGCATGCCTGGTGCCCATGGAGGTCAGAAGGGGACACCCTGGAACTGGAGTTATAGATGGTTGAAAGCCACCGTGTGGGTGGGTACTGGGAACCGAACCCCAGTCCTCTGAAAGAGCAACAAATACTCTCGTAACCAGTGAACTGTCTCTCTAGCCCCTACATGTACTTACTTTGTTGCCACTATTGTCATGATTATTCATACACTTTATATGGTAGACTGAACCTGCAGTAACCTGCAGTCTAGTTATGGAGGTGGAGGAGAAACATAGGAGGTTACCATCTGACAAAGGGTTTAGT
This sequence comes from Acomys percivali, assembly GCA_907169655.1. Lineage (NCBI taxonomy): Eukaryota > Metazoa > Chordata > Mammalia > Rodentia > Muridae > Acomys > Acomys percivali. The sequence continues at coordinate 55,680,964 of OU015757.1, forward strand.
AGTTTAAAGAAGATTAGCCGGGCGGTGGTGGCGCACGCCTTTAATCCCAGCACTCGGGAGGCAGAGGCAGGCGGATCATTGTGAGTTCGAAGCCAGCCTGGTCTACAAAGGGAGTCCAGGACAGCCAAGGCTACACAGAGAAACCCTGTCTCAAAAAAAACAAAAACAAAAAAAAGAGAAGAAAAAGATTACTATTAACTAGACTGTTGGGGGTGGCTTCATAGAAGTTGTATAAATGAAACAGGATTAATGATTTCGAGTTCATGAAGCTGAAATAATTTAGGTAAGAATTTGAACAGTGAAGCCAGGTGTAGTGGCGCACACCTGTAATCCCAGCACTCGGGAGGCAGAGGCCGGTGGATCTCTGAGTTCGAGGCCACCCTGGTCTGCAAAGTAAGTCCATGACAGCCAAGGCTACACAGAGAAACCCTGTCTCGAAAAACAAAGCAAAACAGAAAAGAATTTGAACCGTGATGCAGGGGCACACTTAGTCCCCATCCTGGAGGAGGCATGAGAAGAACTGTGTCAAGGGTCAGGTGTCCAGTGGGTGGGAAAGTACAGTGGGAAGATGACTTTTGAAAGGACGTTTATGATTCCAGCTTTTTGAGTTTGATAAATGATTTGTTTCCTATCAAGGCTATTTAAGATAATATTAAATGGAGCTGGCAAGGTGGCCCAGGATTTGATTTGCAGCAACTGTCTGTAATTCCATGGGGGCGATGGGGAAGTGGTTGTGATGTCCTCTTGTGGTCGCCAAGGGCAATGCATGCACAGACAAAACATTCATATACATAAAACATATTATGAAAATATTATATGAATATCAAATGAGCAAGCATTCTGAGTAGTTTAATTGTCTTTTATAAGATCACCTTGGATGTACTGGTTGAGATGGGGCACAAGGAACTGAAAGAGATTGGAATCAATGCTTATGGACATCGACACAAGCTAATTAAAGGGGTTGAAAGACTGATCTCTGGACAACAAGGTATTTTACTTTAATAACTGGTTGACAGTTTAACTCTTATATGAAGGGAGCCCTCGGTGTGATACTTTAGAAGTCTGTTATTTTATTTTATTTTTTTATTAGGAAGGGTACTAATAGAGGTTTGAACCCAAAAAGGCCTCTGCTAATACTCAAAGGATTATTTTAGCTCTTGGATAATGGGAAAGTATAATTAAATGAGGTTACTCTAGCTCTAATGTGTTATGGTTTCTAAAGATCAGAAGCATAAGTGTCTCTTGTATTAACATGCTAGATAATAATTAGGTATTAGACAGATCATAAGATAGTATTGTAATGTTTTCCATAGCTAAATTTATAACAGCATGGGTGAAAATCTTAGAAAATAATAATTTTTCATTAAGTTTTAGCTGAAGGAAAATACAAATTACATTCACTCAACAAATGTTAACATTTGTGTATACCAGAGATAGGTAAAAATTGTGAATTATTTTAAGAGTCAAAACTACATTTTACCTTTAAGTTTTACCATTTAATTTAATTTTACCATTAAAAATGGAATGGTGATTTACCCTGATGCTCACACACCACTAATAAGAACGTAAACTAGTGCAACACTATGGATATCAGTAAAACAAAATAAAATTATGATTCAGCATGATCACCCATGGGCATATATTTAAAGGAACCAAACCAACATACAACAGAGATAGTTGCGTAGCCAAGTTTATAGTTACATGGTTCACAAGAACTAGGAAACGGAGCCAGCTTACATGTCCATCAGGAGGGGAATGAATAAAGAAAATGTACACATATACAGTGGAATTCTAGTCAGCTGTGGTCAGTGAAATTATACATCTGCAGAAATCTAGCTCGCACTGAAGGTCATTATGTTAAGTAAAAATAAGCCAGATTTGGATAAATACCATTTGTTTTCTTTCATGTGGAAAGAACTTTAAATGTTTAAATTTGTGCATGTGGGGCAAGGCAGTAGAAAGGGGATGGTGAGAACAGGGAGGAGCAGGAGAGGATAGATAGTGGGACAGGTGCTGTACAGAAACAGAAAGGGAGCTGGGTGTGGTAGCACACACCTTTAATGCAGCACTTGGGAAGCAGAGAGGGGTGCATCTCTGAGTTCCAGGACAGCCAGGACTACACAGAGAAGCCCTGTCTTTAAAAAAATCAAAAAAGGGGCTGAAGAGATGGCTCAGAGGTTAAGAGCACTGACTGCTCTTCCAGAGGTCTTGAGTCCAATTCCCAGCAACCACATGGTGGCTCCCAGCCATCTATAATGAGATCTGGTGTCCTCTTCTGGAGTACAAGCACATATGCAGGCAGAACATTGCATACATAATAAATTAATAAATAAATAAATAAATAAATAAATCTTTTTTAAAACAAAAAACCAAAGGGACTAAAAAAAAAAGAGAAGAAGGATGGGAAAGCAAAACAGGAAAGAAGATTGGGAGCAAGAAAGAACAATAAGAGGGGAAGGACAGGGAAGGAAGTGAGGACAGACAAAGTTAATAATGCATGTTTATGAAGGGCTGGAATGGAACCTGTCACTTGGTTTGACATCAAAACAGGAATAAATTTTTTAAACTTCGGTTTTTTGAGACAGGGTTTCTCTGTGTAGCCCTGGCTGTCTTGGACTCTCTTTGTAGACCAGGCTGGCCTTGAATGTACAGAGATTGGCCTGCCTCTGCCTCCTGAGTGCTGGGATTAAAGGTGTGCACCACCATGCCCAGCTTTTTTAAACATCTTAAAATAGGAGGTATGCAACTGAGATTTAAAAAATTCTACCTATAAAAATGAGAATTTTCAAGATGGGGAAGAGTGTGTACCGGTCAAGATGAGATTCAATGGTTTGGTTTTGTGTGTATGCTTTAGCACCACCTGCATTCAGTACCTGAGGAAGCCAGAAGAGGGTATCAGATAGATGCTCGGGAACAACAGGTATATGCAGTTGTTAGCCATTGCCGTGTGGGTTCTGGGAACCACGTCCTGGGAGAGTGGCAGGTGCAGGTCCTAACCACCAAACCATCTCTCTGGCCCCTGAATCCACATCTTGAAGAAGGAAGAGGCGAGAAGAAGAAGAGAAGAGACCATTTACGGTTGAGTTGATTGATGCTAAGAAATTCTTTAAACTGGTAGAAACTAGGACTTTGTGTTGAAAATATAAGGTCAGTCTAGGCTGTGCCTAGTATAATGACAGAATTTTGAAATGTAAAATGTAAGAACAACCCACAACTCCCTGGAATATTAGAATACAGTATAGGTATTCTAATACCTATATTGTCTGGGCATGATGGCTCATCCCTTCAGTTCGAGCACTTAGAGGAGTCAGAGGCAGGAGGATCTATGCGTTTGAGGCCTAGTCACATTGCAAGTTCCAGAACTGCAAGGACTACATGGAGAGACCCTTAGTATTAGTGTACTTTTAAACTATTTTATTGGATTCTTACACCTCTACCTCCCTTCCAACCCCCCAATACTAGGTAGGAAAGAGAGAAGGCTAGAGAGGAAAGGGAGCATAGACCTCTATAGGCTGCTTCCTGCGTTTAGGGACATTGGTTTCTTGGGGCTAGTCCAGTCTTCATTGTCAGGATATTTCCAACTTGTCACCAAACTGCAACAACAGCAACCAGGAGCAGCAGCTGCCTCTTTGGAGCCCCTCTCCCCCAGGCTCTCACATTTACACTCTCTCCTCAACCCCAGAATTAAACTGTCTGCAACTGGCAAAGATCAAGCTAGTGTACTAGACAATCATAATCACCGGCTGTGAAGCAGCCCCATATTCCACACCTGGGATTAAAGCAAAACCACATTTACATAACATAACAACTGGGTTTTTAAAGAAACCAAAACTCTGACAATACCTGTCTCAAACAAAAAAGAGTAAATAAGGCCTGCCACCACAACTGCTAGAGTAATCATATCTTTCCTGTGTGATAGTGTCATGACAGGATACACAGTTGCAGGAAAAAGCTGTACAGTTAGCTGCATCCTAATTGTTAGCACTACATTCAAAGGCTCTGGAATCAGTGATAGAATATCTACTGTCCAGGTAACAGAAGAGAAGAGTCCCATGCCACTTAGACCCTGTAGTCACAGACATGTCCCACTCCTGTGTATGGTGGAGAGACATGGTTTTAGGCTCATTGGCTGAGTCTGGTCTGATATCAGACTCTGTTCTTCATAAAATTGCCATCCTTTGGTATCAGTTGAAGGCAAGATTCTCTGTTTACATCTCATTTTGCAAGTGAGTTAGTGAGGTCCTCCCACAGGCAGTTGCATTGCCCACCAGCTTTCCCTGACCTCCATTGCAGGTCACAGATTGCTACATAAAGGGTTTGTCTGTCTTTTTGAGAAGGCTTGATTGGTTGGCTTTCATGGGGATTTTGGGGGTGGGGTGTGTGTGTGTGTTATTTTGTTTTCTGAGGCAGTTTCACTAGGCTGACCTCAAACTCAAATAATCCTCTTTCCCTGCATCCTGGGACTACTGTGCCTTCCTACAGACAGTAATAAGTCTCTGCAGTCTGCCTTTGTGTTGGTCGTGTTTTTCAGGCCATATCTCAAGTTTCTTAATTTCCTGAAGTTCCTCCATGCACTAGCCCTAGCAGTGATGGATTCACTTCTACCAGAGAAAAACTCAGAGAGATGGCAACAATATTGCAGATGTGACAAATAAATTAGAAATTTTTGTTTGAAACTCCATTAATACTTTTTATACAATTACTATATTAAAACATGTTTCTTGACTGCTAAAAAAGCATGGCTGAGGATCTGGAGCTATGACTCAGCATCTGGTTAAACACAGTGGCTGCCCATCCAGAGGACCTGTGTTCAGTTCCCAGCACTGGCATACTGGCTCACAACTGTCTTTAACTCCAATTCCTAGAGACCCAACATCTTCCTCTGCATACTCCAGGTGTGAGATGGTTCACAGACATATATGAAAGCAAAACATTTGTACACATAAAACTTTTAAATAAAAGTAGAAAGCATGACAAATTAATTACAGAAATAAACAATCTTTTTATCAGTAGTCAGGTAGCAAACTTTATGGACTTATTCTAAGATGGCTTTTAATTGAGGCTTTTTAAGTCCCCATAGTTCCTCATAGTTACAGAGAGTGAAGGAGTTACATTATTAAAATAAAAGTCTGGATAGTTAGTAAAGGTAATTTGAAGAAAGTATGTTTATAAACTCATTTAACAACAGAAGAAAAGGAAGAGGATTTTCGTAAATAGTCCCTAAAACCACTATAACCTGTCAGAGTAAAAACTAGTTTTTGAAAGCCAGGCGTGGTGGCACACACCTGTAATCCCAGAACACTGAGAAGCAGAGGCGAGCAGACCTCTAAGTTCGAGGCCCACCTAGTCTACAAAGTGAGTCCAGGTCAGCAAACCCTGTTTTGAAAACCCAAGGGGGGAAAAAATTAGTACTTAAGAGGCTGGAGAAATGGCTCAGCAGGTAAATGAGCACTGTATTTGCAGAAGATCTGGGTTTGAATCCCACATGGCTGCTTACAGCTCACTGTACTTCCAGTTCTCGGGCACATACTCTTCTGGTCTTTGAAGGCATTCACAAGGTGCACATGTACACATGCAAACAAACATAAAATGAATATTTTTAAAATTGGTGTGTTGTCTTGAAAAACCAAAAAAAAAAAAAAATGTGTGTGCGTGGGGGCACGTGTGCAGAGAGAGCGCTGCAGAAATGGCTCAGAGGGTAAGAGTACTTGTTGCCCAATTAAGAGAACCAGAGTTCAGATCTCAGAACCAACATAACAATAATAAGTTGGACAGTTGGCTCTTCCTCAGCTCTAAGGGATCTGACTCTGCCTTCTGGCCTCTGTGTGCACAGGCATGTGCACACACACACATGTACAGTCATACAGATACAGACACTGGTGGTCTGAATATGATATGTATCATGGTTTTTATCCTGAAAGAGAAACATTGGTAGGAAGAAAAAAAAAAGGTACGGTCCAAATGACGCTTGTGTTAATAAATTCTGACAATTGTAGTATATTTACATAAAGTGCTATATAACTCTGGGGAAAGTTGGGTGAGTTGTGTGCCTGCACTTGTACATTCCTATAAATCTAAATTACTATGAAATTAAGATTTGATAGAATTGGTAGTATTGGATAAATCATGTAATTGTTTTGGGTTGATGCTGTCTTACTGGCAAGTTTTTTACTTCTAAATTTCATTTCATAGGTCTTAATCCATATTTAACTCTAAACAACTCTGGTAGTGGAACAATTCTCATAGATCTGTCGCCTGATGATAAAGAATTTCAGTCCGTGGAAGAGGAGGTATGTTCATCTCCCTTAAGTAAATGGGTAAGATGGATCTAACTACTCACGTTTTTGATTCAGGATTTCTTGCTGTTTCCTAGAAATTTCCAGTTCTATTTGGACATGCATTTTGTTTTGTAGAATGCCCCTCTTTTCACTACCTGGAAAATTTGGAAGTATTTACAATGCATTTCTTTTTTTTCTTATTATCTTTTTCTTTGTTTGTTTTTGTTTGTTTTGTTTTTCGAGACAAGGTTTCTCTGTGTAGCCTTGGCTGTCCTGGACTATCTTTGTAGACCAGGCTAGCCTTGAACTCACAGCAATCTGCCTGCCTCTGTCTCCTGAATGCTGGGATTAAAGGTGTGCACCACCAACACCCAGCTACAGTGCATTTCTTAATTAACCTTAGTTTCAGGTACTTGGATTACTACTTCAGTTAATGCTGAACCAGAATTCTGTCAGAGAAAAAGGTCGCTGGCATTTGAAAATAATGCTACTGTTCACTCCCTTATGAGGGCAACTATGAAGTGAGGAACCTCAGACAGGACTAAACATGTAGATAGTATATTGAGTATACATGGAATATATGGAAATTTTCTGTTCTGGCTTTCTTTCCAAAGAATTCTTCAGTCCAGTGGGGCATGGTGGTGCATGCCTTTAATCCAGTACTTGGAGGCAGAGGCAGGTGGATCTCAGTGAGTTTGAAGCCAGCCTGAGTTACGCAGTGAGTCCAGGACAGTCAGGGATACACAGAGAAACCCTGTCTCAAAAAATTAAACAAACAAAGAATTCTTCAGTCCACCGAAAAATCTTTGAAGAGTGCTCCCCATTCTATCCACCACGCCCCCTTTTGTGGCTTTATTGAAACAAGGTCTCGGGGCTGGAGAGATGGCTCAGTGGTTAAGAGCGCCGCCTGCTCTTCCAAAGGTCCTGAGTTCAATTCCCAGCAACCACATGGTGGCTCACAACCATCTATAATGTGATCTGATGCCCTCTTCTGGCCTGCAGGTGTACTGTATATATTATAATAATAAATAAATCTTTAAAAAAAAAAAAAAAGAAAGAAGGTCTCACTGTGTAGCTGTGGCTGTCCTGGAACTTACTCTGTATTCTGGGCTGGCCTTGAACAAAGGCCCCCAACACTGGGGGCCTTTGACTCCCCAGTGCTGGGATTAAAGGTGTGTGCCATTATACCCCGCTGAAGAGTCTCTGATGTACACTGTCTCATTGGTATGAATTAAGCACAGATAGAAAATTGAGTGAGATTTAGTCCTTAAGTCATGCACCCAAGGGAATACATGTTGTGCTTTATTAAGCTAACATCAGCACAAATAAATCATGCTTTGCTTTTATGTTTAGCATATCTCGCATTCTCTTTTACTTTAGTTTACATTATGTAACTTTTCACCTATAAATATGTTTTTAAGATGCTTAATAGTCATCTCTAGATAGTACTCATGCTAATCCCAGCATTCCAGAGGCATAAGCAGGTGGATCTCCTGAGTTCAAGGCCATCCTGGTCTATAGAATAAGTTCTAGGACAACCAGGACTACACAGAGAAACCCTATCTTGAAAGAAGAAAAAAAAAGTATACAAGTTTATAGAGTTGATGTCCTTTCAGGAAAAATATTAAAACCTATCTTGATTCTCAAAAATAGAATTAAATGAATCAAAACCATGTTCCCCAAGTTAGAAAAGACAAAACTAATGTGTATGTTTTAAACTATCTTCCATCAGATGCAAAGTACTGTCCGAGAGCACAGAGATGGAGGTCACGCAGGTGGCATCTTCAACAGATACAATATTCTCAAGGTAATGAATGAAGATAAAGTTTCCCAACACAGTTACTTTCCATGGCCCAAAGCTTTAAGTAACTGTGATAAGAACTTAGTGATGTGTCCACCACAGGACCAGCTCTGACTTGGCTTCGGGGACTCTTAATGGATGGGGAGGGCTGTCCTCCAAAACTTTGATTCCCAAAAAAAGGTTCTGTTGATTCTTTTCTTTTTGGACAAGGTCTCGCTGAGATCAGAGGTGTGGGCCACCATGTCCAGCTGTTTTTATATTTCGTTTATTTTCAGGTTAGACATGTTAGCACACACCTTTTAATCCCAGCACTCAGGAGGCAGGCAGGTCTCTGAGTTTACAGCCAGCGTGGTCTATAGAGCAAGTTTTCAGGACAGCCAGAGACACAGAGAAACTTGGTCTTGAAAAAAAAAGAATTTTAACAAAACAAAACCAAAAAAACCCCAACTTATTGTACAATATCTAACACTGAAGATGACGTAGTGTGCTGTTGTTGCATCTACAGTCAGGTCATTCGTGCAGGGGGGTCACTTTAGCATGAAACCAGCAGAGAGGCTGATTTTACAAGTATCCTATTTCCTCCTCCTTACGGTATTTCAGTACAATATTTAATTTTTTTAATGTTAAATTGGCTTTTTCTTTCTATTTTATACATAAAGGTAGGTTTTTGCTAGCTATGGCCTTGATTACTTGTTACCATCTTTTGAATTAACTTTGTTTTGTTTTGTTTTGTTTGAGTCGGTACTAAAACTGCGACTGAGGTATGCTCGTAGGGACCACCAGGGCTATAGTACTTAGAACTGGGAATGCCCGTTTTGACCATAGAGATACTCCAAATGAGACCAGCTTTCATCCTTAAGGCTTCTCCAAACAAAAGCAGGAACTGGAAGGGGAAGGAACAGTAGGAGGGATGAGGGGGAGGGGGGGCTGTTTCAGATCTCGTTCATGTTGGATGAAGTCAGGAGAGCAGGGTGTGTCAGTGATGATTTCATGTAACTGATCCTTCCTAGCTAAAGTAATTTTGAAATTAAAGTATTTCATGCAACTTTCCAGTATTCTTTGCCCCTTCCTGGCCCCCCTCCTTTGAAAAAAGAATTTGTTACATGTGTGTAAACTCATACAGACACAAACTGTGTGCACAACCACATACATGTGCATGTCTGAGGACAGCATCTGGGAATTGATTTTCTTTTCAGTCATGTGACATTTTTTGTTAAGATAAAAGGTATTATTTAATTTTTCTGGTTTTTATAGATTCAGAAGGTTTGTAACAAGAAATTGTGGGAAAGATATACACACCGAAGAAAAGAAGTTTCTGAAGAAAACCACAACCATGCAAATGAAAGGATGTTATTTCATGGTAAGTTTCTCACCTTGTCTTCTCTGTAAGATTGTAGCTCGTGTCTTCTTAATGAAGATAATGTTTGTGTAAATTCTACATTTGTATTCATATTTTCAGGGGTTTCTGTTGTTTTTGTTAACATACTTTATAGCAGACATTTTTATAAATTAAGATTTACCCCGTTAGGGGCCAACAAGATGGCTTAGTAGTTTTGTAAAAGCCTTGCTGCATTAGCCTAATGGCCCGAGTTCAGTCCCTAAAATCTGTGAGAAAAGGAGAAAAGTAAGTTCTGAAATGTGTCTGGTGGCACACTTGTGCAAACCCATACAACACTCCCAACCCTGGTTTTTATGTTCAGTACAGTTTTGGCTAAGCCTCTCTTAGCAGGGATGAAAGGAAGGAGCAGTATTTGCCCATGGAATTTTCTATTGTAGATGATGGAAGAGAAGTGAAAGAACAGAAGAGGCACAAGGAAGGGAATAAGAGCATGACAGGCCACTTGGGTACATTTTACTGTCTAGAAAAAATGTACAGCAAACAAGCATGACTGCAAGACCTGATAGTATTTACCCTTGCTGTATGAAGTGGACTGTGACACCCTCAGTCCTGGATTTGTGTATGTGACTCTGGAATGTGGTAACTTTTACATTGGTGTTTCAAATAACCTGTTGTTTTTCTGATTGCATCTGCCCTTTGGCATCTAAACCACCACCTTATTGGAATCATTAATCAACATTAGGAGTTTTTTGAAAAAGATTTATTTATTTATTATGTATACAATGCACATCAGATCACATTATAGATGGTTGTGAGCCACCATGTGGTTGCTGGGAATTGAACTCGTGACCTCTGGAAGAGCAGTCAGTGCTCTTAACCGCTGAGCTGATGCCCTCTTCTGGCATGCATGTGTACATGTAGACAGAGCACTGTTTACATAATAAATAAAATATAATCTTTAAAAAGAGAGAGAAAGAGAGCACATACTGCAGTTGCAGAGGTTACTTGCGGTTAGGTTTCTAGCACCCACATTGAGTGGCTTGAACCACATGTAATTCCAGCTTCAGAGAATATAGTACCTCTGGCCTCTGCAGATACCTGCACTGGTGTGCACGAACCCACACAGACATACACATAATTAAAAAGAAGTTTGGGGTTTTTTTGTTTTGTTTTTTGTTTTTTAACTAAGAAATGGAAGCCAGGTGGTGGTAGCACGTGTAATCCCAGCACTCAGAAGTCAAAAACAGGCAGATCTCTGAGTTTGAGGCCAGCCTCGTCTGCAGAGTAAGTTCCAGGACAGCCAGGGCTACACAGAGAAACCCTGCTTTAAAAACTTAAAAAAAAAAAAAAAGGCAAGCCAGCTGGCAGTGGTTCATGTTCAAGTATTTAACATCCAGGGGGCCAGATGTGGCAGTGAACTCCTTTAACCCCAGTACTCGGAGCCAGAGTTGGGTGAATCTTTGTGAGTTTGTGGCCTGTCTGGACTGTATAGTGAGTTACAGTACAGTCTGGGCTGTGTAGAAATATCCTGTCTCCAATATCAGGGCTGGATGTGTAGCTGAAAGCCCTGGGTTTAATCCTAGTTCCTTAGAAAAGTTAACTTCTCGGAAGCTTTAGTTTTGCCTTTTAAATTGTTGCCCATCTGTTTATATTTTAGGGTCTCCTTTTGTGAATGCAATTATCCATAAGGGATTTGATGAAAGGCATGCATACATAGGTGGCATGTTTGGAGCTGGAATTTATTTTGCTGAAAACTCTTCCAAAAGCAATCAGTATGTGTATGGAATTGGAGGTGGCACTGGATGTCCAATTCACAAAGACAGATCTTGTTACATTTGCCACAGGTGAGAGATTGTTTCTTATTACTTGCTTTGTAATAATTAGATCATAACTAATTACGTATTTGAGAAATATGGAGGACAGGACACACCTGACAACTTGAGGGATCTAGATTAAATTTTGTCCCCTCACAAGTTACAATAATAGCTAATGTTTACCAAAGCATCTGAATGGGCCAACATGACTCTAAGCAGTTAACCTGTTTAATTCAATTTCTCATTTGAATACTTGGTACTCCATAAAGAATACCAAAGAGAGCCCACCATGGTGGCACATGCCTTTAATCCCAGCACTCAGGGAGGCAGAGGCTTGCAGATCTCTGAGTTCCAGGACAGCCTGGGCTACACAGAGAAACCATGTCTTGGGCTGGAGAGATGGCCCAGAGGTTAAGAGCACTGTCTGTTCTTCCAAACGTCCTGAATTCAAGTCCCAGGAACCACATGGTGGCTCACAGGTACAAATAAATAAATCTTTGGTGGGGGTGCGGAATATGAGAATATCAGAATCAGATATGGTGAGACGTGACTTTAATCCAGCGCTTTTCTCTTGCACGCAAATGTGGGAGGTGTGTATGGGGAGTGGTGGGTTAAGACAAGTCTCACTCTATCCCAGGCTGGCCTGGAACTCATAGCACAGGCTAGCCTCGAACCCAAAGTGATCCTCCTGCTTCAGCTTCCTGAGTGTTAGGATTTGCTATGTCCAACCTGTTTTAGTCTCACTGCCATTACTGTATTTTTCGGACTATAAGACGCACCCAGTTTTTAGAGCAGTACAACAAGAAAAACAGTAAAAACAGCAATCTGACCATAAGGCGCACCCTAACTCACACACACCTTTTTGGGGGAAAGTGCATCTTTTGGTCTCAAAAATACGATATTTTCCTCCCTAAGTTTTTAGGCTTATTATTGTTATTATATTAGGAAGTCCCTTTTGGGTATGAATTAACCACCATTTCCATTTTGGGTCACAAACTCATACTATACATTCTAATTCTGTAAATTGAATACTTAAGTTTTACTTGTCTGTGGTTGAGGTTATTGTAATAAGCAATGTTCTCGTTTGTCCCCTAAGCTGTTGTTGGAATACAATACTTAGTCTGGAAATATGTTATTAACATAAAACTTTGCTGTTCTAGGTTTGTGTGTCCACTCTGTTTTCAGGGCCATGTTTTCTTTTTCCTGTTTTAGGCAGCTGCTCTTTTGCCGAGTGACCTTAGGAAAGTCTTTCCTACAGTTCAGTGCAATGAAAATGGCACATTCTCCTCCCGGCCATCACTCAGTCACTGGCCGGCCCAGTGTAAATGGCCTAGCGTTGGCCGAATATGTTATTTACAGAGGAGAACAGGTAATTCAGTTGTATGTGTCTTCGACAGTGCATGGATCTTACATGGACAGGACATGCTGCTTTAACTGGATTTGGGTGTGGACAGGGGAGATAACATGAAGGCTTAAAAATTTACAAATAAAATCTTTATCATAAAATTTTCAAAATCAGAAAAGAGTCATTGATAAATCTAACCTACTAGAGTTTGTCAAGTGATACTGGATCTTTTCCCCTTCCTCCCTCCCTTCCCTCCTTCCTTCCTTTCTATAAAATATACCAATGGTGTGTGACTCTTTCCTGCTGACACTGACAAAGATGTAATGGAAGCCAGTGTAGAGCAGTGTTCTAAGTCAAGGAGGGTGGCAGGAGTCCTCAGTGACTGACAACAGACACCCAAGACCTGCCTGCTGTTGAGAATCTAAAGACTGGAGTCACGATGGGAGTGTTTAGAGAAGTAGCCCAGGTAGCTCTGGTCTGCAGGACTCCTCCAGGTTAGCAACGCTTGTACAACGACATCTTAACATGCAGCGAAACACTCACCAACGTGTGAACTAATCTTTCTTTTCCAGGCTTATCCTGAATATTTAATTACTTATCAGATTGTAAGGCCTGAAGGTCTGGTTGACGGCTGAAACCAGTTCCACCAGACCTAACGTTCTGAAGCAGCTGATGGCCTCCTAAGTTTCACTCCTTGGCTGGGAAAAATTCATCCTGACTACAGGCCTGTGGCAAAAACGACACAAAATGTGAAAGAAGCTTAACATTCTGACTTGATAAAGCTTTAATGATGTACAGTGTTTCTAAGTATTTTCTGTTTTCAGCACTTTAACAGATGCCATTCCAGGTTCAACTGGGTTTGTCTGTACTAAATTATAAACAGTTAACTTGAATCTTTTATACATTGTGTATTGATTCTAACAAAAATGGTAATGCCCTTGAGAGAACTCATTTTACTAATCAGTACTGTGTTCTTTAAAACACAGCATTTACACTGAATACAGTTTCATTTGTAAAATGTAAATAAGAGCTTTTGTACTAGCCCAATATTTATTTACATTGCTTTGTACTATAAAGTGTCCTAGGGCTGCAGCGGTTTACAGAGTATTTTCCTAGTGTTGTTCATCTGTGTTTCATCTGTCGTTGCCTGAGTGATCGCTGCATTTGATTCCGGGGGCTAGCTACTCAGCTGCTAATGGAGACTTAGTGGGGAGACATTGACTTACCAAATTTAATTGCTGATGGAAGCATTTCTCTCTCAAAAGAAATCTTTCTCATGTAAGAATTATATATATACTCTGGGAATTTAATTAGGGATGTCTTTGTATCTACAAGGCACACATTCCAGAGAGCTGGGGTGTGAAACGATGGGGACTGGTGGCAAAGAAGTTTCTTCAGTGGCCTTAAACTCTGGGACTTGCTTCAGAGAGGCCCCTGATGTTCTGAACGTCAGAGCAGAGCTTCCTCCAGGTTGTCAAGAGGCTGAGCCCTAGCTCCTGAACACGAAGTGCTTGGGTTGTGGAGTGGAAGTTAAGCTTTAGACATGGGAAAAGCAATCCTTCCATCTAAAATGGAGGAACAGCAAGTGGGTAGCTTTTTTATTTTAAGTTTTTCTTGATCTTATGACTGTATGTGTAGCCAATCTGTTCATCACTGGTAGACACAACCCAGAACCATAAATATGAGTGTATCCATCTATAGGCAGCCTCTGGAATGGGCAAGCCCAGTACTTCCTCTTCCTGTCAAGGCATTCTGCCCAGTTGGGAATACACTGTCACGGGCTTATGCTCAGTGTGGCAGCTGTGAAAGAAGCTACTTTCAGGAAAGGCCACTTCTGACTGTTCGCTAACATGAGCCTTGCACTCAGCATCTTGCACAGAGGCTTGCCTAACTGCACGCCAGGATACTCAGAAATCAAGGAGAGATTTTTTACCCACCTAAGTCTTTGTAAATGGGATGTCCTCTTACTCTCTTTACCAACTTATCTTTGCTTTACATTTTAATTGGTCTCTTTAATTACCTGGTTCTTTATAGAAACTTGTACAAATAGTTGCTCGAAAGTCAAGTTTATTGTCCTATGAGTTAAGAGAAATGTATTTCTGGAGTAGTTCTATGATGTAAATTGTGGTCAACATTTAAGAGGTCAAGTCCTGACCTGGAAATGCTTTTATACAGCTTTCTGTTAATTACAGATATGATTCTAAAATCATCTCTTGGAACATCAACGTGGTATGCCAAATTTTATATAAAATTTTCAGGTTCTGTAAGCTTCTGGTTTTATAGTTAAAAGATAATGAAATGAATTAATGGGGTTTATATTTGCATACTTCTCTAAGTTTGGCCTATATTAGTCTATGTATGATCTGGGATTGTTTTTCATGTAAAATCATGATCTACTTATAAGCTGTGTTATCTCCTCTAACCCATTGCTTACTTGTGTTTTCCACTGTGGTTAATGTGCTAGCATGGCAATGTTTATTGGGAGCTGGGTGTTTGGGGGTGTGGTTTAGTGCTTTGCATGAAATATATTACTTTATAATGATGGAATTGCTTTTTCTTTTGCCTTGTGATTTTTTTTTTTTTTTTGAAGTGAAATTTAATTTGTGTGTGTGTGTGTAGTGCTCTTCTGCCCATCCGAGTGTCTTACTTGTATCACATTCCATGCCCTCATTTAATTCTTAATAAACTGTTTACTTGTTTTCTGGGTAGCATGGTAATTACTCGTAGTATAAATGTGTTGAATGGCCTTGAGAAATTCATTGAGATTACAGGGAATTATAATTGCAAGAAGACAATGTAGTTTTGAGTCTGTAGTGACAGGGTGCGGGCGGCATAAATGTAAAATGTTGAATGTTGTGACCATACTTACTCAGATGCTTTATGGTGAAGGTAAGATGTGTTTGAACGTTTATACCATCCAGTATGACTTTGGTAGTCCTTAAAATTCATTCATGAAAATCAGTCTGCTTAACTTATAAAAGAGAAATATATTTTTTGTTTTCTATGTCATAAAAACATTCTTGATAAGATAAATACCAGTTAGTCATATTTTTTTCTCTAAAAGGAAAAAAAGTAGTGTATTTTATATTTCCATATGCTAGTGATCTGTATGTGATCAGTCCTCGAAGTTCCATGAGAAGAGAGTGATGGTGCAGGTATCCCTAAACGTCTCACGTTGAAGTCTATATAAAGCTGCGTTTACCTTCTGGCTTCATGTAAGATGATACTGAAGTGTTTGCTTGCTGTTTTCTGAGCATGCATGTGTACACATCCTGAGTATGATGTGATCTAATTGTTTGCAGGTTGAGGCAAGAAAACATGCAAATAAATTTCCCAAAGCTTTTAACAATTAGTTCTCTTGACTGCCTTTACCTCCTGTCTTAGGGTTTCATTGCTGTGAAGACACACCATACCATAGCAGCTCTTCTACAGGAAAACATGTAACTGGGGCTGGCTTGCAGCTTCAGTTCAGTCCGTTATCATCATGGCATAAAGCATGGCAGCATGCAGGCAGACATGGTGCCGGACGAGTTGAGAGTTCTACATCTTAAACCGAAGGCATCAAGGATAGACCCTTTCACTGAGCATGGCTTGAGCATATTCAGACCTCAAAGCCCACCTCCACAGTAATACACTTCCTCCAACAAGGCCACTCCTAATAGTGTCACTCCCTATAGCCAAGCCTTCAGACCACCACACTTCCTGTCAGAAGACTACAGTGAAGAAAGCATGCAGTGGTCCACCTCACCGGAACTGTTAGGATACTGCCATTCACTGTCTAAGTTCCTGTGTTTCTGGGCTTAGATGAGTTGTGGCCTGAAGTAGTTAAACTTATGTCATATTACATGTCTTCTCCACTTAGGCACTCACTCGTAGTTCCCACTCCTATAACATATGCAGGGAGCCCTCTGATTGATGTGCCAGCATACCATAGAACCGCCTACGCAAAATGTCATCTGCTAATGGGCTTTACATTGCTTTTATAAAAATGATTCCTCTGCAGCAGGCATGGTGGCACACTCCTTGAATCGCAGCACTCGAGCAGAGCCAAGTGGATCCTTGTGAGTTCAAGGCCAGACTGGTCTATAAAGCAAGTTCTAGGACAGCCAGGGCTCTTACATCAAGAAACCCTGTGTTTGGGGGCAAGGAGGGGGGAGGCGGTTGGTTATGTGAAAAGTTTCAGAACCAGAATCTAGATGAGAGAGTAAAAGCTGATCCCTGGGACCCACATGCTGGAAGGAAACTGACTCTTGAGTTGCCATCTTTTATGTGTATATGCACACCTCTCTATCACTGGTTCGCACAAAATGTGCCAAGTAAGTGGAGCACGGGCACGCAGGTGACACGCCCGTACAAATAAAACAACAAAGCTCTGAGACACTGAAAGGCAATTCAGAAAACAAAAAAGTTAGAAATCTACCACTTCAACCTTTCATTTCCCCAGAACAGAGAGGAAACACAGCCACAAACAAGGTAAGATGAGAGTGTGGCACCCCAGTTGTAACAGTGGTGATTGGCATTCCTATCTTCAAGAACCCATGCTTGTTAAGGGCTTAAGCCCGGTGTGGAGGGATTTGGAATCCATTGCTACTCCATATACTGTTATATGGATGGGACATGACTACTGCTGGGAA
Organism: Acomys percivali; assembly: GCA_907169655.1. Lineage (NCBI taxonomy): Eukaryota > Metazoa > Chordata > Mammalia > Rodentia > Muridae > Acomys > Acomys percivali. Next base: position 55,698,175 of record OU015757.1, read on the forward strand.
CTGATCTACTTGGGGAATCAGAAAAGTAGGGAGACGATCCTGTCTCAATCATCCATGATCTTGCAATAGTATATTACTACACATGACTTCACCCCACAAGCTTTGTGAATGGTTGCTGGGGATTTGAACTCAATTTCTCATGTCTGCAGCAGATACCCACTGAGCCATCTCCCCAGCCTATTCATTCCTTCCAAAGTCTGTTCATTTTATGGAGGGAGCAACTGCTAGAGACACTGTAGCAGTAACAGCATAGCAAGGCTGCAACTAGTAGTAGAAATAAACCATAGTTTTCTAAGAAGTTGACTACCAAAACAGTAATATCAAGAGGCCAAGAATGCCGGGGCATGGTGGCGCATGCCTTTAATCCCAGCACTCAGGAGGCAGAGGCAGGGGGATCACTGTGAGTTCATTGCCAGCCTGGTCTACAAAGTGAGTGCAGGATGGCCAAGGCTACACAGAGAAACCCTGTCTCAAAAAAAAAAGGCCAAGAATAAGAGGCAATAGAGTGATCAGGGACCATCACACAAAGGGGGCCCTAAAGGTTCTAAGCCAGAGTGGTGGTATGTGCAACAAAGCTATTTGCTGGGTGTGATGGGGCTGTTGTACACACATCTGACATAAGATCAAGCCAACAGAAATCCAAGCACGGATGGGTGTGGGGGTTATGAAGTCTACCCCTGTCTGGAGCTCTGGCAAATGATAGCTTCTGGAAAGAGGGAATCGTGCTCCAGTAGATAGTCGAACACCTATACACCAAATGGACTAACCCTGAATTTCTGGGTATTAGTACATGAAATAGGGAACAGATGGTGGGAATAGGGAAATCACTGAAGGAGGAAGGAATAATGGTGGGGTGGATTGGATCCAAACCATATGCATATATGAATTTTTATCTTAGGGGTTTTTTTGAGATGGTTTCTGTGTGCAGCCCTGGCTATCCTAAACTCAATTTTGTAGACCAGGCTGGCCTCAAACTCACAGATACCACCTGCCTCTGCCTCCCAGGTGCTGGGATTAAAGGTGTGTGCCACCACATCTGGCTTTGAATATTAATTTTACTTATTTTTAGGTTTTTTGAGACAAGGTTTCTCTGTGTAACAGCCCTGACTGTCTTAACCTCATTTTTGTAAAGCAGGCTGGTCTTGAACTCACAGATCCACCTGCCTCTGCCTCCCAAGTGCTGGGAGTAAAGCATGTGCCATCACTCCTGGCTTAGAATATTTTGTTTTGTTTTGTTTTGTTTTCTGAGACAGGGTTTCTCTGCAGCCTTGGCTGTCCTAGACTCACTTTGTAGACCAGGCTGGCCTCAAACTCAGCAATCCACCTGCCTCTGCCTCCCCAGTGCTGGGATTAAAGGTGTGCGCCACCACGTCCAGCTTGAACATTAATTTTTTAAAAAGATTTATTATGTACACAGTATGATCAGATCACATTATAGATGGTTGTGAGCCACCATGTGGTTGCTGAGAATTGAACTCAGGACCACTGGAAGAGCGGTCAGTGCTCTTAGCCACTGAGCCATCTCTCCAGCCGAATATTAATTTGTAAAGCAATACCAATCATAGTTACTCTCAAGTTCACTACCAATTGTATCAATACTGTATCATACCCAACTCCCTGTCTGCTGAGCCAGATAACCTCGTGTGTTAGGATTAAATCCATCTTCAGATGAGGACAGAAGAGCTCAAGAATTAAACTCAAGGCCTACAGCTGCTAAGGAGGAGTCCTTTCTCACCCCCCACCCCTCCACTGGTGTCGGGGAGAAAGCCACTGGTCTGTACCCCCGCTGAGATACAGAGTGAGAGCTGTCCTGGCTGTGGCCTTCTCAGCTGCAGCTCTAAAGGAATACCCATTTCCTCCAGCCAGTTCATAGATTTACCACAGGAGCTCTCTTCCCTTGAGGCAGAAAACCACTTCCTCTTTCCTTCTGAGAGAATCTGTGCCTAGGCCAGAAGAGGGCATCAGATTCGCGTGCACACACATCTATCAGTATATTTTAATCTGATTCAGGGCAGATGTGGTGGAATCAGGATGAAGCCACCATGGGAAAGACTTAACTCTGACACCTAGTGACAGTTTCAACCCCCATATCTGTACACAGTGCTCGCTTGTGTGCTTCCCCCGCCCCTCCCATGAAGGAGAAGGTTTCTGTTCTGACCACTGGACAAAAGACTGAGTCTGGGCACAAGTGACCTGGCTGCAGGTTAATGGATTTTCATATAAAAAGGGCTAGCATGTTCCAGTGGAAATGACTCTGGCCTATTTGTTATTTATAAACAGGGATTAAAGAAACTAATCCAATAGTTTGTGCTGTCCTTTGGGAGTAAGATGGATCCATCTGCGTGCGAAGAATTGTGAATGAGCAAGGATCCATGGCTCATTGGGCGGGAAGGGCACGGGGGAGACCACCCTGGCGCATAATCAGACATTCACGTTTCCCACTGTTTCGCTCCATTGTGTTCACTGTGAGAAGCTGCTCTCCAGCCCTATACAGAGGTCTTCATTGGACTTTACAGAGGCATGATCCCACTACTTTACTCCAACTGCCAGCCTCTGAAGGGGCTTGGCTTGCTGGTGTCTGGCAGCTTTGCCCCTAGGGAGATTTATGATGTGTGAAATTAACACCCTGAGCATTCCTGGTAGGATTAGAGGCCCACATTTGCATGCTGTTCTGACAGACCACAACATCTTTTCCCAGCCTTGCTGGCCAGGCAAAGGGTCACTATGCATTTCCAGAGACATTATTTGGGATTTAATACCTTTTAATTGTTGCACCTCCCGAACAGATTGAAAATGAAGTGGCAGGCATCCCTCTCTGGAGCTGAATGAGGATGCCTGACTCCAAGGGAAAAAAGAACCAGCCCTGCTCTGTGGAATGGATGAATCCCTCCAGCTACCAGGGGGAGTATAGAGGGAACTCCAAAGACAGAGGCTTAAGTCACACAAAGTACTGATATAACAGCAAAGCGTATACACTGTAGAAGAAGGGAAATAGTGCAAGAGTGCAACAGTTTAAAAAAAAAAAAAAAAGTCCCTGTCAATTCTATCCTGTGAAAATAACCCATCTTTAATGAGCTGTGTATTTGTGAGCTGTTTTCTATGCACTGGGCGGGTAGTTTAGCTTCTCTTCGCTGTTGTTTTGGGTTTGGGTGCTGAGGATCAAGCCCCACACATGCGCTCTACGACAGTGTCCCCAGTCTGCTGGTCTTGTTTCCACAAAGCCAAATCAGTTCCTCACGTTGTGGTAACCCCCATCCATAAAACTATTTTTGTTGCCATTTCATAGCTGTAATTTTTCTACTGTTATGTCCCTCGTGCCCTGTGTGGTCCTTTACAAACAAGATACGGAATGATTCTACCTCAGCGTTTGTCCTTCCAGTGCAGCGGACTGTAAAATGGAGTGACCCAGGTAAGCTGAACGCCACTACTTTAGCCAACATGGAGTAGCTAGGCCACTGAGCTCTGCGCATCTTCTTCCCTGTAACTCTAAGCATGATGGTGTTCTGGAAGTTACAGCAGTGTTCAGAGGGGAGTCCCAGGGGAGACGGAAGAGATTGGAGCTCAGAAGACTAAGAAGTCAGAGGGAAGATGCTACTGAACTGCATTTTCTTTTTTGTTTGAAAAGATGAAGGTAGAGGTTGACGGCCCGCTGGTTTAGAATAGTGTTGTATTTTTTCTGCTGCTGAGGCAAAATCATATCAGTGGTTGTTTGTTTGCTGTAAGGGAGAAGAAAGCCAACATGTGATTTTTAGGTTTGTTTTTTGTTTGCTTGCTTGCTTGTTTTGAGACAGGGTTTCTCTGTGTAGCCTTGGCTGTCCGGGACTCGCTTTGTAGACCAGGCTGGCCTCGAACTCACAGTGATCCACCTGCCTCTGCCTCCTGAGTGCTGGGATTAAAGGCGTGCTCCACCACCACCTGGCTATGTTTGTTTTTAATACCAGTTAATTTCTTAATTGATCCTGCATTTATACAGCTCAAAACATTAAAGTACAAAAGGTGTTCAGTGACATCTCTCCTGTTCCCAGTTTGTGTGTGTGTGTGTGCGCATGTGTGTGTGTGTGTGTGTGTGTGTGTGTGTGTGTGTGTGTTTGCATGTGCATATGTACACATGCTTGTGTGTATTGCTAGGGATCAAATCCAGAGAATATTCATGATCAAAGATATATGAGCTTGGTTGTTTTTTTTCTCTCTCTCCTTTTAAAACACAAAGAGTAATCTGTAACACATCTTGTGTTTTTCCTCTCAACAATCCAACACATATATATTCTACAGCAGCATAATGTTAACTCAGTCAAAAGGAGAATTAAGCTTTGGGGGTGTTGTAACTAGCACCCAGAGGCTTGTGTGTGCCACACCAAGTAACCTACCATCAAGCTACATGCCCAGCTCTCAGGGGGAATTTTCTACATATATTCCTGTGTGGCTCAGTTATCATCGCTTTTTTTTTTTTTTTTTCCTCTCATCTGTCTAAAAAAGAACATGGCTAAGCACAGAGATTCCCATACAACAACAGGCCAAGGGTTAAAAGGACTTCCTGAGGTCACATTTATTTCTAAGCTGGGGTTGGGACCAGCTGGCTATATGCATTGCTATCTCTGGACTGTGATACACACACAGTAGGAAGATGTTTCAGAGAGGTCAGAAATTGGAGTGTCACACATGTTCTGTGATCCCTGGCGAAGTCCTCATGGAATACTGACACCTGTAGTATTAGGCACTTGCAAGTCTCCTATATGGATTGGTGTGTGTGTGTGTGTGTGTGTGTGTGTGTGTGTGTGTGTGTGTGTGTTTTCATCTGTACATGTATGTATATGTGTGTGTGGAAGGCAGAGGTCCTCTATCTCTCTTCACTGAACCTGGAGCCCACACATTAGCTAGATTAGCTGGCCAGGAAACACCAGACCCCATCTGTCTCCACCACCCAGCACTGAGCTTGCAGACCCAGGCTACCTTGTCCAGTTTTCAGAGCTTTTATGCCCTTTTTATGGGTTCTGGTGGTCCAAGCTTAGGCCCTTGTGCTTGAATAGAAAATAAGTTAGTGCTGAGGTATCTTCCCAGAATCAGCTTCCTCTTCTTTGTCTTATTAACTGATTCCACCACTCCACATCCATCCCTACCCCACCCCCACCGCTTCTGAGACAAGGTTTTACTACCTAGCTTTGGCTGGCTGGCTTGGAACTTACTATGTAGACCTAGATCTGTGTTCACTAATACTCAAACTCACAGAGGTGCTTCTGCCTCCAGAACACTGAGTGTCACCATGGCCCAAATTCCCCAACTTTATTGGAATCACCTTTTTGTTGTTTGTTTCTTTGTTTTTTTAAACACAGATACCAGACTCTCAGCATTCTGCTTTCACTGTGGTGTAACCAGAACTGCGAGTGGTTTTAAGATATCACTACGTGTTTTCATGACCACAAAGTTGGGAGACCACTGGCCCGACTTCTAGACTTTCTTTTACTTTTCTAGATTTATTGTATTTGCATGTACGAGTGCCTGTCTGGTGCTCTTGACGACCAGAAAAGGCTGTTAGAGCCTCTGAAACTGGAGTTACAGGTGCTTGTGAGCCGTACCTCATATGGTGGCCTGGCTTCCAACCAGGGTCCTCTGCAAGAACAGCAAGTGCTCTTAATTGACGCGGCATCTCTCCGGCCCCCTCCCCTCCACATGTACCATTTTTAGACAGGGTCTCACCATATGTTGATAGCTGGCTTTGAACTCGCAGAAATCTGCCTGCCTTTACCTCTGCCTCCCAAAGTGCTGGGATTAAAGGCAAATATCACCACACCTAGCTACTTCTATGCTCAATCAATTTCGCTCTTCCTCCTCTTCATATATATATATATATATATATATATATATATATATATATATATTTACTATGTATACAGTATTCTGACTACATCTGAGCCAGTAGGCCAGAAAGGGCTCCAGATCTCATTACAGATGGTTGTGAGCCACCATATGGTTGCTGGGACTTGAACTCAGGACCTCTGGAAGAGCAACCGGTGCCATCTCGCTAGCCCCCTCTTTTAAAATATTTTATTAAGATTTGTTCATTTTTATTTTACGTGTATGAGTGTTTGCCTACATGTGTATATGCACAGCATACACACCTGGTGCCTTGGAAGGCCAAAAGAGGACATGGGATCCCCTGAACAGGAGTTACAGATGTTTTTGAGCCAACGTGTCTGTGCTACAAAACAAACCTCTGCCCTCTGCAGGAGGGACAAATTCTCTTAACCACTGAGTTATCTCTCCAGCCAGTAGGCCTAAGCTTTCTTAAGGGACTTTGCAAGAACGGAATTTCCCCCTTCCACCACTCCCACACATCCAAGGCCTTGACTCCTTCAGGCTTCTCTGCCCAGGACAGCACCTGGAATTCATCCTCTGCTAACATTGGTAATAAAGGTATTACGCACACTTTTCCTCAGAGGTACTAGGAGGGCAGGGTGACGTCTCTAGTTACCCTTAAATCATTACAGGCTCCCTAAGTATTACTGATTGAAGTAATCAATTTATCTTGTGTTTGGACGTTTCATTCTACTCATGCGTGTATGCTAAGTTACTTTCTCTGGTTAAGTATTTGGACTTAAAAGCCACACTTTCTCTGTTGTGATCATATGCTAAAGGATGGTCAGTTTACGTACTCCTGATGTGTCAACCGAACAACAACACTAAAAAAGGAAGCATTTACACTATTTTGTTTTTATCAAATATCTCGGGTATGTTGCCAGCTCGGGCGTATTAATAAAAGGTCCTAAAGTGGGTTTGTCATAGAGCATGTGCACTGACTCGATCTTAGTTCTGGAATGTTATTTTTATTTAGGTTGCCATAGCTTACAGCTGATTTTCTCATATACGTTTCTATTTTGCAAAACACGTTTTATAAAATTAAACAATAACGAATCCTTTTTGTCCAGTTAACATGGATTTGATGGAAGGACACACAAGCCTTTGCAGCTGTGCCACGCTTTATTTCCAAAATGCAGACAAAAAAAAAAAAAAATCGCAAACACCAGCGAGTTACAGGACGATGCGGCCTGCTGCACCACGGTAACTGGCCCCATCCTGGCCCCACATTTCTAATTGCAACGACGCCCATAGACTCCTTAATGCTCCTGCTTTGTAAGGCCACAGGGTCGCCTGAATGGCGACGAAGGTAACGTGACTGCTCGGTGCGGCTAGGGAGGTGCGCGGGCTCGGCCAGTGGGAGGGTGGGACGTGGAGAGGCGAAATCACCCCACCGACATCAGACCACCCGCCCCTTTGAGCGACGGAATGTAGGCGGGCAGAGGCCTCTCGCCCTCTGTTAACCCTGAGCTCTCGCAGGCTGGCATGCCGGGTGAGGGATGGGGGGCTTTGAAGGTGGGGGGGTGTGAAGGTGGGGGGGCAGGGCTCCCCAGACCACCTGGCGCGCTTTGCAGAGACTGGGAACGTTCACCTTCCCTGGTTCGTGCCCTGGCCTCAGTTGGTATATCTGTTTGTAGAACTTCTCTGTTTGATCACTCTAATTCCATTTGCTAGAACCGCAAGTTCATTCAAATAATTTAGGATACATTTACAGGAAATTGGGTATCTGGGCTTCTCTCACTGGAAAATACGGTCTAGCCAGGAGCCTTAACTGCCGTCAGGTGGCCCATGTTTGTGATTCCCAACCCCGGAGAGGCGGGAGTTCACTGGAAACTGTTCCCATCCAGAGCCTTTGAGAGACAGTCAGTCAGAGTAAAGTTTCTTAGCAAAGTAGAACAGTAGATTGCCCCAAGAATAACCTATTGACGTGTGCTAAAAGATAGGTCAGCTCTGTAACATTTAGAGGCCCTTAGTTCAAGCGCCTGCGCACCTCGGTCTGGAGAAATCATTGAATGATTCCTAATCTGATGCTTCGCCCATGAAATCCATCTCAAACTGTAATCTCAGCACCCGGGAGGTGGAGGTATGAGGAATAGGAGTTAAAGGCCAGCTCAGCTACATAGTGAGTTTGAGGCCATCCTGGGCTACAAGACTCCCTCTGTGTGTCTCTGTCCGTCCGTCTCTCTGTCTGTCTGTCTCTCTCTGCATGTCTCTGTCTGTCTGTCTGTCTCTTTCTCTCTCTCTCTCTCTCTCTCTCTCTCTCTCTCTCTCTCTCTCTCTCTCTCTCTCTCTGTGTGTGTGTGTGTGTGTGTGTGTGTCTTTATGTTGAACAGGGGAGGTTTCCAGCCTGTCTAACCCTCTACAGTAGTTAACTAACTCCTGCAAAGAGGATGCTGTGCAAAGTAGAGGCACACCAGGCACAAAGTCAGGGAAAACTGACTTTCTCTAACACCCTTGAAACAGTCATACACTCCTAAGAGGAGAGGGAATGCACAGAAGGCCAGAAGGGAAGACCTCTGTCTGAGCTTGCTCCAGAGAAAGCCTTGGATATCACAGACACATTCTCAAAAAACAAAACAAACAAAAGCAAAACAAAACACACACACACACATACACACAAAACCCAAAAACATTCCTCACAAAATTGCCACTATATTCATGTTAGCCAAGATACAGAATCAACAACCTAGGTGCTAATTTTTTTTAAAAAAGTAAGATATACACACACACTGTAACTTTATTCATCAATTAAAAAATAATAAAAAAAGGAATAGCCAGCTGAGGTGGTGCATACCTTTAACCCCAGTACTCAGGAGGCAGAGGCAGGCAGATCTCTGTGAGTTCAAGGCCAGCCTGACTGGTCTACAAAGAGAGTCCAGGACGGCCAGGGCTCGGTGACACAGAGAAACACTGTCTTGAAAAACCAAAAATAAATAAATAGAATAGAATAGAATAGACAAATTGGCAGAAGTAGAAGGCATTACAGAAGTGAAAGAAGTCAGACCTAGGGAGGAAACACTGCATGTTTTCATTTCTATGCAGAAACTAAAAAGTTGATGCAATAGACGTAAAGAGTAGACCCTAGTCTGTACAGTGAGTCCTGGACAGCCAGAGCTACACAAAGAGACCTTGTCTTTAAAAAAACAAACAAAAAACCAGTAGAGTCAGGGGTAGAAAAGCCTGAAAAGGCTGCAGGGCATGGGCAGTTGGCAAGCTGATAACAATGGATACAGAAATGCAGCTGGGTCAAAGGAGGGCTAGCTTCTATTTTCCAACATTGCTTTGTTGTTGTTTTGTTTTGTTTTTCAAGAGAGGATTTCTCTGTTTAACCGCCCTGACTGTCCTAGAGCTCTCTTCCGTAGACCAGACTGGCCTTGAACTCACAGTCATCCGACAGCCTCTGCCTCCCAAGTGCTGGGATCACAGGCATGCGCCACCACACCCAGTCTAATTTTTTTTTTTGAAGAAGTTTTTAAATAGTCCCAACACAAAGAAGTAGTAAGTGTATATGACCATTACAATAATTTCATCATTATATATTACATACATATATGAAAATGTGCCCCATAAACATGAACAATTACTAAACACCAATTGAAAAATAAAAATATTTTTCCCTCTAAGACAGGGTTTCTCTATGTAGCCTGGTTACCCTGGATTTGCTTTGTAGACCAGATTTGCTTTGAACTCAGAGAGATCCATCTGTTTCTGCCTCCAGAATGCTGAGATTAAAGGTGTGGACCTCCATGCCTGGCCCTAAATACACATGTTAAAAAGGATGTATTTACTTCATCTTATGTCTGTATTGCCTGCATATATGTAGATGCGCCACATGCCTGTTTGGTGCCCACAAAGGTCAGGAAAGGGAGTTACAGATGGTTGTGAGCAGTCATTTGGGAATTCAACCCAGGTCCTCTGCAAGAACAAGTGCTCTTAACCAGTGGGCTATCTCTCTAGTCCCCATTTTTAAAAAGTATTGATGGGTCATCTGAGATGGCTCAGCAGGTAAAGGTGACACTAAGTCTCACAACCTGAGTTTGCTCCCCAGAATCCATATGGTGGAGAAAACTGATTCCTGCAGGTTGTTCTCTGATCTCTACATATGCACCTGTGACACACACACACACACACACACACACACACACACAAACACACACACACTTAAAATGTAACAATAACAATAATAATAATAATAATAATAATAATAATAATAATAATAATAATAA
>OU015757.1:55709724-55765915 GCA_907169655.1 Acomys percivali
AGGAAGGAAGGAAGGAAGGAAGGAAGGAAGGAAGGAAGGAAGGAAGGGAAAAGAAAGCCAGACAGCCTCCATGGAGCCATTCCCACTTTGGCCACAGGGGGAGCACTTCCCCTAGTGGAGGGACTACTGTGTGACTGATGCGAAGAGTCAAGGCTGTGATTGCCTCCTTCCTGTCCCTGCTCCTTAGCTCCTTCATCGGGCATTGCAGATGTGGCTGTGACTGGTTCAAACATAACATAAACAAATGATACACTGTCCCAAACTGTGAGTGGTCCAAACACCCTTCTTGGGGATAAGCAAGCTGCTCAGATGGCTGGGAGACAATCTTTTGTGCTACCTCCCTGGTACTGAGGTATCAGGCCCACTCACCAGGTCATTTTCCTTGCTCTGGTTTCCAAAGACTCAGCTTTCTTCTAATGCTAGTTGCCTAGCCAGGCTTCCTAATGCCAATTGCTGACCCTGATAGGCCTCTTGCTAGCGCACTGGCAGTGCCTGTAGGACTCGGTTCTTTCCTTCCATGGTGTGGATTGCCCGGTTGTAACTCAAGTTATCAGACTTAATGGTTGCATATATCCACACACTCACTGGAACTACAAGATTCACTTAACTAGAAGATTAAAGAGAGGACCATTCAAAGCACACCCTCTTGCCTCTAGATACTATTGCTGCTGGCCATTTCTCAGGATGCTTCCTTCAGTATCACCATCTTGCTTTACCCCTGCCTCCCGCCTGTGTTTTTAACTGAGAGCGTTCAGAACTTTGAGTGGTCAAAGGAAGAGCTTAAATTAGAGGAGAGGGAACAGGTGCCTCTGCGCTCTTCTTGGTATTTCACCCTGTGGCACTGCCTAGGAACCCTTCCACAGCGCGCGTGACCAAGCATTAATTTTGACATCTCACCCTTCTGGGATCTCACAAGGGCAGTTTTCCCTCCACCTCGCTCTCCACATTTTACAATAGATGAACAAGGGCCCTATTCCTGGTTTGACTTAGAGAAGGATCGTCTTCATTGTTATCATTGTGCCGGAGAACAAAAGAACATATGGATCAAAGCTTTAGGGTCCTCAGCCCCAGCACCATCACATGACCACCCAGCTCAAAGGCCGCTACTGTCAACTGAAGCCACCAGTTGGATCCGGAGCCTCTGGGCTTTTTAAAGGAGTCCCTATGGTTACCTAGAAACAGCACCACCCCCCCTTCCCCCTACTGCAGCATCCGCTTTGTTTCGGGGTGTGTTGGCAACATTCCTTCTGCGAGACTGTATTTAGCCACTTCAAGCTGCACCCCTTGGTGACAGCATCTCTCTTGTGTCTTAGAAACAGAGACCCTTTCGTCCCCTGTGCACTTACTACACTTTGATTTCCCTCTCCAACCTAAGAAATCAGCTTGCCCAGTCAGATCCGAAAATCCTAGTGGCGTTTAATTCTAATTATATTTAAATATATGCATTAATTGCTGAAAGCAGTTTAAATATTAATGTACTTATGTAATAATGGTAGTCCATATGTCTTCATTTGAGTTTTCTTCTATCCCCGAAGTATTTCTTTGTTTTTTTTTTCAATATGGCTTTCACGTATTCACTTTTACCTCGCGCTGCTATTACTAGCAGTCGTTTCCGTTGCGTTAATTAGTATCTTGCTGTCTCTATCTGATGGCTACCTCTTTCTTTCTTTCTCCGCTACAGTGCTAGGGATGAAACACAAAGTACTGTGCATGCAAAGCACTTGCTTTGCCGCTGAGCTACATACAACCTCAGTCCCGATGATTTTAATATGATTGAAGTAGGCTTCTTGGTTTAAAAAGATAGAGGGGGAGGAATTTGGGGTGCCTTTATGGCTGCTTTTATATCTGAAAAGGAGAGAATTTTGAATGTGATGAGCCAGAGGTCACAGGGGGCACAAAACTCAGAGTAACTTCATCAAAGCCTTGCAGCTGTAAGCATTGCTCAGGAGCTAAAGAAGCCGCTCTTTGAAGAGCTTCAAGAAAGCTGTGGAACTGGGAGGTCAGCTGCGGTCCCTAGGCTCTAAGACCACTTACGAACGAACTCTCCTCTCCTTTCAAGTGTTCATGTTGAAGACTTCCCAACCCCCCTCCCAGCCCCTCAGCCCCCCAAACCTCCCAACTCCCCTTTCCCTACACCCTGTGCTTCTATGTCAGAGATGAGAGCACTGTCCCGCTCTTATCACCATGGAATTCGCTCTACACCTCCTCTATGCCCCCCACCCCCACCCCACCTTTCGTTTCAGTTTCTGGTGCTGGAGAGTGAAGCCCAGTCTTTGCACAAATCAAGCATAACTCTACTGTTGAGCCACACTCAACCTGACCCCCATTTATTTATTTTCCTGCTGTTCCAAACTAAGATAAAGAGTTGCTAGTAATTATCTTGTATTACTTTTTCAGTTGGAGATCTCCTTTTTGAAGTCTACATTGACACACAAAAGAAAATAGGCATTAACAATAGCCTGATTACACACTTGCAACCAAGAAGTCAGGAGGCACTAGGCTCTATATAGCATCCCCTTTAAACCTCTCTACAGTCCTGTGGTGAAAGTACTGTTTGGACCATCCTTATTTTACAAATGAGAAAACTGAAGTTCCGAGAGGGGAAGTGAATTGCTCAAGGTCACACAGCTGCATGATCCCATGTATGTTAGTTTCTATTGCATACATTGATACTTAAATTCTTCCATAATATTTAATGGGAGTGAGAGGGGAAAATACCAAAATCTCTTCTCAGCGATACTGAAACAGTCTTCCTTACATTGATTTGTTTGGCAGCTATAGGAACTAGACACTTAAATTGGACCCTGTAGTGACTGGATGTGGTGTAGTTAGCTGACCATGATACCTAGCTGCCTCTTATCAGCAGCATGCTCAGAACATACAATTCCTACAGACCATGCTTTGCTTGGGTCACTACAAGTGGCTGTACCTGCAGAGAAGCTAGAATGGGCCATTCCTGTCCAGCATAGCATTCTCTAGTGAGTAATGTCTGTGCTATGACTCCCCAAGGCATGGCTGAGGTTTCTCAGGCCTGCAGGGCTGAGACCCTTCCTACTCAACTCGCTCCTTTCTCCATTCCTCGACCTTTTGTCTTCCTCTGTCGTCCTTAAGGTACTGCGTGTCTTTTCTCACGGTTAAGGTTCGGTTTCTAGTGCATCTTTGCCTAAACTCTGAGGAAAAGAAAATCCAAGGCAGCCAGGAGTGGTGGCACACACTTTTAATCCCAGCAATCAGAGAGGCAGAGGCAGGCTGATCGCTGTGAGTTCGAGGCCAGCCTGGTCTACAAATCGAGTCCAGGACAGCCAAGGCTACCCAGAGAGACCCTGTCACAGAAGAAGGAGGAGGAGGAGGAGGAGGAGGAGGAGGAGGAGGAGGAGGAGGAGAACAACAACAGGAAGAGGAAGAGGAGGAGGAGGAAGAGGAGGGGAGGAGGAGGAAATAGAGAGAAAAGAAAGAAAATCCAAGGCAAGCAGCATATTCTTTAAGCATAGTGAAGTTGAGGTTGCACAAATCACTGGCAAAAGGTTGATCATTTTATCATACCTCTGTACAAGGAAGGCTATAAAATGTCCCTGGCTTCAGGGCACTCAGCCAAGAAAACAGGAGAGGCCCAGATTTGGGTGAATAACTGCTACTTTATCACAATGAACAATGGAGACATCAGAGGCTCCCCCACTCCCCCTCCCCCCATTTTGCTTCCTTTCCCACCCATCGTGTTTAAACAAAACAGGTTCTCAGCCACTGAAATAAACCGTGTCCAAAACAAACAGGTCCCACAGCAGCCCAGAGGGTGGTTTCTTTCTTTCTTTTTTCTCTTATTTTATTTTGGTTTATTTTATTTTATTTTATTTTTTGGTTTTGTTTGACTATGTAGCTCTGACTGTCCCGGAACTCAGTACATAAACCAGGCTGGACTTGAACTCACAGAGATCCACCTGCCTCTGCCTCCTGAGCGCTAGGGTTAAAAGTTTGCTTCCAACTACTCCAGAGGTTGATGTCTAACCCTGGAACTGCAGACTACCCTGGGTATCAAACCTGACAGTTTCTGGTTTCTCTTCTACCTCCGCCACTATCTTTGCTAATAGACACACCTAGTACTATGTCCTGTACTTTTTCAGCTACAACCACACATTTTGTTTTGTTTCAGGTTCAATTTCATATGATTCAAAATATTTTTAATTTCCTTTAGGACCCACATACTATTTTGGAAGCATTTGTTTACTTTTTAAAATATTTGGAGAGTTTCTTACTGTAGTTGGTTCCTAGATTAATTATTTTCTCATCAGAGAACATAATTTGCATTAGTTAAGCTGTTTAAAGTGGGCTGCAATTTGTCTTGTTCAGAATATGCTTTGTATCAATGACTATACTAGGTTGGTCTGAAAAGAACATGTAGTCTGTTGTTACTACCTCATCATATGTGTCAATCAAGCCTGTTTTATGATAATGTTCTTCAAATGTTTTATATCTTTATTGACGTTTTCCTCTCCTTATGTGGGGGGGGTAGTCAAGGGTACGCACTGTGTAGCACAAACTGACATCACACTTATAATTCTCCTGCCTCCCCCTCCTAAGTGCTAGGATTACAAACTTGTGTGGCCATGCCTGCTTCTGATTGTCTTCTTCTATCTATTTTTTTTATGATTAATTCTATTGTATTTTATGTGCATTGGTGTTTTGCCTGCATATATGACTATGTGAGGGTCTGGGATGCCCAGGAACTGGAGTTATAGACAATTGTGAGCTGCTATGTGGGTGCTAGGAATTGAACCAGGCCCTCTGGAAGAACAGCCAGTGATCTTAAATCTGAACCATCTCTCCAGACTCTTGACTTTATCTTCTTGTTCAATTGCCAAGAGGGAAATATTAGACTCCTCAGATATAATTGCAATTTTATATATTTCCCCTTAAATTTTTACTTTAGTTAATTTATTTTTGTGTGTGCATGCATGTTTGTGTGTGTTCACATGTGTAGGTCAGAGAACAATTTGAGGGGGTTTGTTTTCTTCCTTTACCATGTGGGCCCCAGGGATAGAACTCGGATCCCGGATCTTTAGGCTTAGAGACAAACGCCTTTATTCACTCAGCCATCTGGCTGGCCTCTCTCCTCCTGGTTTTTGCTTTTTGTGCATTGTAGTTGTTATTATATACATTCACATTAGGATTACTACTTTGTGAATGAGCTCTCTTCTCCTCCTCCTCCTCCTCCTCCTCCTCCTCCTCCTTCTTCTTCTTCTTCTTCTTCTTCTTCAAGAAAGGGTCTCTCTATGTAGCTCTGACTATCCTGGAACTCCCTCTGTAGACCAGGCTGGCCTCAAACTCAGAGATTTGCCTACCTCTGCCTCCCAAGTGCTGGGATTAAAGGCGTGTGCCACCACTGCCTGGCATGAACTAGCTCTTATTATATAATGCTTTTCTTTGTCCCATTTCTTATTATTTGTTTGAAACAGGGTTTGTCTGTGTCACCTTGGCAGTCCTGGACTTGTTTTGTAGACCAGGCTGGCTTCAAACTTACAGTGATTCACCTGCCTCTGCCTCCCAAATGCTGGGATAACAGGGGTGCGCCACCACACCGGCTCTTTGTCCCATTTCTTGGTTTTAGAGTTTGTTGGATTATAATATCTCACTTGTTGATAGGCAGAATAATGACCCTCCAAACATGTCATCATCTCAATGCCCAGAATTTGTAAGTTAGACTGAAATGGGGGAAATTAGGGTTATTAAACAACTTACCTTAGATAGTCCTAATGGAACTATAAGATTATTGCTATTTTTTTTAACTTATTTCATTTTTGTTTTTAAATAATTTGTTTATTTTATTTTATGTCCATTGATGTTTTGCCTCCATGTATGTCTGTGTAAAGGTATCAGATCTTGGAGTTACAGACAGTTGTGAGCCACCATTTGGGTCCTGGGAATTAAACCCCAGGCCCTCTGGAAGAGCAGTCAGTGCTCTTAACCCCTGAGCCATCCAGCCCCTTGTTTTTCGTTTTTTGAGACAGGGTTTTGCTGTCCTGGACTAGATGTAGAGACCAGGCTGGCCTCAAATTCATGGAGATCTGTTTGTCTTTGCCTCCCTGAGTGCTGGATTACAGGTGTGTGCCACAGTGCCTGCCTACTTATTTTTTTTTTTTTGAGACAATGTCTCCCTATATAGATTTGTTGGGCTTGGGGCTCATTTGTAGACCAGGCTGACCTTGAACTCATAGAGATCTGCCTGCCTTCCTCCCAAGTGCTCAGACTAAAGATGAGCACCACTATGCCATGCCATGCCTAGCTGCTTCTTCTTCTTCTTCTTCTTCTTCTTCTTCTTCTTCTTCTTCTTCTTCTTCTTCTTTTTGGTTGTGAGCCTAACCTTTAATGGCTGAGCCATCTCTCCAGCCCTTCTTCTTCTTAATATAAAAGAGAGGCAGGTAAAAAAGTGGAAATTATACACACACACACACACACACACACACACACACACACACACACAATCAGTGGGGATTAGAGAGGTGGTTTGTAGTTAGAAGTATTGGCTGCTCTTCCACAGGACCCAGGTTTGATTCCCAACAACAACATGGTAGATTACACCTATATATTATGCCAGCTCTACACCCTCTTATTGCTTCCTAAGGAACCAAGCAGTGCACATGGTACACAGACATACTTGCAGATAAAACATCCATACAAAGAAAATTAATAAACTTAACAAAACAAAAAAAGATGCAATCAGTGGATGGGATGGTTGCCAGCTTCAAAGATGGAGGAAGGCTGCAGGATAAGGAATGTGGGCAGCTTCTGACAGCTGAAAGCAGTGAAGCTGATCCCCCCACCCCATCCACAAAAGCTTCCATGGTTTATTTCCTTTTCAGTTGGCTGTCCGTACATCTATGGTGATCTTTTCAGGGACTCTCTTTAGCCTTGAACTTTGTGTTAAAAATGAAATGGAAAGTTTAACCCTAAGTTTTCTTTCAGTCAACAGAATGTAAAAAAATTAAAACCTTTCAGGTGATAATTATGCTTAGGCAAAGATGTATGATAGAAAGTTAGCATTTTATGAACCTAAGGACTTTTTTTGGGGGGGAGGGCATGTTCAAGACAGGGTTTCTCTGTGTAGTCTTGCCTGTCCTGGACTCACTTTGTAGACCAGGCTGGCCTTGAACTCGCAGAGATCTGCCTGCCTCTGCTTGCCTCCCCGAGTGCTGGGATTACAGGTGTGTGCCACTGTGCCTGGCTATGGACCAATATCTTAAGGCAGATCTCTCTCTCTCTCTCCCTCTCCCTCTCCCTCTCCCTCCCCCCCCCCTCTCTCTCTCTCTCAATATATTTATTATGTAAACAGTGTTTTGCCTGCATGTACACCTGCATGCCAGAAGAGGGCACTAGATCTTGTTATAGATGTTCATTAGCCACCATGTGGCTGCTGGGAATTGAACTCAGGACCTTCGGAAGAGCAGACAGCGCTCTCAGTGTCCGAGCCATCTCTCCAACTCAGATCTCTTTTCTTTTAAACTTGTTTATTTATTTATTTTTAAACAGAGTCTAACCATATAGCCTTGGTTGGCCTAGAAATCACTGTGTAAACCATGCTAGCCTTGAACTCATAGAGCTCTTGCTGTCTGCCTCTGTCTCCTGAGTGCCAAATAACTTTGAAAACTTGACTAGAACCAGATGGTTTCATGTCTGTGATAACTGCTCTTCCCCACAGAGGGAGCTACCAGAACCTTTCCCTCTGCCACCTTCTGAGCTCAGCACTGACAGGAAACGCTGGTACACGCTGGCCACTCGCCCTCCACTCTGGATGTGCCCTGGGGGGAAACATTCAAGTTTTTCCAGGACCAGACGCCTCTTGTTAGAGAGTCTCAGTCAGTCCTTTCCCACTTGAGGCTTGTCTTTCTAGAATGCTCTTCCACACCTTTCTAGATGTCCTAGACACAGAGGCTTTCTCTCCTTCCCTGACCATGTCACTTGCCTTTCTCTGGCTCTTTGAGGTCCGCCATCTTTCTTGGGTTACATCATGTACTCCACATGTTATGCTTGTTGCTAATTCATGTTATTATCTCTGTGGAGAACTACATGTCTGATTTTAGAAGGTGATGCATATACTTAAAAAAAAAAAAAACCCAGACTTAACGCAATCAACGCAATCTCCATGCAGACCTGATGCACTGAGACTTAGCTGTCATTCAAAGGGCAGAGGGAAGGATTCGGGACCATGAGCAGCTGACTCCTCTCCGTCTCCTTTGTTCCTGAGCCAGAGGCCTAGCACATCTCTTCTCAGGGAGCAGGGGTCATGTGGTTGTCTGTGTGCTTGGACACACAGAATGTGGCCTTCCCTTCTTTCTGAGAAATTTGTCAGACTATCAGAGGGCGTACCGGGAAAAGATTGGCAGTCCTTTTTCCCAGTGAGCAGAAAGCATGATCCTGGCCATGGTTCTAGCCAGGGTTCACTTTCCATTCCTTCTTTCTGAACATGCATGCTTTTTGCTTGCCTTTTTAGAGAGCATGCACGCTAGGCCATACTTCTTGAGGATGCTCTCCAGATACCTTGAGTTTCCTTTCCTTGGCCAATATGAATTTGATCTAAGGATCAGTGCTTAGGCCACAGAAGCTACCATCAAACAAGCCCGCCTATGTTCAATCTGGATGTCCTGACAATTGTGTGAGCACAAAAATACCAAGAAGAAGAAGAAGGAGGAGGAGGAGGAGGAGGAAAAGGAGAAGAAGTTGTTAGGTGCAGTGACACACACATGTAATCCCAGCACTTGGAGGCAAAGGCAGGTGGACTTCTGTGAGTTTGAGGCCAGCCTGGTCTACAAATGGAGTCCAAGACAGCCAAGGCTACACAGAGATATTCTGTCTTGGGAGGAGGAGAAGGGGGGGAGGAAGGTAGGGGGGCATTAAAATAGTTTCTATTCCCTAGAGGCAAATTAAAACAAAAAAGTCAGGGATTTGTTGCACTTACTATTTTTTTTTTTTTTTAAAGATCTTATTTATTTATCATCGATACATACAGTGTTTTGCCTGCATGTACACCAGAACACCAGAAGAGGGCGCCAGATTTCATTATAGATGGTTGAGCCACCTTGTGGGTGCTGGGAATTGAACTCAGGACCTTCGGAAGAACAGCCAGTGCTCTTAACCTCTGAACCATCTCTCTAGGCCCCAATACTTACTATTATTTTTAAAGGGAAAGAGTACAGCAGGAAGGTATTACACTGGGTGGGGGGAGGGGCTCCCATTAGTATTGAGCTCAGGCTGGTAATATAAGCTAATAAAAGATAATTGGGCATGGTGGGGCATGCCTTTAACCCCAGCTATTTGGGAGCTGAGTCAGGAGACTGCAGGGTTCATATAATGCCTGCCTGGGTTGCAGAGCACAACCATCTCCATCTAAAATGTAAGTTTAGGGGCTCTGCAAGATGCCTCGATTGGTATAGGAGCCTCTTGTCGATGCTGATAGCCTGAGTTCAATCCCCAGGACATTCTGGAAGGTGAGAACCAGCTCCAACTCTGGCAGGCAACTCTGACCTCCACAGGTACATAGCCACCCACAAATATGCATATGAACACACACATACACACATATTAGTTGATTGATGCCCTGGAATGAGGAAGAACTCTGGAAAACATACCTAGTCCAAAGAGAGGTAACCAACAGTCAGCCAGTTGTTACAGTGTGGAAAGACAGCACCAGTGTTGGCAAATCTTCTGATTTTGTTTCAAGAAAATCAGAACTTTGGGGGTTTATATGAAACTATTTCATCCTAAAATGCTGACAGCTAAAAAAAGATGCTGACAGCTAATTCAAATTGGAGGAAAGAAGGAAGAGGAGAAGGAAACTGGGGGGGGGGGGGGGGAAAGAGAGAAAGAGGGAGGGAGGGAGAGAGAGAGAGAGAGAGAGAAACCGAGCTCTGTGAACTCCAAGCAGAACAATACACATCCCTGTAGCCATCTGTTAGTGACTCTTGCTTTATACAATTTTTCAGTTTCATCATGGTCCTGAGGAAATGAGTCTCAAACCCACAGAAAGACAGACAGACAGACAGACAGGCAGACACACACACACACACACACACACACACACACACACACACACACACACACACAAAACACATGCAGTGTGGGACATTTCGATAAAGGTGTACTTGGAAATAAATTAGGCACATGCCTGCCTCAGGGAGGCAGAGTTCGAAACCAGCCTGGTCTACAAAGAGAGCCCAGAAAGAAAGAGAGGGAGAGAAGGAAAGATGGCAAGCAGAATTTCCATCGTTTTACAATTCTTTAAATCCACTTTTTTTTATTTTTTATTTAAAGATGGTCATATATCATATTAAAAGTGAACAAATCTGAAATTTAAGTATACAAGAGATAAGGGCCCAAACGACTGAGATACATGTTTACATTTCAACTGATTTTTAAAGGGTGATCAAATGTAAAGACTCGGAGATTTTTGTTTGTATTTGAAGATCTACAGAGCACCAAACTTCTAAAACTCACTTACGATTTTTGGTACTTAATGAACTTTCAGGACAGTAGGTTCAAAATTCAGCGAAAAAGTAGTAAAGGAACTGAAAAGCAACTATCCGTATAATCCAGTCTTGGGTTTATTGTTTACCTATAAGGCTTCAATCTACATAGACGGCGTGATGAACACCCCGATTTCATAACCATCCAGAAAAGGTGTGTGTGTTGGGAGGGGGGCGGGGGGGGGGCGTTCGAGACTAGTCATCCATTCCGATGAATAGCCAAGACTGAACAATTCGAATTGTCTCAGGCTCCTACTCACGGTTGCATTTTAATAAAAACGTGTTAATATACATTATATCCACTTCCTAGGAGAGATTTGCACCTCTTTAGTCACTTCATTCCCGCTGTTCTCAGCCTCTCTCCCTAGTCTACAGTTTTTGCACACTTAATATAAACCACTATTTCTTCTGCTCTTAAATCAGAACTATGTGTGTGGAGGGGGGGACAAACAAAAAAAATCTGCTGCCTCAGATTTTCCCCACCCTGACCCCTGACTCGGACTCCTGACTACTCTCCATCCCGCTTCTCCAGTCCAAGATGCCCTGAGCCTCCCGCCCCGGCTGCTGCTCTCTGCTTCGCAGCACCTACCCCTGGAAACCCCGCTAGACCCGCAGCCTCAGCCATTCCAGAAATTGACAAAGAAGTTGCAAAGGGAGTGCCACTTCTCGGCGCAGTAGGTCTCGGTGAGCTCGGCATTCTGTTCTAGCCCGTCCGGCTTGAGTCCGGCTACCGCCGGAGGCTCCGGGACCAGGTCGGAGCCCGTCTTCCTCCCGCCCGCGTGGGTCTTCGCCTGCGTGGGCCTCTCCTCGGCCTGCGAGCCCGGGGACCGCACGGGCTGTCGCGGCCGGGCTCGGCTCCGCGTCCTGGGCGGGGGCTGCACGGCGGGACGCACGGACGGGTGCAGCTCGGCGCCGCCCTTCTTGCGGGCGCACAGGCGCGGTGGCAGCGGCGCCCGGTCCAGGCAGGGCCGCGGTCTCCGGCGCAGCGCACCCAGCAGCCGCCTCCAGTAGTGCGCGCGCCGGGCTCCGGAGGCGGCGCAGCGCTCGGGATGGCCGCGGTAGGCGCACTGCAGGCGCGCTCCGCCCGGGGCCTGGCAGCGCAGGGCCACCTCTCCGCCCGTCGGCGTCCCCGGGGCGGGCACTAGGAGCTGCCAGCTGCACGTGTGCTGCTCGGGGCTCACGAAGCGACCCGTGGAGCCGCCGGTGAGACCCGAGGCCAGAGCCGCCTCCCTGCCTACTGCCCCCTTGTCCCTCCCGGCGGCCGAGAGGAGGCAGCTTCCCAGCAGCAAGATCAGCGGCAGTGGAGAGAGCGACGCCCGCGGCCTCGGAGGACTCATGCCCGCGGCGGTCGTCCCACTCATCTGGGATCCCTGGGCCTTCAGCACAGGCAGCACGCGGCGAGGAGCATCCTCGGATCTGCGAATCAAGGCTACGGATGAGTCCGGAACAGCCCTCTCTCCCTGGGGACTGGAACCTGGCAAGTCCCCTGCCCAGACTTTCTGGAAACCAATGTTCTCAGTTTTCTGCCAAGGAGCTGTCGTAGGAGAACAACTTACTGGTTAAGAAATCATTTTGGAACTAGATAATTTTGTTCACTAAGACAGCAAAATGAAGTCTAATTAATCATTTCAAAATAATCTTCGCATATGTGCACATTTAGCTTACCGGATTCTAGAGGAGGTGGAGAGGCGCTGTTAGAGTAGAGAGTGACTGCATAAGGGATTAGTCTGTTTTAAATGGTTCTCTGTGAATGAACCTGCTATCAATGGGACAGAAGGGGCCTCCCCCTCTCTGCCTCACCCCAGACGGCTCTCATACTGGATTTCCCACGCTGCAAAACAAACACCCGCTTGCATATCCACAAGCCGCAGAAGTATCTTCCACCGCTGAAAATAAGGCAAATGTTAGCAAGACTTCCTTTTCTTTCCAAACGTTTAGATATTTATCTGAAGAATAAAAGAATATTCGGAACCAGATATATTTGACTATTTGCACGGTTTCCTTTTTCTTTTTGCACTGCATATACTTATTCCCTGTACATGGGCAGGGATGTGTGGGGAGTCAGAGAAAAACTTCCAAGAGTCGGTTCTCTCCCTCCATCATGTGGATCCAGCGATCCAGCTCAGTTTGTGGGGCCCAAAGGCAAGCGCCTTTGCCTACCATGTCATCTTGAAGGCCTCACTATTTTCAGTCTGTTTTTCATATCACCCAGTTCTATATTTTCATCAGAGGGTGGGTATTTTGGATTTTTAACTATTTGGGGTATGATCAATTAGTTCTAAATGACTTTCAAAACTTTTTTAAAAAAAATTTATTAATTTATTCTTGTTACATCTCAATGGTTATCCCATCCCTTGTATCCTCCCATTCTTCCCTCGCTCCCATTTTCCCCTTATTCCCCTCCCCTATGACTGTTCCTGAGGGGGATTTCCTCCCCCTGTATATGCTTATAGGGTATCAAGTCTCTTCTTGGTAGCCTGCTATCCTTCCTCTGAGTGCCACCAGGTCTCCCCCTCCAGGGGACATAGTCAAATGTGAGGCACCAGAGTTCGTGTGAAAGTCATACCCCACTCTCCACTCAACTGTGGAGAATGTTCTGTCCATTGGCTAGATCTGAGTAGGGGACTTTCAAAACTTAAAGGTTTGTAGTTGGAAAGTAATGCAAATTCAAATGGTGATATTTTATTTACCTGTTCTGTAGGGGAGTGATGGACTTTGGGTCTGATTAATTTTGCTGTGTGATTTTTCTTTTTAATTTGCAAGACTTTTAGAATAAAGTTTATAAAATTCAAAAAAAATTTTACATTTATTTATTTATTGTTTATTTGGGGTGTGTGTGTGTGTGTCTGTCTGTGTGTGTCTGTGTATGTGCTGGGATGCTACAACACACTTGTGGAGGTCAGAAAACAAGTTTCAGGCATCTACTATCTTTGTCCCACTGTGTGGGTCTCAAGAATTGAAGGCTAAAACTCAGATGATTAGGCTTAGCAGCAAGCCCCTTTACCTGGTGAGCCATCTAGTCCCCCTCCCCCTTGTACCTTGAGTTCACTGTGTATCTGACTGTGACTTTGTATTTTAAGAAAGCTATTTTTAAACTTTGGGATTTTATATTAATTCCCACTCTAGCCCCATAGTATATGTGATCTTTTTTTACTTCAAGAGGTCATTGCCAAGGAGCTGGTGAGACCCATGAAGGTTAGAAATGAAGACTGACGTCACAAAATTGTCCTACAATATCCACTCAGACACAATGACACATGCCTTTCCATACACACAGTAATAATAAAATTGTTTTTTGTTGTTTGTTAAAGCACTTATTTCCCCAGGGAGTGGGGATGTTGCTCACTGGTAGAGGACTTGCTTAGTGTATTCAAGGGCTTCATTTCACCCCCACACTAAATTTTTTATTCTAATTTTGGTACTAATTATAACAAAAATATTAACTGTGAAAACAATAATAACTTTTTTTTTTTTAGATGGGGTTTGTGTTACATTCCTGGCTGTCTTGAACTCGCCTTGCAGACCAAACTAGCCTCAAACTCACAGACATCCACCTGCCTCTGCCTTCTGAGTGCTGGGATTAAAGATGTGTACCACCATACCTGGCTATACCATTTAATTTTTTTTTTTTTTTTTGAGACAGGGTTTCTCTGTGTAGCCTTGGCTGTTCTAGACTCACTTTGTGGACCAGGCTGGCCTCGAACTCACAGAGATCTGCCAACCTCTGCCTCCCGAGTGCTGGGATTAAAGGTGTGCGCCACCACGCCTGGCTTCAGTTAAATTTTTAATAAAAACAAATTGGTACTTATGGCTTTAAGAAACACTAACAATATCAAAACAGGAACACTAACAAAAGTTTTGTAATTATCAGTAGGTAGTACATTTCACAGGTGGAAACCCTTTCTAAATTTCTTTCTTTGGAGACAAGGTTTCTCGGTGTAGCCTTGGCTGTCTTGCACTCCCTCAAACTCACAGCGATCTGCCAGCCTCTGCCTCCCAAGTGCTAGGATTACAGGCATGTACCACCACGCCCGGCCTTCTAAATTTCTCAGAAAAATATTCTCACAAGTAAAGTACCAAAAGTAGTCACAGACTACCCACCCCATCCCCCATTGCTCTGGTGTTACCAAGGACTGAATGGCACTGGAACAGATTTTTCATCTAAACAGCGACATCTTGTGGCATTATGCGATCCACAGAATGAGCTTTGCTGTCAGAGGCTCTGCTCCAAGAAGAAAAAGGAAGGGCACATAGATGGCTGGCTATATCCGTCAGAAAAAGCAAGATACGTTCCAAAACCAGGGTGAGTGATGCAGAACAGGAGTAGCCCGGTAGCTCCCGCCTGTGAGTCTGACACTTTAAATGCTGAAGCAGGAGAAGCGCATAGTTGCTAAACTGGGCAACACAGTGAGGCCTAGGCCAGCCTGAGCTACAGCAAGACCCTGTCTCAAAAACAAACAGGCAAAGAAACAAACCATAAGATAACTCCTAGCACTTTAGGGGCTGGAGTGAAAAGTACTTGCTGCTTTAGCAGAGAACCGCAATCCGGTTCTTAGCAGGCATATCACGTAACCCATAGCCATGTGTCACTCCAGCTCTAGGGGACATTTCACTCACTTCTGTCCTTCATGGGAACTTGCACTCACATGTACATATTGTCACATAAGATACATACCCATACATATGACTAAAAATAACATCTTTCCAGTGGGAGGTCTGATCCCAGCAGCAACTGGGCATGGCACGTTAAGGCCTACATCAATTGTGAGTGGTTTGTAGAATGTTCTTGAGCCTTTCTTTTTTATTCTTCCGCTCTCCCATAGTGTGTGTGTGTGTGTGTGTGTGTGTGTGTGTGTGTGTGTTCTTGAGTGTTTGAGTTTCACATGTGAACACAGGGGTTTCATTACGCCCCTCCGTTACTGTTGTTCCACTGTCTCACTGCTTCCGTCCTAGCCCTGAACTCCCTCCCTCTCCTCCCAACTGCATTCTAGCTGCCTCTTATAAGAAGAGAGATTGCAGGATTGGAGAAAGTGGGATGGAGCCTTTGAGTCCATTTAGAGACCTGTCCCCAGTCCAGCAGTAGCCTCTAACTTGCTACAGTGCCTCCTACTATCTGATAGCAAGAGTGGAGTGGGTCTGGTTTGGCCCCTGCACCTTAGCCTTGGGTGACCAAGTGGAGGGGCATCCACATCCCTCACTAAGCACAAGCACCTTAGTCTTAACCACACAAGCCCCTCCCCCTCCCCATCACAGATCCTAAAGCGTGGTCTCCTGGTAACTCAGCAAGCAACCTAACATGCCCATAGTGAGGGCTTTGTAAGGGAGCAGCTGCTTGGTACTGAGAGCCTTCACATAAAGCACAGAGCCCATTGGTTCTAAGAACCTCAAGAGGTGGTTCTGGCTCCTGGGACTGAGGGGAGCTGATGTCAAGTGAGGGGAACAAGAGCTGAAGATGGACTTGTGCCTTAGCAGGGGAGCCACCGCTGTGACCCTTCCTTTGTGGTCTGCTGCTTGTCCTGCCCTGCCCTCCTGAACTGCATGGTCTCCAGCCTGGGCATCCAGGACAGTGTGAAAAGGTAACCCACCTATCAGGGAAAGTGTGGCTGCTGTCGAATCCATCCATGCCTCTGTCACAGGCTGTGACACGTGAAGGGACTCACGTGAAATGCCAGTGCTCTTTTGGCCCAGAGTCAAGCTTCCACCCCTCCTGGGCCAACAAATGACATTTCACATTCGTTAGCCACTGTATGGAGAGGAGCTGTGGTGGGAAATGTGAACTTGAAAGTAAGTGATCCCAAGAGTGATAAATGAGAGGCTTTTATGACAGGAAGAAAAGAAAAAGAAAAAAAAAAAAACATTGTATCCTCTTAAGAGTACATAGCTCTGCAGCAGCGAGAAAGCCACACTTGTGCGGTGGATTGTCATGGTTACATTTATCTCTAGACTTTTCTCTACTTGTCCACATAAGAGTCTGTCTCTGTGGGGCTGAGGAGATCATTGGTGTTCTTCCACAGCTTAGCTCACAGCACACACATCAGGTGCTTTAACAACCACCTGTAACCCCATCTTCAGGGAACCCAACCCCCGCTTCCGGCCTTCTCCACACACACAACACACAGAGCCACACACTCTAAATAAAAATGAACAATAAAAGTTTCTCCCTATCAAACAATAGCTCCTCAGTCTTCCTTTCTCCATCCTCTGGCAGCCACGACTCTATTTTCTGTCTCTATGAATGTGTCTGTTGTAGAATACATTTGACTATTACTGTTTACTATTAGTCCACAGATGCAAATATTTTGGCAGTTATATTTAACCAGCTACCATAGCAATAAAAGACACAAAAACCAAATAGACTTTTTTTTTTTCTCCAGAGACAGGATCTCTCTGTGTAGCCTTGGCTGTCCTAGACTCACTTTGTAGACCAGGTTGGCCTCAAACTCACAGCGATCCACCTGCCTTTGCCTCCCGAGTGCTGGGATTAAAGGCGTGCGCCACCACCGCCCGGCTTTCAGATAGGTTTTTAAATAAGCCTTACTTCACCTGGCGCTGGACAGATCCTAACCCCCCTAAGGTACCTCGCTATCTCCCAGCCCCACATCCCATGCCATTTGCCCTAATCGTTCATACCCAGGCTACTTCCCATCCGAAATAATAGGAATTATTAGGTGAGGTCATCAAAGACGGCATTTGGCCAAATCCCTTGCAGTACTATTTGGTTCCTGATATGGATGATGGAGAAGAGGCAGATGAAGACTAGGAAGAGGAGGAAGGGTTGGAGGATATCAATGAAGAGGATGATGATGAAGGTGAAGATGAAGACAATGGAGGAAGGAGAGGAGGATGAAGTCAAGGATGAGTAGCACAGAAGACTGATGGATTCTAATCTCTAAACATTTCTTTTTCTTTTAATTTTCCCCAGCTCCTGGGAGCAAGTTGCATGTCATTTCCCCCACCCCTCTCTTGTGCTCAGTTGCCCTGTTTTGAGGTCTCTCCTAACACCGTGATTCTCAACTTACTTGTGGCAGGATGGTGGTGGTGGTGGGGATTACCTTGAGCAAAATACAACAGGAAAATAATCTCCACTTTTCTCTTCTAAATTCATTTTTATACTTTCTTGTCTCAAAAACTATGGATTCAATACCAACACCATGCTCTGTGGCCCTTAGCCTTGCTGGAGGCTGGAGGGTGCTAGGCTCCTGTGTGGCAATGCATAGAACTCTATACCTTTTTTCCTTCCTCTGTGTATTGGGCTCAGAGATTATACTGCGTCTCTACGTAAATACAGACAGATAGCATTTACCAACATGTATCTCTCCAGCCATGTTAATTTTTTCGAAAAACCTTTTTACATGTATGAGATTTTTGCCTGCATGTATCCATGTGCACCACATGTGTGTTTGATGCCCACATAAGTCAGGCAGCATCAGAGCCTCAGGATCTGTAATTGCAGATGGTTGTGAGCCACCATGTGGTTACTGGGAAGTGAACCTAAGTCCCCTGAATGAATGAAAAACACATATTAGTACTTTCTTGGAGCTATTTGTTTGTTTGTTTGTTTGTTTTTGGTTTTTCGAGACAGGGTTTCTCTGTGTAGCCCTGGCTGTCCTGGCCTCACTTTGTAGACCAGGCTGGCCTCGAACTCACAGCAATCCATCTGCCTCTGCCTTTCGAGTGCTGGGATTAAAGGCGTGCGCCACCTCCGCCCGGCTTTTCTTGGAGCTATTACTTAAATTTTTAGATCTTCACTTATCAAGTGAAGATTACAATTTATTTTGCAGGCTGAGGGTATAACTCAGTGATAAAGCACTAGGCAAGCATGTGTGAGGTCCCGAGTTCTAGCCCCAGCACCATCAAATAACAAACACTGGGAAAACATCACATTGCTTTACAGCTTTGCCTTAGAATCAGAAGACCTAATGTTTAGCAGGCGCTCGCTTCATATCCTCCTATAGACATCTACTTTATAGTTCGTTAAGTTCTTGTGAACTTTTCTGGATGCACGACCTCATTTTATTTTCGCAGCCTTCTACAGTGTCTCTCATCTTACATATGACAAAACAGACTCAAGGATTGAGACATAACTTCTAAAAAGGGACTGAGAAGCTAATGGGCATGTTTTATAAGTGGAAGAGTGACACGACAGATACCTTTTGAAGATTAATCTGTCAGTGGCCTATAAACTGGGCTTGCCGAAACTAGAGAAATACTAGTTTGACTACTGGCATAAAAATACATTCCACGGTGGTTAAGAGAGCACAGCAGGTAATAAGAGTGTTTAGCAGTAGAAGAACTGAAGGTGGAAGGAGGGAGGTAGGCACAGGCCAAATCATTTATGCAGAACTTCTGGCAAACAATGGCATACACTTGAGCCTCCGCCTCTTCCCCTCCGCCTCGCGGAGCCACTGCAAAGTCTTGGCCGGGAAATCGCTATGTAGCCCAGACTGACCTCCAGTTTCACAATCTGCTGCCTCAGCCTCCCAGGTGCTAGGATTATAGGCGTGCCCCACCCCACCCCGCCCTTTGCAGGTTTCCCTAGACTTCACCCCGCCCTCAGCTTCGCGACCTGGGCCGGAGTCCCTAGTTAGTTCCTGCTTGGAAGCAGCCTAGCGGGGTGGTAGGGCCAGGATGCAAAAACACTTAAGGAAGCGAGGTTTTGAACTTTCAGAACTTAGCTAGGTAGTCCTCGTCCTTCTCTGGAAAATAAAGACCTCTTTTTATGTCTCTCCCTAAGCTTAAGACTAGGAATTCTCTCTCGAGCCTTCACCGCAGATCGGATCCAAGCGCAGCCCGACAGGCCAACCGCGCGCAGGCCCACGTGCTGGTGACGTCACTTCCGGCGTGCGGACGCTAAGTCCGGCGTGCCGACGTCTGCGTCAGCAGAGAGCGGGGCTGGGGGCACCCGGTTTGAAGTGTTGCGGGTCAGAGCGGCGCCGCCTCCGCCCGTGTGTGGTACCCGGTCCGCCGCTGGGACGAGCTCGGGTGGGCGGCCCATGCCGGAAGGCCCGTGCCGGCCGCTACACGCCGCGCCGCCTGCTGCCGTGCGCCCGGCGGCCTGGGCCTGCGCCGTTCTCTCTGCTCGGGAACCGAGCGCCCGAGCGGCGCGGCGTGTAGCTCCCCGGGAGTTCCGAACCGCCGGCGCCGGCCATGGCGGTCTCCAGGTGGGTGTCGCCGCCGGCCAGCTAACGGGGAGCGCGCGCGGGCGAGGCTGTCCGCTCTCCCCGGCGCCTCAGTGCGGGGCTGGAGCGCTGCTTCTCTATCGCCCCGACTTCCGAGTTCGCCCCTCGGCTGGCGGGCGCTTTGGGCTCGGGTTAGTCGGAGGAATCGGCTCAAGACGGGCTTTTTCCTCCTTAAATGTGACTGCTCGGCGCGTTCGAACTGGCCTTTTTCCTCCTTTCTTCACCACGTTGCTCCTCTCTGGTTTCTCTTCCCCCTTTGAGTTCTAGGCGAGTCTCTTTTCTTTCTCAGTATCAAAGTCTGATCTCTAACCACCATTTCATGGCAAAACTTGGTAGTAGGTGTCGAAGGAGGCGGGGGTTGAAATACTGTTATCTAAGAGACCATCTGGTTATGCTAAATTAAAAAAAATTACCGCGTTAGGGGTATAGCTCTCACTTTTTTCTTATGGTACAATTCCTCCTTTTGTGCAGCGGTAAGCATTCCTGTCATTAGCGTGTAGTCTTAAACAGATGACTATTTTAGCATCTTTTCCCAAGCGATATCATAGATCCTAAATTATTGTAAAATTCTGCCCACTGTGGAAAAAAGTCTGAGGAAGTTATAGACAAACCTACAAGCATTTAACTTGTATAGCGTCTTTGATAGAACGGGTTGGAAAACGTCGAAATGATTTTGGTGTCCCGATGGCATGTAAGGGATAGTCTCGGTGTTTAATCAGAAAGAGTTATCAAGTTATTTAGGCATGATGAGGTAATTTAATGAGACGAGTCCTTTCGCCATATGGACTGGAGGAGATAAATGATGAAAATAAACAGCTTTCACTCATTTTTTGCAATTAGTTGAACACATTCCTTTAAGTACGGTATGTGCTGAAGTTTTTTCTTACAACGAAAGACTAACCCGTTCCTCACAGGCTCCCTAGGTAACTGATGAAACAGTGTGTGGGAGAAGCCCATGGGAGTTGAATGAAGGGGGTTGCTAGGTACCGGTAGTATGTGACACCTAATTTTTATTTCATAAGCAGACTCCACTCAGTGGGAGAAAGATTTTTATTTCAGCATTCATAGAACTGCTTTAAGAGAATACAGGTGGCACGTCTTAGTTCTACAACTACAGATAACTATCTTATAATTTATCTTGTATGTAAATGCATAAATATACGCACAAGAAACATGTTGGTACATGAACAACATGAGATGTGTTAGCCTCTTTTTTTTCTTTCTTTTTCTTTTTTGAGACCAGGGACTCATGTAGCCCAGGCTAGCCTCGAACTCAGCAGGAACTGTCTGGTTCTGGGATTAGAGGTGTGGCATCGTGTCACCTTGCCTTATCAGATGTTTTTAGTTTAAGGGAATTAGCACTTCCTTTCATAAGGTAGGTGTATATTTGTACAGTGCTGGAAAGCTTTATAGAGACAAATGATAGTGCTTAAAAAGACTCATCTTCTTTGTTTAACACTGATCTATTGACCCAAGTTTAGGACACCCTACTTGAAAGAATGAATGGATGTTATAGGCTTTTCGTGTTCATTATTTGGTTTCAAAGAGTAGTACTTTTTGTTGTTCCTGTATTTTTTTTCCTCCTTATTCACTGTCCAAATTAAAGCCAGCCACATTCTATAAAAGCTTCCTGTCTTGAAAACAAAAACAAAAAACCTAAAAGCTGCTTCTGTGCTAGGCTTAATGACATAAGTTCAAGCAAAGACTTGGGGATGCCTCACTTGTCTAGGGGAGTTGTTAGACTTTTAAAAATATTTGTGGATTCAGTTTGAAAAAAACGTTTGTAGTTTCAGGTGTGACTTCATGCATAGGTCTGTGCTAAATTTCACTTTTTTCTTTTGGCATTGTGGAAATGGGCATTCATTTAAGTACTTTTATGTAAGATCAGCAAAATATAGTTTGAGAAATGGAAATCACATGCCAGAATCAAATAAAAATATTTTTGCATTGTTTATGTCAGTGTGCACAACTGTAAAGAAACCTTATATTTTTAACACAGGAGATAGGGTTTCTCTCTGTAGCCCTGGCTGTGTGGAACTTTGGTAGATTAGGCTGGCCGTGAACTCAGGGATCCACCTGCCTTTGCGTCCCAAGTGCTGGGATTAAAGGTGTGGGACACCACTGCTTGGCATTTAAAAAATCTTATAAACATTGGTACTATTGTTACTTCCTCTGTCAGGAAATGTGGAATATTCTTTGACTTTTCCATCTTTTCCATTCCCTCTATCTAGCCAGTCACTAAATCCAATCCCACCTTTCTAAGCTTCCTGCAGCCAGTCTTTTTTATTTTTATTTATTTACTTTTTAAATAATTGCCACAGTCATCCATACTCCATCATCCAGCCCAAGACTTCTGCAACAGCTCCCCCGCACCCCCCCCTTTTTTTTTTGTTGAAGAAAGGGGTTTTCTTTTGCTCAGTTTGAGGGTGAAGTTGATCATGGTGGGGAAGGCACGTGGGAGCATGAGACTGGCCACACTGCATCCACAGGTAGGAAACAGAAAGAAATGTTCTCTTTTTAAAAAAATACGTGCGACTCGTCTGAGGACAACCTTTGGGAGTCAGTTTTCTCCTTTTCTAACTTGAATTCCAGGAGAACTCAGGTTGTCAGGCCCGCATGTCAGATGTCTTCATGTGAAGCCGAGTGGCGATCTGGCTGCCTCTCAACAGCCCTTTCTTGGCACTTGTTCCCCTGGCATCTCGCTCTAATTTATTCATCACTTCAGAAGTGTTATTTGCTAACATGCAAGTTTTAATTCAATTATTTTTCTGCTTAAAACTTGATAGCTTTCTGTTGCCTTACAATTACGTCCAAATTCCCGAGCGTCTCACACATGTCTTTGTTTTTGCCTCATCCTGCATCAGGTTCTCTGCACTTAGGTCTTACCCAGGATGTTTTTCCTCTCATTCGCTCCCATTCTCTTATGTCTGGGACACTTATCTCCCGTGTCGTCCTTTTCTTTCTCTTTTTTCTTTTTTTCCACACAGGGTTTGCCTATTTTATTTTGGCTGTCCTGGGCTCACTTTGAAGACCAGGCTGCTGTCAAACTCACAGCGATCTGTCTGCCTCAACCTCCTGAGTGCTGGGATTAAAGTCACTTTGTCTTTTTCCTGACAATCTTAGTTGTGCCTAAGTGCCTACATACCACTTTGTTCAGGAAGCCTTCTTCCTGAGTTTTACTTCACCTGTGCTGTTTGCAATAGTGGTTTTTTGTCTGCCAAAGTGTTTATCACACTTAGTAGATAGCTGCCTAATTTTTCTTTATTGCTGGATTAACAAATTCTCTATGAGACAGAAATGTGTCTTATGATCTTTCTGTCTTGAGCAAAGTGCCTGGTTCTTAGGAGCCATTCGATGTAGTTTATTTATTTATTTATTTATTTATTTATTTATTTATTTATTTTCCTTTTAGAGACAGGGTCTCAATGTAGTGCACAAGTATTCTTACTTCATATTCCTGTAGCTGAGACCATAGGAATGTGTCACTTTCTCAGTGAGTGTTTCCTAGTTCAGCTATCGGTTGTTGTTTGGTCATACTGGGGATTGAGCTTGGGGTCTTGTGAATGCCAGGAAAATACTTTACCACTGAACTAAAACTCTAGCTTTGGTTTTGTGAGGTAGACTCTGGGTTTATACCCCAGGCTGGCCTGCAGCAAGCTGTCAGCTTGGCACTGTCTCTGCTAGGTTTATAGGTACACTAACAGGCCTGGCACCTAGCTATGCTTTTTGTTGTTGGGAGGAACATTTACTTTAGTTTTGTATATTGCATATTTATAAGTTTATTACATATACTTACAAAAAGTATAATGATTATACTTTAAAAAGATTATTTTTATTAGTTTTAATTATATATATCTGTGTGCCTGAATGTAAGGTGTGTGCATTTACCTTGGAGGCCAGAGACATCAAATTCCCTAGAGCTGGAGTTAACAGTTTATTGTGAGTAGATTGACAGGGGTGTCAGGTATTGGACTCAGGTCCTCTGGAAGAACAGGAAAGATTCTAAACTGCAGAGCCATCTCTTCAGCCCAGGATCATACTTTTAAAAAATATATCATCAGAATGGTTTTAGGGGTTATTTAAATAAGTCCCATCATAACATGACATTTTGTGATATAAGCTGTATATAACGTAACCCTACATTTTGTATGATCAGAATTTTTGATTCTGCTTACATTGTTATAAGAATTGGCTTTATTGTACTTTGTACAAATTATGAAGTGCACAATAAACTTTTGATCTGTGGATGAAGATGTAAATCTAGCTTAAATAACCAAGTCTTTAAGACTACAAACGCAGGCAGCATTTGAAGTTCTCTGTAAAATTCAGCAAAATATTATTGGAAGATATGTATCTTTTTTGTTTGTTTTGTTTTGTGTTGTTTTTCAAGACAGGGTTTCTTTGTGTAGCCTTGGGCTGTCTTAGACTCACTTGGTAGACCAGGCTGGCCTGGAACACGCAGAAATCTACCTGCTTCTGCCTCCCTGATTGCTGGGATTAGAGGTGTACCTCACTGAGCCTGGCTAATATGTATCTTCTTTAGGTGTTTGAAAGAGATATATATATATATGTTAGAGTTAAAAACAGTTTAATTGTTTAACTGCAGTTAAAATGTGGATGCTGTCCCAGCACTCGGGAGGCAGAGGCAGGCAAATCTCTGGTAAATTCAAGGCCAGCCTGATCTACAGAGTTCTAGGACAGCGTAGGCTACACAGGAAAACCCTGTTTGGAAAAACCATAAATAAACAAAGAAACAAATACATAAATAAAAAAACTAATATACTACCAGCAACCCCTTCCTTTACACCAATTGATACTTTTAAGAGCTTGTAGTGTTGCTTGCAAACCGTTTAAGTCATACTTGCTAAATCTTTGAATTCTGTCTTTTTGCCTTATGATACATTCTTCTGTTATCTTTTTTAAACTTAGTGGGAATTAGACAACAGAAAAGGCAACTTTAGAGGAGTTGTTAAGGCTTATTCACTGGTAAATGATTCTATGACTGTTAGGTTCAAAGCTTATTGTATATTTGCCTTTCTTTTTTTGGGGGGTGGTGGTGGTGGTTTTTTTGGAGACAAGGTTTCAGTTTCTTTGTGTAGCCTTGGCTATCCTGATCTTGCTTTGTAGACCAGGGTGGCCTCAAACTCCCTGAGCTCTGCCTGTCTCTGCCTCCCTAAGTGCTGGGCTTACAGGTGTGCTCCTGGTGCCTGGCTTAGATTTGCCTTTCTTTGAGACTGGGTTTGCTATGTAGCCTAAGGCAAACTCCAATTGGTGGTCCTTTTCCCTCAACCTCCTGACTGCTGGGCTTGCAGGCATGCCCTGCTTAATGTAGATTAGAAAAAAAAAATGTGTGTTAATTCTCACTATACTTCTGAAACTTTAGAGAAACAATGTTTCAACAGGCCTAGTCTACAAAATAAGAGGAAGTGGTACCTCTGGTGACTTGGAGCATCTTGAGTCGGCTTTCTCAGTGGAGAGCTTACATGCTGACAAAAGGAAGTTCCTTGATGTGGGAGAGTGCTAAGGAGAGGGGAAATCATTACTTCTGTGGGTCAGTATAAGTGTGCTATACTTGTTCCTCTTCCTCCCTTACTATTAATTTTAATAATTATAAGATTGTCAGGAAATACTACTGTAAATTACATTTTATCAAATATTCCATTCTTTGGAAAATTCAGAGACAACCAGGAAAAAGTAGAGGAGGCATTATAGATTTTCTGTTTCATGTTGGTAAATTTCAACCCATTGATGTGGTTTATTTTCCAAAGTACATTTATAAGTTTGCTTTATTAAACTGGATATTAAATCCAAATCCAGGGCCTTACTTATATGTGGAAGGGAAACCTCCTACCACTGACATACATTCCTGGCCATGTTTTTTGTTGTAGTTTTGTTTTGTTTTGTTTTCTGAGGCAGGGTTTCTCTGTGTAGCCTTGGCTGTCCTGGACTTGCTTTGTAGACCAGGCTAGCCTGAAACTCACAGGGATCTGCCTGCCTCTGCCTCTGCCTCCTAGAGTGTTGGGATTACAGGATGTTTTTGTTTTTTAACTGTGGCACCAAAACAAAATGCACCACTTCAACCATTTAAAAAAGTATAATTTCATAATGTAAAATTATATGTATTTATGTCAAAACTAGCTATTTTTCATCTTTAAATTCATGAAAGAGACTATAGCTTGTTGGATGGGGGCAGAGTATGGAAAAGTAGACTGAAAGAGTACTGTAGCTTGGTTAGACCTTTTCACTATCACTCATTAGCAGCATTTATTGAATACTTTTTGTTCTAGGTACTAGAATTCTAACAGGACAGAAGCATTCTCCACCTGAGCTTGCACCTGACTTTGTGGTTTCACATTTTCCTGTTGATTATGTGTGTTCTTTGTGGCCTCTTAAGTTAGCCTGCTTTCTGTTTAGAAACATCAACATGGTTTCATATTACTTTGCACAGGCAATCTCTACATTAAGTTTTACTGCACTTTATCTACATGTGAAAAAAAATAACAAAATGGACAAACGAGATTTTTGTTTTGTTTGTTTGTTTTGTTTTTGGAGACAGAGTTTCTCTGTGTAGCCTTGGCTGTCCTGGACTTGTTTTGTAGACCAGCTGGCCTCAAACTTAGACAGTCGCCTGTCTCTGCCTCCCCAAGTGCTGGGCTTACAGGTGTGTGCCACTATGCCTGGATCAAAACTTGACTTAAAAAATTTTTATTTTACTATTTAGTGTGCATGTGTGTGCTGTGTCTATGGTTCTGTGTGTCTCTGTCTGGGCAGCGGCTGTGGAGACTAAGATGGTGGCATCAGATCCCTGGAACTGGAGTTGCAGGTGGTTGTGAGCTGCCTACTCTGTGGGAGCTGCTGTGCTGGTGCTGGAACCAAACCCAGGTCTTCTGCAAGTGCAGCCAGTGATCTTGACAGCTGAGCCACCTCTCCAGCCCTATAGCTGATCTTTGAATTTTACAATTATTTTATGGCCCCCTGTGTCTTGGGCTAGTCTGTAGTGGTGCTAGTCAGTTTTAGCTGAGATTACAATACCACTTTTGTGAGCTGTTTTGCCAGGGTATCCTTACCAGTTTTTCGGGGATTAAATTCTGAGAATTCCAGTGAGATGATGATGATGATGATGATGATGATTTTTGTGAGCAGGCATAGAGTAAATCTGTAGCTTTTTAAATTTTTTTTAAAAATTAACTGAAGTAGTAATCTAAGGCATGTCATAGTTCAAAACGTACAAGACAAGTTTAAACAGTTGTGAATTCTATTGCAAACATGTGGAAGATAGAGAAGTTACACTGCAGTTACCTGCAAAACCTCTACAAACATCTGTTACCCTTATCCACTTTAAGGCAATTTTCAGGGCATCTCTCTGAAACCAGTTTGATGAGACAAACAAGAATCATATCTTCTGTGTTATGTCTCTGACTTGAAAACAGGCTAGATTTCTTGATATATTCAGAACCAGTGAATGTTGTCAAATATAATTACCTTCTTTTAATGAATTTTGTTTGTTCGGTTTTGGTTTTTTGAGACAGAGTTTCAGGTTTTTTCTGGCTCTCCTGAAGCTTGCTCTGTAGACCAGGTTGGTCTGAAACTCAGATTCACCCACCTCTGCTTCCCAATTGCTGGGATTAAAGGCATGCACCACTACCTCCCTGGCCAACAGATTTGTTTAAAAGATATATTTTATTTGTATATGTGTGTGACTGAGTGTATGAATTGCTCTCGTGTGCAGAGTTCATGGAGTCTAGAAGAGGTTTTCAGATCCCCTGGAATTGGAGTTACAGGTAGTTGTTTGAGCCTCTTAATGTGAGTGTTTACAATCTGCAAGAGCCACCGTGCTCTTAAGCACTGAGCCATCTTTCTAGCCTGAAATAAATTACTCTATAGTCTCTGATACCTTCTATTCAACTTGACATTTGTTATCTTTGTTTCTTCCATGCGTATATCCTTCCAAGGATGAAGTTTTTTGTTGTTTTTGTTTTTTTGTTTTTTAAAGATGGGCTTACTATGTAGCTCTGGCTGGTCTCAAACTCACAAAAATTTGCCTGCTTCTACCTCTTTCTCTCTCTTTTTCAAGACAGGGTTTCTCTGTGTAGCCTGGACTCACTCTGTAGACCAGGCTAGCCTTGAACTCAAGAGAGAGATCTGCCAACCTCTGCCTCCCAGAGTGCTAGAATTACAGACTACTATGCTTGGCTTTTAAGATTTATCATTTATGTATTTTTAATTATTTTATGTATATAGGTACTTTGTCTGAATGTACATCTGCACACCAGAAGACAGCATCAGACAAT
The DNA here is from genome assembly GCA_907169655.1 of Acomys percivali. NCBI lineage: Eukaryota > Metazoa > Chordata > Mammalia > Rodentia > Muridae > Acomys > Acomys percivali. The sequence continues at coordinate 55,737,706 of OU015757.1, forward strand.
TGTGAGCTGCCTTGTGGGTGCTGGGAATTAAACTCCAGACCTTTGGAAGAGTAGCGAGTGCTCTTAACCACTCAGCCATTTCTCCAGCCCTTCTCCCTCCCTCTTCAGGGCTGGGATTAAAGGCATGTGCCACCATACCTGGCCAAAGATTTCTGGTAACCAAGTATGGTAAGTACCTGTGATTCCAGTACTCTGGAGACTGAGACAGGATGATCTCAAGTACTAATTCTCAAAAACAAACAGTGGGGTTGGAGAGATACCCAGAATTTAAGAGCATTGGCCGCTCTTAACAGAGGACCTGGTTTAGATTCCTAGTACTCATATGGTGGCTGTCAACCATCTTTAAACTCCAGTTCCAGGGGAACCAACATCCTTTTTATTGCCTCTTTTGGCATCAGACATAACACTGATGCATAGGCCCATATGCAGGCAAAACACTCGTACATATAAAAATAACATCATAACAACAACCTCCCCCCCCATATTTGTGGGTATATTTAGAGAGGAAAGAAGAGGGAAGGAACAAAAAGTACATGTTCCTTTTGCCTGCCCCTCCCTTTTTAAAAAATAAATATTTATGTATTCAATGTTCTGCCTGAGTGTATGCCTAAATGCCAGAAGAGGGCACCAGATCTCATTATAGATGGTTGTGAGCCACCATGTGGTTGCTGGGAGTTGAACTCAGGACCTTTAACCTCTGAGCCATCTCTCCAGCCCCTCCTCTTGCCCTTCTTTTTTTTTGGTTTTTCGAGACAGGGTCTCTCTGTGTAGCCTTGGCTGTCCTGGACCCGCTTTGTAGACCAGGCTGGCCTCGAACTCACAGCGATCCACCTGCCTCTGCCTCCCGAGTGCTGGGATTATAGGCGTGCGCCTCCACCGCCCGCTCTTGCCCTTCTTTAATTTCTCTTTTCTCTTGACATCTAACCTCCCTCATCAAGGCTTGTGCCTACTATCTAATGTAATGCTATCTCATGTGTTTCCCCCAGCCCCCACCACCATTTCAAACTCTATCAATAGTCCTGGCCCTGATGAGTACCCTACTTGTCTCATACCTGGCTATCCTAGATGAACAGGTCAGACTGCCCTCTTGTCAGATCCTTGTCTGTTCATTTCTTTGTTTTTCCTTTTCTGTGGTCTCTAATTTGCTGTCTTAAATAAGGAATGGAGAACTCCAAAAAGTGCTTTGATCAAGAGGACTAGAGAAATATTCTTGTGTGTTTATTCCTCTACTCAAGGAGGCAAGTTTGGTTACTATTACAGTGGAAGAAGAATAAACAAGCAAGAATTGGAAGAGAAAGTGAGCTTAGTTTTTTTTCCCCCTCTCAGGGCAGTTGGTTGATAGGTGATCAGAGGTTGATATGACACTGGGATAAAGGCTCTGCTGAAGAGGGGCAAGAGGAATTTTGTAAGATAGGTAGCGTTAGCATTGGGGTAGAGAGGTACCGGAGATGTGAGGGCAGGAATGTTATGACCAGAGGACAATCCCTCAGGTCAGTGCCTGCCTCTGCCTTTTTTCAGGCAGGGGCTCTTGTCATCACCTCCAGCCCGCAACCAGGCTAACTGGCCTCCAATCTTCCCAGGATATGTCTGCATGTGGTCATGGTATTTTATGACAGCATTAGAAAACAAACTAATACAGCAGCTTGCTGGTGAACCAAACAATATCTTGGTTTATAGCACAAGATTATAGTCATGTATAGTTCAATATAGTCATGAACTCAAGATTATAGTCATGTATCCCCAAGTCCAGTTTATGAGACATTGTGGAGACTGTGGAGTGCTTGAATTCATAAACATCCCAAATTCAGTACCTCATCTCTCCACGTCTTCCCAGCCCTTGGGGAGGTGAAGGTAGATAAGTCAGAATTTGATGGCCAGCCTCAGCTACATCAAGAGTTCAAGGCAAGTCTAGGCTACACGAGAACTCTAAATTTAAAATTAAGTTTAAGAGTAAATTAATTGCCGGGCGATAGTGGTGCACGCCTTTAATCCCAGCACTCGGGAGGCAGAGGCAGATGGATCCCTGAGAGTTCGAGGCCAGCCTGGTCTACAATGCGAGTCTAGGACAGCCAAGGTTCCACAGAGAAACCCTGTCTTGAAAAACAAAAAGAGTAAGTTAATTAAAAAAAAAAAAGACTTTTGAAGCAGGGTGTGGTGGCACACGCCTTTAATCCCAGCACTCAGTAGGCAGAGGTAGACGGATTGCTGTGAGTTCAAGGCCAGCCTGGTCTACAGAGAGAGTTCCAGGACAGCCAAGAGAAACCCTGTCTGGAAAAAAAAACAACAACAACAATGAAAAGACTTGTTTTTTGAGATAGGCTTTCTTTGTGTAGCTTTGGCTGTCCCGGAACAAGGTTGGCCTAAAACTCAGAGATCAGACTACCTCTGCCTCCTGAGTGCTGGGACTAAAGGCGTGTGCCACCATAGTTGGCTATAAAAGACATTCTAAAGGGAAAAATAACAGTATTGTGGAAAACCAAAAGACTCATATTTGGGTTATACTTCTTTGTTTTGTGTTACCATATGATAAGGGTGAATCACTGAAAGTTTTAGAAGAATAACATAGTAATCTGATCAAAGTATACTTTAGGAAGTTAATCTGGCAACTGGGTCACATTTAATAAGAATTATATATACTTAAATGCAGATGGAAGTGTGTCAGATGAGCTTGATTTGGGGACTATTTGTATTGGGTATAAACAAACAATAGTATACAGTTTCCTAAAAGAGGAGCTGGTGAGATGATCAGCCAGCGAGTGTGTGGGTTCTGAATGCTCATAGGAAGAGTCGAGAGGAACTGGTGAGATGATCTGCCAATGATTGTGCGGGTTCTGAATGCTCATAGGAAGAGTCGTATGAGTAGGAGGTGAGGCAAAGAAGTCTTTGGAGACTAGTAAGGTAATCAAAACTTGAGAAGGGAAGGGCTTAAGAATGAACACTTGCTAGTATCAAATGTCACAGAAGAATCAAGGAAAATTTAATTCATAAGAATGCTATTGGATTTGAACCTTAAGAGTTTTTGGTGACCTTCATTCAAGTATGATATTTCAGTCATATATAAATAAATCAGATTTTCCAGGATTAAATTGCATGTGATGGGGGAAAAAATGGCATGTGTGTGCACATTTGTGTGGTGGCCTAATGACAATTTTTGGTGACGTTCCTAAGATAATATCCATTGTTTTTGTTCAGTGACCTGAAATTACTGATTAGAGTAGGTTGGCTGGTCATCCAGCTTCAGGGATCCACCTGCCTCTGCCTTCCCAGGATCACAAGCACGCATCACAGTACTTGCCAACAAAACAAAACAAAATAAAACAATTTAGTTAAGAATTTAATTTTTGCCAATTTTGCCTTCCATAAAATTTAAGATTTAAAATGCATATCTGGAGCAAGTGAGGTTGCATTTAAATAAAGACTTTAAGTAGGAGGCTATATTTAGTTGAATTTAACAGTGAGATTTTAAAAATAATTTGTCATGGTGCGTATTTGTTCTTGCATGCTTAAAATTTCTTTAAAATCGTTTATTTTGGGGAGCAGGGCTTGCATGTGCCATGGTAGGTATGTGGAAGTCAGAAGACAGTTTGTTCTTCAACTATGTGGCTTCTGGGGATTGAGCTCAGATGGCAAGTGCTTTTACCTGCTCAGTAGGCCATCTTGCTGGCCTACTACATTTTCCTTAATTTTTTTTTCATCATTGAGCCTGAGGCATTCTGAATTGCAATGTGCAGATGTTTGTTATCATCTCCAAGGATATTTGTTGTCAAGAATCCCAGAGAGCTCTCATGAACATATCAGTCTCATGAAAACAGGTTGAAAGGGCTCGGACCTGAAAATTACATATAAAATGGATGAGGGGCCAGGCGTGGTGGTGCATTACTCTAATCCCAGCATGTAGGAGGCAGAGGCAGGCGGGTCCCTGAGAGTTTGAGGCCTGGTCTACAAAGTGAGTCCAAGAGAGCCAAGGTTACACAGAGAAACTCTGTCTCAAAAAACCAAAATAAACAAGTAAATAAAAATAAAATGGATGAGAGAATCAGTTTTAAGTCTGACCTCACCTTAGAATGTTTAAAGAATACTGGTGGTCCTAAACAGTTTTCCTTTCTCTTGTTTCAGAATCTTCATTTTCCCACCAATCCTTTAGCAAAAAACAGTGAATGAATGGTGTGTCATTCGTACAGTGGTGTTTGTAACTGTGCCAGGTATCTGAGAGACAACTTAAAAAGAGGAAGCTATTTCAGCTTACTGTTTCAGAGGGTACAGTCTATGCTTGGCTGGCTTCATTGTATGGACCTATGAAGGCAGAGTAGCTTGAGTAAAAGGCATGGTAGTGCAGAATTGCTTGCCCCAGACAGAGACAGACACAGAGACAGACATCTTTTGAAGACATGTCCCCAGTGAACTGCTTCATTCAGCTAGGCCCACCTCCTGAAGTTGCTGCTACCTTCCCAAATAGTATGGTATGCTAGGGTTGAAAGCCTTCATGAACATTAGCCTGTGGAGGATATTTTATATTCCACAGAAGAGATAGGCAAGTGTTTAGATAGCTGTGAACAAAAAGAGGCATATGTGTAAATTTTTGCACCGCTTTCAGAAGTTAACTGTGTCCTATTATTCTTTTTTATATGTCTTTAGCTTTAATTGCCTAAAGGAATTTTCTTGAGCTATATCTTTCTTATAATCCCCTTAACTATATAACGTAAATAGTCTCAGTGTTTTGTTCTGAAACAGTTTGACATTTCAATACCATTAATAGACAAAAAAGGATGTAATTTCTCGGGAGGCAGAGGCAGATGGATTGTTGTTGAGTTTGAGACCAGCTTGGTTTATAAAGTGTGTCTAGGACAGTCAAGGCTACACAGAGAAACCTGTCTCGAAAAGCCAAAAAAAAAAAAAAAAAAAAAAAAGAAAGAGATGTAATTTAGTTATATTTCTAACCATTTATAATGATTTTGTGCTTACTGTTACTCATTTTTAAAATACCATGTTTCTGCTGTTTTCCTCTTTGCCTCACTATGTAGCCCTAGTTGGGTTTGAACTCTGCTGCTGTCTGGCTTCTGAGTGTTGGCATTAAAAGCATGGGCCACAATGCCTGATCTGTTTACCTCTTAGTGTGAAAAACATTCATCTATTTAATTTGTCCTCTAATAGCTTTTTCTTTTCCTTTTTTGCACTTCCTCCTTTTTTCTTAAATAAAAGGCTTTTAGAACTTTGAAGCTCTTTAATTCTTTATGAGATTAAAAGAATCCCAGAAGTATTATAAACCTTTTAGTTTATTGATGCTTAAAGCTTATGGCTAGCTTTGGGATCTTGTTTTCTCTCTTCCTCATAGTTTAAAATACAAAATTATATACACATTAGCCCTCCTATCAATGTCAGATGGGCAGTTCTTATCACCTTGCTCATTTTTCCATCCATTTTGTTTAAAGTATCCATATATTGTTGGTGTACTTTTAAACAACTATTTTTATTTTGGGTTCCTTAAATCTCTTGCTTCCTGTTCACCCAATCACTTCCAACACCCCAGTACCAGATAGGGGAGAAAGGTTAGTGGGGAGAGGGCATAGTTTTCCTTAGCTGCTTCCTGCTATTCAGGGCCATCAGACTCTTTAGGGCAAGTCCAATCCTTGTTTCAGGATAACTCCAACTTCTTTTCATCAAACTGCATCAACAGCAACCAGGTGCAGCAGGAGGAAGCACCAGCAACCTCCTTTCTTGGAGCCCCCAGTCTCTCTTTGGGTCTGGCTTTTATCCCCGACTGACAAAGACCACACCCCTGCATGAGGCACTTCACAGCTGACAGACATCTGGTGTCCTCTCAGGAGGTGATTATCAGCTGTGGACAAACTGGAGCAGCCCCCATATCCCATACCTGGGATTAAAACAAAAACATGTTTACATATAACCCAAAATTTCCACAACATTATATCCCAAATACAAAGCCTCCTTCCATAAACACAGGACTCACTTTACTTCAGTAGGTTAGGGTGGTAGCAAGGCTAGCCCTGTGTGGTGTGTGGGTAGGCTGTGTAATTGTGACTTTGTCCACCCGCACTCCTTGCTCTCAGCATAATCTATTGTGATTTTATCTCACCTTGCTTAGACGTAGCAGAACTAGGGGTTTGTTTTTGTCGTTGTCTCATGAGTTTCAAGCTCAGGAATCTATCAGTTGCTGTGTTTATCACCTCTGTGCAATGACTTACGTTCCAGCGTTTCTGAATGTCAGCTCTCTACTACCATTTTGTGCTCTTCTAGCTATACTCTCTGCCACTAGTGAGCTTGCCATCCTTTCTGTGTTTCTTCAAGTGCCCTTTCACATTTCTTTCAGTGATACCTTTTTTTAAGGGTGGTGTGGGATAGGGAATTGTGACAAAGTCTCAATGTGTCACAGAAACTCGTCTTGAATTTAGTTGTAGCCCAGGCTGATCTCATATTCAAAGTAATCGTTCTGCCCCATTTTCCTAAGTGCGGGGATTATAAGCATGTGCTACAAAGCCCTGCTTGATATTTTCATTTCTAAGATTCAAAATCTCATAATTCTTTCAATGCCCATGATGTTTTGCTTAATTACCACACCGTGCATATTTTGTTTCTGTGTATGTTTTGCTTCTGTATCATGACTACTAGTGTTTTTGTTTCTGTTGGAATTGTGGCTTTATTCTCTACAGGCCTTCCCATTACTGCCAGGCAGTCTTCCTAATGCATAACCCCCGTTACACTTGGTGCACTCTACTTTCTTCTGCTTGTCTCCTTTGCCCTTTCTCTCTTTTATGTAGCCCAGGCTGGCTTTGAACCCATAGTTATCCTATTTCCTGAATACTGAGATAATTGTGCACCATTATGCCCTGCTAGTTCCACCATTTCTTTCTTTCATTTTTGTTTTCTTTTTTTGTTTTCCAAGACAAGATTTCTCTGTGTATCCTTGGCTGTCTTGGTTGCATTTTGTAGACGAGGCTGGCCTAGAACTAACAGAGATCCACCTGCCTCAGTCTCTCTGAGTGCTGGGATTACAGGCACATGCCACCACACCTGACTCCCAGCAGACGACTTGGTTCACAGTTTAACACATTTTTTTGCCTCAAGCTTATGAAGAAACACATTCAGATTGATTGTATTTTTGCTATTATAGACTTGATCGTCTTTTTATCTTACTGGATACTGGTACTACTCCAGTTACAAGAAAAGCTGCTGCACAGCAACTTGGAGAAGTGGTGAAGCTTCATCCTCATGAACTAAATAATTTGTTGTCTAAGGTAAGAACTCAATATTTTCTTAATGTAATACAAGTATAAAGACTTGTCTATGGCAGAGAAACAATTCCACTAAATGTCTTTAGTTTTCCAAGTAATTTTTCAAAGTTGCTATTTGTTTGAAAGATATAAAGTATTTCAGATTTAATTGTTTAAGGGCTCTGTCAATATTAAACCTTTTGCTTGTGTGACAAATTTGAATCTGACCCACTTTGTTAATGAACTAAGTTGTTACTCTGGTTTATTAGTAGTCTAACTTGTTCTTAATGGTTAATAATTATATGACAGTTGATAGTTTTCAAAAGGATGAGTACTCATGGGAAGAGCTTGAATATAAGACTAGTTGAGCTATTTGGAATGGGGAATTTTCTGCTCTGGTGGTCAGTGTTTCTGTAATTCTAATACACGTTTTTGTCTGTGCAATGGCTGTACTTTTGCTTAACTCTCTGGGTATGTTGAAGTGTACCTATACATTAATATTTGAAAATTTTTATGTGTTAAATTCTTTGCATGTAGAATAAAGCAATAAGTAATACTTTGGGTTGGTGGAAGCAGGGAAGTGGCAGGAGTTAGAGGATAGGGTGCGGGCATGTGATTGCGGAGACATTGGAAGCCCTAAGGAAGTCTAGTCTAACCCTCTTCTTTCATTATCATTTTTCTTTCTCTGATGCATAGGAGTTACAAATACATAGAGTTACAAATCCCCTTTCAACACATACAAATATGTATTGTTGCCGGGCATGGTACGCACGCCTCTGATCCCAGCACTCAGGAGGCAGAGGCAGGCTGATCTCTGTGAGTTCGAGGCCAGCCTGGTCTACAAAGCAAGTCCAGGACAGCCAAGGTTACACAGAGAAACCCTGACTCCAAAACACCAAAAAAACAAAAAACAAAAAACCAAAAAACCCAAAAAACAAAAACAAAAAAACCAAAACAAAACAAAATGAAGAAAGGGGATTGTTTGATTGGTACCTTAAGGGCTAATAGTATAGACATTATCTATAGACGTTTCTAACCAAGACAGATAGAGATGGAGAGATTAATTTGGTACCTATAGTCCCCACATTCTCAGAATAGAAAAGGATGCAGTTAGATATTATTATACTCTCTGTAAGGTAAGTAGAATAGAGAACTGAAAACTGAAAAAAGGTTTTTAGTCTTTCAAGGGAGTATTAGTGTTATTTTCTTTCCCTCTTTTGGGTTTTTTGAGACATGGTTTCTCTGTGTAACACAGCCTTGGCTGTCCTAGAACTTGCTTTGTAGGCCAGGCTGGCCTCAGACTCAGAGATCCACCTGCTTCTACCTCTTGAATGCTGGGATTAAAGGCGTGCTAGAAGTTCTATCTTCAATTTTGACTTCAGCACATTGACTGCTATCAGATTGTTCTGTAACTCCAATTGTGGGAAATCTGACTCCATCTTCTAGTCTCCATGCACACATGGGGTGCCCTTACATACATATATACATGTATACAGGCAAATACTTAATGCATAAAATAAAAATTTACAACCATTAGTTATACGTTTCTCTATATTTAGTGTATTGCTGTTATGTGCAACAGGTATCGCAGCAGTCTAATTATCTATCTATACCTATTTATCTATTTTGGTTTTTTGAGACAGGGTCTCTCTATGTAGCCCTGGCTGTACTGGAACTCACTCTGTAGATCAGGCTGGCCTCAAACTCAGAGATCTGCCTGCCTCTGCCTCCCAAGTGCTGGCATTAAAGGTTTGTACTACCACTGCCAGGCACAACAATCTAATTTTAAAATGTTTTTATTACAACAGAAATATGTCATTCTTTTAGCATATCTTTTGCTTTAGTACATACTCAGTATTTAATTAAATATTCAGCTCTAGAAAGCCATTAAACCAAATTTATACATTTGTCTGTTTGACAATTTTATGCAAAACAAATTATGCAGTGTGTGATCCCTTATGATATGCTTCAAGTAACATAATGTGTTAATATTTGTACTGTGTTTTATTGCTTCATTCCTCTCTACTGCAAAGTGACTTTTAATTCTGTGACTATGAATAGATAGGACTCACACAGTGTACTACCATTCATTTGTTCATCACCTGATAGATATTTATGTTGTGGAAAAAATATTGCCATAAACATTTATGTAAATTTTTTTACTGTGTGGAGATGTGTTTCTTGGTTTATTCTCTTCTTTTTCTCCTCTCCCCTCCCTCCCTCTTCTCCTCTCCCCTCCCTCCCTCTTCTCCCCTCCCCTCCCTCTTCTCCCCTCCCCTCCCTCTTCTCCTCTCCCCTCCCATCCCTCTTCTCCCCTCCCCTCCCCTTCCCTTCTCCCTCCTCTCTCCCTTTCACTCCCCTCCTCTCTTGAGACATGGTTTCTTGGCTGTCCTGGAACTCACTCTGTAGACTAGGCTGGCCTCGAACTCAGATCTACCTGCCTCTGCCTCCTGAGTGCTGGGATTAAAGGCATGCACTGTTATGCCCAACCATTCTGTTTCTTTGTAAACGTTTATTATTTTTATGCATATGGGTGTTTTGCCTGCGTATATGTTATGTGCATACAGATATTCATGGAGCCCAGAAGGTGGTTATAGATCCTTTGGAACTAGAGTTAAGGCAATTGTGGGCTGCCTGATGTGCCAGAAACCACACTGAGATCCTCTGCAGAAGCAGCATATGCTTTTAACCACTAAACCATTTCTCCTTTTAAAATTATCAAATACTTTTAGTTTTCTAAGCATAAAAGATGTCCCATAGTCAAAAGACAAATATAAGAGTGCTGAAAATAGCAACTTGACAGGACTAATTCTGAATTGTACACAGTGTTCAGAAAGGTACAGAAAGAAGTACTCTAATACGGAATAACAGTTACGAACAAGTAGCTTATTAAAAAGAACTGCTGGTCAGGGTGGTACATACCTTTAATCCCAGCACACAGAAGGCAAAGACTGGTGGATTTCTATGAGTTTGAGGCAGCCTGGTCTACATAGTGAGTTTCATCCAGGACAGTCAGGACTTCATAGTGAAAAACTGTCTTGACTAAAACAACAAGCAAACACAACAAAATCAAAACTATATATAGATAGTGTAATTTGAAACAATACCAAACTTCTTTGGTAAGTTAAAAAAAAAAAAAAAAAAAACAACTGAACACTGTAGTAAATATATTTATCAAAAAACGAAAGATATCCAAACATGAGTGCTGATTTTGGTTAACTTGACACAAACTAGAGTTACCTGGAAAGAGGGAACCTCAATTGAAGAATTGCCTCTGTCAAATTGGCCTGTGACCTTGTCTGTGAGACATTTTCTTTCTCTCTTTCTCTTCCTTTCTTCCTTCCCCTTCCTTCCCTCCCTCCCTCCCTCCCTCCTTCCTTCCTTCCTCCTTTTGGTTTTTTGAGACAGAATTTCTGTGTAGCCTAGGCTGTCTTGAACTCAACTTGTGTAGACCAGGCTGTTCTCAAACTCACAACAATTCACCTACTTCTACCTCCCTGAGTGCTAGGGTAAAAGGTGTGCACTACCACCACGCTTGGCTCGTGAGTCATTTTCTTGATTGCTGATTAATGTGAGAGGGCCTAGCCCACCATGGGCAATGCCGCTCCTGGGCAGGAGGTCCAGGGTTATATAAGGAAGCAAACTGAGCAAGCCAGGTAAGCAGCATTCCTTCCATGGCCTCTGCTTAGCTTTTTGCATCCAGGTCTCTTCCTTAAGGTTCTGCTCTGGCTTCTCTCAATGAAGGACTCTAACCTGTAATTCAGATAAAGCCTTTCCTCCTCATGTTGGTCTCAGTCAGTGTTTTAATCAAAGCAACAAAAAGCAAGTTAGGAGAAAGTGATGATAATCCTGAAAAGAATATAAGGAAATTTCTTCATTTTTTTTTTTTTTTTTTAATAGTGCTGGGGATACAATCCATGGCTTTGTGGTCAAGTACTGAGTTCTTGTCCCCAAATTTGCTCTATTTTCTTTTTAAGATTTATGATTTTTATTTTGTGTGTTTGAGTTTTCTGCCTGCACTTAACGTCTGTGTACTATGTGTGTGCTGGCCAGAAGAAAGCATGGGATCCCCTGGGACTGCAGTTACAGATGAATGTGAGCCACCATATGCATGCTGGGAATTGGACCCATATCCTTTGGAAGAGCAGCAACTGCTCTTAACTGCTAAGCCCTCTCTCGAGCCCCAGTTTTATCTTTGAGGAAAATAAACAAGCAAGCAAGCAAACAAAAAATTTAGTTCTTTTTCTTGTCATGTGCAGAAAACTTGCCTGACCTAAGGTCATGGAGATTTACCCTGATATTTTTTTCTAGACTTTTATACATTTAGGTCTTAGTTTAAGTCTCTCTTTTAAAAAATATATCCACATATGTATTATATAATATATGCATTTTATAATATATACAAATAATGCTGGGAAACATAACCACATTTTGTGTGTGTGTGTGTGTGTGTGTGTGTGTGTGTGTGTGTGTGTGTGTTTTACTTGTCCAGCCAACCTAGATCTATATATGTTTAGATAGAGATATATTGGATTACTTCTTTTTGTACCTCACCAAACACTTTGTATAATACAGAATTAATCCTCTGTTAAGTTGCTATTTTTACCACATTTATATTTGTCTTTTGACTATGGGACATCTTTTACTGTTAGAGGCAGAGGCTTACCTCTGCTTCCTGAGTCCTAGAAGTAAAGGCGTGTACCACCACACTGGCTTTTCTTTTGTGTGTGTGAGACAGTCTTACTCTGTAGACTGTGGTGGCTTGGAGCTAACTGATGTAGCCTAAGACATGGGGCAGCTCTCTTATCCCAGCCTATGAATAGCCTAAACACATACTTGACCGTGTGTGCGTGTGCGTGTGCGTGTGTGTGTGTGTGTGTGTGTGTGTGTGTGTGTATAGGGAGGGGTTGGGATTGGAAGAGTGTGCGTGTGTGGTGGGTGTATGATGGGGGGCACACTGTGTGCCTCAGAGGTCAGCCAGGACTTTTGTTCCTCAGGAGCCATAATCCATGTTGGGATTAAAAAAAAAAAAAAAGATTTATTTTATGTATATTAGTGCTCTGTTTTCATGCACACTAGAAGAGGGAATCAGATTCCATTACAGATGGTTGTGAGCCACCATGTGGTTGCTGGGAATTGAACTCAGGACCTCTGGAAGAGCAGGCAGTGCTCTTAACAGCTGAGCCATTTCTCTAGCCCCTATGTTGAGATTTTTTTGAGACAGATTCTCATAGGCTTGGAGATCACTTATTAGGGAGATTTAGGTTGGCTGGTCAAGTAAGTCCAAGGAATCTGCTTCTCTCTGTCTCCCAGTGCTGGTGTTACAAATGCCGGACACCATTCCTGATTATTACTTGGGTTCTGGGGATTATTAAATTTAGGTCTTCATGATTGCCTGACTAGCAGTTTGTGTCACTAGCTTATTTAATAAGCTATTTTACCAGCCCAAATTTGCTTTTAAGTACATTAAATAATGATTTTGTTTTTTGGAGACATGATTTCTCTGTGTAGCCTTGGCTGTCCTGGACTTACTTTGTAGTCCAGGCTGGCCTCAGACTCACAGAGCTCTACCTGCCTCTGCCTCCCTGAGTGCTGGGATTACAGGCATGTGCCATCATGCCTGGCTAATTTTTTTTTAATACTTTTAAATATTTTATTGTTTTCTTATTCCTTCTTTTAAGATGGTAGTGAGGACAAGAGAAATGTCTCAGTGGGTAGAGGAACAAGCAGGTAACCTGAGTTCAGTTCCTGAAACCCAGATAGTGGAAGGAGAAAACCAATTTCTGCAAGTTGTCCTCTGACCGCCACACACACTTACACACATGATAAATGCTAGAAAACAAAAAACGTTATTAACATGTTCTGTGAATAATCAAATCTTATGAGTTTAATAAATCTGAAATTTTTTGTATATTTGAAAGACACCAGATTATCAACTAATAACAAATTAATATTTTTTTCTGCTTACGTAGAACAAATTTTTGTTTTGATATGTAATTATTTTATTTTATAATTTTAAGGTATTAATATATTTAAGGAGTACAAATTGGGATACCCGGATTGCAGCAGGACAAGCTGTTGAAGCTATCGTGAAAAAACGTGCCTGAATGGAATCCAGTGCCAAGAACCAAACCAGGTACCTTTAAAGTGGAAAAGTAGTTTGAAATAAAGCATGACTGTAGATTTAAGTATAGCATGAGTGTGGTTTATTAATTTCAATTTTGATTTAAAGACTTAATTTTCATGTTCAGCTTTGCTAGGAAAGAATATTGAATAAGATAGTTTTGCCAGGCCGGGTGTGGTGCACATGCCTTTAATCCTAGCCCTTGGAAGAGGCAGAGGCAAGTGGATCTCTGTGAGTTCGAGGCCAGCCTGGTCTACAAAGTGAGTCCAGGACAGTCAAGGCTACACAGAGAAACCTTGTCTCGAAAAACAAAACAAACAAACAAACAAACAAAAAAAGATAGTTTTGCCACTAAACTTAAAAAGAAACTGCTGGATAAACTGTTTTCATATGTATTTCTAAAATTATTTAATCTTACAGTATACTAACTTCATTACTTCCTTTAAAGAAATGAGTATTTCTGAAACAATTCATTTTTCACTGTTGTTTGGAAGATTGTATAGTGTGGTATTTTCTAAATTTTGTGTACTTGGCAGTTCTTTTTTTTAATGTAATTTTTAAAAAGACTATTTATTATGTGTATAATGTTCTGTCTTCATGTAATGCCTGCACACCAGAAGAGGGCACCAGATCTCAGTATAGATAGTTGTGAGCTATCATATGGTTGCTGGGATTTGAACTCATAACCTTTGGAAAAAGCAGGCAGTGCTCTTAACCTCTGAGGCATCTATCTCTCCAGCCTCATTGTAGGAGTTTTGTCTTGCATGTTGTTTTGCTTTTGTGGTGTTGAAGATTGAACCCAGGGCCTGTGGATAATAAGCAGGCATTCCATGCTGAGCTGTTCTGCTGTCGGAAATGGTTGTAGTGGTGGTTGTTCTCTTTGCATGTTGTATAGAGGTAAAGATTGAGTGCCCACACTGATATTTTAAAGCAAATTTTATGCTGTTGGTAAAGCTATTAGACATATTTTTTTTTCCCCTGAGACAAGGTCTCTCTGTGTAGCCTTGACTGTCCTGGACTCACTTTGTAGACCAGGCTGGCCGCAAACTCACAGCAAACCACCTGCCTCTGCCTTCTGAGTGCTGGGATCAAAGGCGTGCGCCACCACCGCCTGGCTAGACATAGGTTTTAATTAAGTGAATTTTTGTTACATATTGTTGTATCTAAATTTTTGGTTTTAGAATCTGGTAACACAGAATCAGATATGTAGTGGTATGAGCTCTGTCAAAGGACAGAATTACAAATTTAGTGTTTAGGCATTAATTGAGTGTTTTTTGGATTTTTTTTTTAATTCTAGCATTGTGAGGTACTTCATAAGATATAATAAACATTCCCTATGTAAGAATTCAATAAGGAGCAACTAGATTAGTTTTCAGTCTTCTAGCATAAATCTAGTTTTACCTTAAAAGTTTTTGCAGCTGGATGTGGTGGCATGCGCCTTTAATCCCAGCACTTGGGAGGCAGAGGCAGGTGGATCTTTGTGAATTCAAGGCCAGCCTGGTCTACACAGTGAGTGTAGGACAGCTGTGGCTGTTACACAGAGAGACCCTGTCTCAAAAAAACTAATAAAAAAAAGGATTTTTGCTTTTATTTTCTGATATTTTATTTTGAGTTTTTGTATTAATTTGCCTTTTATCAAATGTAAACCCAGAACCTTCTTATTTCCAGCTCACTTTGCCCAATTATCTTGTTGGATAGACACAGTGCAGCTCATTTTATTGAACTAGTTATATTAGCATTAATTTATAGTAAGACTGCATGCATATCATTACTAGAAAACGTGAATTTTTTTGCTTGTTTGTTTTTTTGTATTTTTAAAGTTAAGCAGAGCTAGGGTTTACAATGAGTGACTGCAAATGTCAAATTAACAGTTGTGTTAGTAAGCAGGTATAGTTTAGCATTTGTAGGGAGAATGTAGAACATTTTGAAGATACTCCTTTTTTTTTTTTTTGAAGATATTCTTGGGTTACAAATGAGTGTTTAATTTCAGTGGCTTGTCATGAGGTTACAGTTAGAGTATGGAAAGCAAGTCCTGTTGAATGAGCGGTTGTTTATATACTGCCTATTCCTCAGATGTAGGGAGAGACAAAGTTTTCTACTTATTTATGAATGCATTTTGTGCATGCTTGTCTTCTGATTTAGTAGTACAATAAACTATGCTGTAACTCTGGAGGTCTTTCATCCTTAAACAGTAAATTAAAGTATAATATTTAACATATATGTCAACAAGATTTCTTCATATAATATGCTTTCATGGTTGGAAGCACATGAACCCACTTTTCATTCTGATGGTTTGTAAAAGTGGAGTCATCAAGTCAGTAACTAATTTACAGATAACTAAGGACTAGTTGTAGATAAATCACACTAGTTTTCCTACTTCTTTGCTTTTCTTAAATATTAGCCAATACTATAAGTAATGATATGCCATGTTCTTTCATTCTGCATTTTTGACTATATAGTCAAATAATATTTTTAAACTTCATCTAGACCCCACGGAGAGTTCTATGGAAGATTCATCTACTACAGATCGATTAAATTTTGACAGATTTGATATATGCAGATTGCTACAGCACGGGGCATCACTTTTGGGTTCTGCTGGTGCAGAATTTGAAGTCCAAGATGAAAAATCAGGTTAGTAGTAGTCCTGGAGAGGCCTGAAATTTTGTTTTAAAACTAATACATAATTTGGTGTGCTGTTTAATATATAAGGACCCATCAAATGTAAATTGACTGAAGTTTTTGTGTATGGTGACTTACAGGTTGACAAAGTAGCCAACAGTGCTTGTTCTAAAGATACAGCAATCAAAAAAAAAAAAAAAAAAAAGATACAGCAATCAGAACCAGTATAGATTGTGGCAATGTTTTTACAATTCTGATAATCTGAAGGTTATTTTATTGTTGTTTTATGTTCTGAGTTGTGTTAGAACTTGTGCGTATGTCCAAAGTAAAAAATTGAAATTAAAATTAAATCTTGGCTAGGTAACTGGCTCATTCATCCATTATCTTTAGGCTTACAGAATATGTTAGATATAAAGGTAATTAAATGGCTTAAGTGCGGTGGCTTGTACCTCAGAGTGCCAGCTTCTTTGGATGCTGAAACAGGATCTTTGAGTCCAGGAATTTGAGATCAGTCTGTGCAACATAGGGAGATCCTGTTTCAAAAAAGCCAAAAAACCAGAAAGGGTGATTTCCTATTCAAGATTGTGGCCTTGAGTTGAAAAAAAAAAAAACAAAAAACCCCAAAATCAACAACAAACCCTCTGATTTTTTTTAAAAATGGATTTCTGTAAATAAGTATGTTGTCTCTTAATTTAAAAAAGGGGCCAGAGCTGGACTGTGGGAGTACACACCTTAATCCCAGCACTTGGAAGACAGAGGCAGGAGGATCTCTGTGTTCAAGGCCAGCCTGGTCTACATAACAAGTTCTAGGACAGCCAGGGCTACACAGAGAAACTCTGTCTCAACCCCTCCCCCAAAAGGATGGGGTCATGGTGGTGGAGGGGGCAGGACAGGATGCATATCAAAATCTTTAATCCCATTAGAGGCAGGCGGATCTCTGAGTTCCAAGCCACTGGTCTACATAGTGAGTTCTAGGCCAGACAAAGCTACAGATAAATATTATAGGTGATAGATGATAGTGGCATGATTTTGATTTTTGTGAAAATTGATTTTTTTTTTTTTTTTTGCCATTTATTTATTCACTCTGTGTGTGCATGTAAGGTCAGGGGCATGTGTAGCATGGTGTAGAGATTAGAGGAATTTTCAGTTCTTGCTTTCCACTGGGTGGGATCTAGGTATTGAACTCAAGTTATAAGGTTTGGTGGTAAACACTTGCCTAGTAAATCAGCTTTCTGCTTTCTGTTGCAGGATATTTGATCTCAGTGTGATTCATGAGATTGTGACTGTAAAAACTTGTCTTTGATCGCATCTAGAGCACTGTTGTTTTTAACAACAAGCACTGAATCTTTAATTGCTCTATGGATGAGTTTCTCCTATGCTGACAGAGAATACCCATATACATATAAAATGAAATGTTTTTAATTAATAAATAAGGTGTGGCAGCATACATCTTTAATCTCAAGTGTCTAGGAGGGAAACAGATCTTCAAGTTTCAGGCCAGCTACATAGTGAGAGCCTGTCTGTAAATAAATAAATTTTGTTTGTTTGTTTTTCTGAGACAGGATTTCTTTGTGTAGCCCTGGCTGTGCTGAAACTTACTCTGTAGACCGGCTTGGTCTCAAACTCATAGACATAGACCTACCTCTGCCTCCCAAGTGTTGGGATTAAAGGCATGTGTCACCATCGCTCTGATAAGTAAAAATTTTAAAAGCTAAAACTTGTCGTTAAAACAGCTGTTATTTTTTAAAAGCTCTATATAAAAACAGCACTTTATTAAAGACAAGACTGGGAGGCAGAGGCAGATAGATCTCTATGGGTTTTATGTCATCTTGGTCTACATAAGGAGACCTTGTCTCAAAAAATTAAGATGTATATCCTCCAGAAGAGCAGCCAGTGCTTTTAACCTCAAAGCCTTTTCTCCAGCCCTTTAAGTTTTATTTTTGAAATGACACCTTTTGGGACAGTTCTGTTTTACTGTTTGTTTGTTTGGTTGGTTTTTTTTCATTGAAAGATTAGATTTTTTGCTTGAGATATTTTAAAACTTACCTACTTTAATTTCCTTGTCTTTGTTGTTTGGGGTGTACCATCTCAGAACATATAAAGGAGTGCTTTTGGAATAAGCATTTATTTGTTGATCCTTTTCTGTCACACAATCTAGATTTTTGGTATTATAGCCTGCCAAAATCATTCAGAGAAGTTAAAAGGTATAGCTATATAAAAAAGACTTATTTCCTTTGGAATGAATCATGTTATTTCGTATGTGCATGATAACTGACAGTAGGGCAACAGTAGAATCTCATGAAAAGCTTAAAATGTTTTGCTAATTAGGACACAGTTTCTCCTCCCCCTCCCCCCTCTCTCTTTCTCTCTCTCTCTCTTTGCTTTTTGCTTTTTTCAGACAGGGCTTCTCTCTGTAGCCCTGGCTATCCTGGAACTTGATATGTAGATCAGCCTGGCCTCAAACTCACAGAGATCTGCCTGCCTCTAGTGCTGAGGTTACAGACATGTGCCATGCTCCCAGCTGGACACAGTTTTCTCATGATTACAGGCAATAACGTTTTCTGGCTATTTAAATGACCAAGTATACTTGATTCAGTTGGGCGGAAGAGGTCTTAGTCTTTCCCTGCTTCTCTTGATCCTTTCCCTCTTCCTCCTCCTTCTTCCCCCTCTTCTATCCCAGCTCTCTTTTATCATTATCATCACCACAAGGCCTCACTTTATATGATGATCCTCCTGTCTCATCTTCCCAGGTGGCTAGGATTACAGCTGAGTGACACCATACTTGACAAAAGGTTTTGTTGTTGTTGTTTTTAAGATTTATTTATTTATTAGTTGTACAGTATTTTGATTGCATGCGTGCCTATGTGACAGAAGAGGGCACCAGATCTCATTGTGGATGGTTGTGAGCCACCATGTGGTTGCTGGGAATTGAACTCAGGATCTTTGGAAGAACAGACAGTGTTCTTAACCTCTGAGCCATCTCTCCAGCCCAACAAAAGATTTTTTAACGTCATCATTATTGTCATAATTATCGTGTGCCTTTCTGCCTGCCCGCCTTTTTCCTGTTTATCTTTCTGTCTGTCCTCACTTCCTCCCTCCTTCCTTTTTTTTTTTTCTTAGATTGTGTCTCATTAGTCAGCCGTAACAGACCTAGTTGGCCTGCCTCTGCCTTCTGAGTACCACTCTCTAGTTTTTGTTTTGTTTGGTTTGTTCGTTTTGAAACAGTGTATCATTGTGTAGCTCTGGCTGTCCGAGAACTTACTATGTAGACCAGAGTGGCCTCAGCTATAGAGAGAGTGTCCTGCCTCTGCTTCTCAGGTGCTGGCATTAAAGGGATGCACTGTCATGCCTGGCTCTAGTTTTGTTAAATTGAGAGTCTTACCTGTCCAGCCTGGTCTAGAACTCCACTGTGTATCCTAGACTGGCCCTCTACTGCTTCCTCAATTTTCTGAATGCCTCAATTACAGGCATGTGGTACCATTTGTAAATAACCAAGCAAATGTCTGACAATGTGTTTTTTAAATACATTTTTCTTATTGTAGTGGTTTGAGCTGCATAGTAAAAACCTTCTCTCCTTTAAAAAAACTTTGTTTTTTGTTTTTTGAGACAGGCTTTCTCTGTGTAGTCCTGGCTGTCCTAGAACTCGATCTGTAACCAGGCTGGCCTTAAACTCAGAGAGATCGTCTGTCTCTGCCTTCTGAGTGCTGGGATTAAAGGCGTGCACTACTATGCCTGGCTAGTAAAAAAGTTTTTAAGTGATTTGGAGGGAATGGTTTTGTTTCTTTTTCCTCCTGTTTACAGGTGAAGTGGATCCTAAAGAGAGGATAGCACGCCAGCGGAAATTATTACAAAAGAAACTTGGGCTTCATATGGGAGAAGCAATTGGAATGAGTACTGAAGAGCTCTTCAACGATGACGATTTGGATTATACCCCAACTGCAGCAGCCCTTGTGAACAAACAATCTGTAGGTAAAACATTGGGCTGTTTGATTGCAAGTAACAGCACAGAGGGTTTGCTTCATTTTGTTACACAGCTGCACGAAGAAAAACGCTGTACTTACCTCTACTCGTTGCTGTTTAGTACTGCTCTAGTTCACCTCTTAAGCTGAGGGTCTACAGGCAAAAGACCAGCCTATCTCCTACAAGGATAATAAAAGTAATTTTCTCTCCTAAATGGAGGATAAAAGTCATTTTTGGGGAGAATGAGAAAAGGACTATCATAGATATGAAGATAATAGAAATGTTTAGAACTATGATCATAGTTCTAAAAATAAAGAGGAAAATAGGATATTCTTAAAAAGAGGAAAATAGGATACAAGAATAAAAATGTAGTAATATGATAATTGAATGAACAAATCAAGCATGGTATAAGAGTCAATAGATGACTATAAGCTACAATGCCAGTTCTGGGAACCAAATTCAAATCCTCTGCAGGAATACCAAACACGTTTATCTGCTGAGCCATCATCTCTCCAGTCCCCCAAAGTGTTTTCTTACTACTAACTTAGGGACACAAACTTTTCTATTCCTATAAGCAATCTGTTTAGATTTACTTGTGTATCGTTCCTGAAATTTTTGCATGAGTGCTGGGCCTTCAATGCAGGTCTTCAGGATTGCTTATCAAGTAGTTTATTAACTGAACCATCTCCCCTTGATATTTCTATACTGAAGTATTGTGCATGTCCGTTTAAGTCATATTGACCTTTTCCCACTTAATATAGCTTAGTATAACAGTATATGTAGATTAAACACATTTATGTGTGTGTGTATGTTTGTATTGGTGTATGCATGAGTGCTCCCAGGTGTTTTTGCTTATGTAGTTTTTATAGTGTTTTCAGTGAACAGAAAAAGATCAAATAGAAAGTGGCTAAGAGGAAAGGGTCATGTGGCTAAGTTGATGATAGTCAGTCACTTAAGGCTATAATTATTTCTTTCCTCTTCTTTGTTTCTTTCTTTTGGCACATCTTTTACTGAGATTTTTATTTTTATGACTTTATGATATTGTGATTATTTTAAAATCTCAGCTCTTCAGAACCCTCTCCTTGTTAGGACTATTTATTTACATAACACCTATAGCACAGAAAAGTTATAGAATAAGACTTAGTTGGGAATGAGGCAGTTAAAGTTTTATTTATTTATTTTTTGAGCCACGGTCCCTATGTAGTTCTGGCTATCCTATACCTCACAGATATCCTTCTGCCATTGCTAGGATTAAAGGCATACTATTTTTGTTTTTGAGACAAAGTCTTCCTAAATAGCCCTGGCTTTCTCATCCTCCTGCTGCCTTCCAATTGCTAGGATTTTAAGTGTTTCAGCATATTTGGCTTGACTTGTTTTACTCAGGACAGAGTATTTACTGCTACTGGGGAATAAGATTGTTTCTCCAGAAAAATCTATAGGAGTAGAATATTTGTTTTTGTTTTTGTTTTTGTTTTTCGAGACAGGGTTTCTCTCTGTAGAGCTGGCTGTCCTGGAACTTGCTGTATGGACCAGGGTGGCCTGGGACTTAATATAGAGATGTGCCTGCCTCTGCCTCCTGGGTTTTGGGATTAAAGGCAAGTGCCACCACTGCCCGGCATTGTTTTTATTTTTATTATTTTTTGCCTAGTGATTTTTAGCCTCACATGAAGACTAAAGACATACAAGGGGAGACCATTCCAGTCATGGGATGTAAACTCCTTGACTATGTAATGTTCAGGATGGCTGAATACACCTGAGAGCACTCATGCACACACCCACACAAACACATACACTACACACATAAATGTGTTCAACATACATATACTGTATACTAAGCTACATTAAGTGGGGAAAGGTCAATATGGCTTAAGTGGACACACAGTACTTCAGTATATAGAAATTTTAGGGGGAAGTGGTTCAGTTGATAAAGTACATGCTGAGCAAGTAAAATCATGGTACATAATGGTGTAGTAATATTAAAAAGAATGTTAATATCTCTGTATTAAAATTTGTATGCATTTTTTCTCCTAAGATTGAAACTATTGGTATTTATTTCAATTTCTGACAGTTGAAACACATTGTTTTGCCCTTTTAGACTCTCCAGGCAGCTGAATTGATTGATTCAGAATTCCGAGCAGGAATGAGTAATAGACAGAAGAACAAAGCTAAAAGAATGGCCAAGTTATTTGCAAAACAGAGATCCAGGGATGCAGTGGAACCAAATGAGAAGAGGTAGTAACCTTTCTGCTTGCTCACTTGAAGCAGCATGTGTGCTTGGTGTACAGGTGAACTTTTGATGCCTTTGTTCAACTGGAGTAGTGCTGCTTCAGTTGTTTTACTCAGGACAGAGTAGTTATTGTTACTGGGGAATGGGATTGTTTCTCCAGAAAAATCTATAGGAGTAGATTTTTTTTTCTTAGTGACTTTCCAGTCTCACATGAAGATTGAAGACCTACTAGGTGAGAGCATCCAGTCATGGGATGTGCACACTTCACTATGAATGTTCAGGATGGCTGAATTGCATCAAATGAGAATGAATTCAGAGAGGGATGCACTTCTTAAGGGAAAGCGCTGTTAGGGTATTATCCCTTGTTGTTTAACTAAGGGCTGTGCTAAATAGTGGAAGGTAGTCCATACTTGCTGGCCTAATCTTTCTGTAGAAAAGAACTTTGAAGTAAGAGTCATTGTCTTCAGCTTTATAATGAATTAATAAGCGTGTTATCTGTCCTCAAAGGGTAGCTAGTTCAAAGCAACATCTTTCAGATCAATCTCTGAACGGTGTGCTACATTATAGATTCTTGAGCACCTGTCTATTAAATCAGACCATAATGGTATTCAAGAGATGTTTAAATGATGAACTTATAAATATTGCAAAGTCTATACAATTAGGTCTTTGTTGTAGATCATATAGTACTTCTGTTCTTTAAATTCAGATAAAGCTAAAAAGTATTTGTAATGTTTAATAGTTAAAGAGTGAGTTCCAGGCCAGACAGGCCTACACAGAAAAACCTGTCTCAAACCACTCCTCCCCTAGCAAAATAAATAAATAAATAAATAAAATAAAAATGCAAACTGGGTCGTGGTACACCCCTTTAATCCCAGCACTTGGGAAGCAAAACTGATTTCGAGGCCACCCTGGTTTATGGAGTAAGTTACAGGACAGCCAGGGCTACACAAAGAAGCCCTGTCTTGAAAAATAAAACAAACAAACAAACAAAAAAAAGACTTCAGCACAAATACCTAAATTTAAAACACAAAAACAAAAAAAAAATCCCTTTTTGAGCACCAGTGTGGTGGCACACGCCTTTGATCCCAGCACACAGGAGGCAGAGGCAGGCAGATCTCATTGAGTTTGAGGATAACCTGGTCTACAGGGCTAGTTTTAGGACTATCAGGGCTGTGTAGAGAAACCCAATCTTGAAAAACAAGCAAACTAATGAACATGTAGAGAGAGGGAGAGACTTAAAGACAGTAAAACTATACTTGAAACTGCATTACTTTTTCAATTCTTGGTTTTTTGAGACAGGGTTCTCTGTGTAGCCCTGGCTATCCTGGAACTCACTTTGTAGACCAGGCTGGCCTGATGCACTCAGATATTTGCTTGCCTTCCAAGTGCTGGGATTAAAGGCATGCACCACCATGCCTGGCTTCTTTTTCAGTTCTTTTAATGATGTATAAGGATAGTTTGTGTTTTATTCATTTTTTGGCTAGGCTAACCTTGGTGCTGGGTTAAAAGGCGTGTATCACCCAGATTATTTGCCTTTTCCTTTATAATATTTCTTACTAAGCCAGCCTTTGTAATTTTTCCAAGTTATTAAACAGTTCTTTTTCAAATTTTCTGCATACTTTTTATTTGTGGTCAGTTTCTGTATATTTTTGAAGTTTTTGTTAATTTTTTTTTTACAGTACATTTCATACAGCACCAGATTTCACTATAGACGGTTGTGAGCCACCATGTGGTTGCTGGGAATTGAACTCAGGCCTTTGGAAGAATGGCTCTTAACCTCTGAGCCATCTCTCCAGCCCCATTACAGTACAATTTTAATCATATTCTTTCAGCAAATAAGAATATATTGTATTACTTGGCATATTAGTTTTCTCCAGGTTGCAAAAGCCTAAAAAGTTAATGTCATGTTTGGCTAGTTGTTTGGTTAAAAGAATTTAAGATAAAAGAAAGGAAACAGGTTATAGAGATGAAATATAAACTTTAAAATTCAATTTGAAAGAAAAATTCACCAATTCAGAGAATAGTGGGCTATATTTTGTTGAAAATATTAATGAGTTAATTTTAGTTGATGTAAGGTTTGTTGTTCTTGTTGTTTTTGTTTGTTGGTTTGGTTTGGTTTGGTTTTTTTGAGACAGAGTTTCTCTGTGTAGCCTAGGCTGTCCTAGACTCACTTTGTAGACCAGGCTGGTCTCAAACTCACAGCGATCCACCTGCTTCTGCCTCCTGAGTGCTGAGATTAAAGGCGTGTGCCACCACGCTCAGTTGTTTTTTTTTTTTTTTTTTTTAAGATTCATTTATTTATTATTACGTATATAGTGCTCTGTCTGCATGTACACCTGCAGGCCAGAAGAGGACAATAGGTCATATTATAGATGGTAGTGAGCCACCATGTGGTCGTTAAGAATTGAACTCAGGACCCCTGGAAGAGCAGTCAATACCCTTAACCTCTGAGCCATCTCTCCAGCCTGACTTAAGATTGTTAAGTAAGCTACAGCAGCAAGTTAACACATCCGTGCAGATGGTGGGTTTTCTGACACACATCGTGGAACATTTGCATTTTCCTTCATTTACTGCTAAAACCGGTAACTTCTTTTTTAGCAATGACAGCACTGATGGAGAGCCAGAAGAAAAGAGGCGGAAAGTAGCAAATGTTGTTATTAATCAGACTGCAAATGATTCCAAAGTCTTGATTGATAATGTTCCAGAATGTTCTTCCTTAATTGAAGAGGTATATTGAAGTTGTTTATAACTTTCTTTTTAAATGTTGTTGTTGTTATTATTATTATTATTATTATATGTATGGATGTTTTGCTGCATGTATGTCTGTGTACCACTTGCTTGACTGGTGTCCATGGAGGCCAGAAGAGGGTGTCAGTCTCCGTGGAACTGGAGTTACAGACAGTTGTGAGCTGTCATATGGGTGCTGGGAATTGAACCTGGGTTCTCCAGAAAAACAGCCAGTGTTCTTAACCACTGAGCCATCTCTCCAAGCCCCTTTATAAGTTTCTTAAATGTATACATTGAGACTATTGTATAATTTGTCAACCAAGAGAAATTTTATTAGTAAACATGTTATACTTTAGTAAAACATTTATTTAAAAAATTTAAAGCCCTGTTACTATTGCTAAGCTACACATAGACACACCTTTTTAAATTTAAGTTGTTAGGCTGTAAATCCAGAGCTTTGATCTAGTAGTAATTGTATCTTTCTTATTTAGACAAATGAATGGCCTTTGGAAAGCTTTTGTGAAGAACTTTGCAACGACCTTTTTAATCCCTCCTGGGAGGTAAGGCATCTTCCTCTCAGCCAAGGAGAATAATAAACTTGTTAGGATTCCTATTTTTTCCCTCAGGTCTCTTAGGACTTAGGGCATATTGTATTCCCCCCCCCCCCCCTCCCCCCCCCCCCCCCCCCCTGTCTCTCCCCCTCCCTCTCTCCCTCTCTCCCCTCTCTCGTGTGTGTGGGTATGTGTCTGTCTCTCTGTCTCTGTCTTTCTCTCCTTCCTTTCTCTTTAATAGGATGGGTGATGTTGAAACAGGGTCTCATGTAAACTGGCTGACCTGGAACTCACTGTGTAGATTGGGCTGGCCTTAAACTGAGATTCCTCTGCCTTTACCTCCTGGGTGCAGGGATTAAAAGTGTGCACCACCACACCAAGTTTGACTTTTAAATAGAAAATTTAGATTTTTAAAAAGCCTTTTCATCTTTTAAATTATTTTCCAAAGCAAATTGTTCATGTTTAAAAATTCTTTTGGCTACCATAAAGACTTGTATTGTTCTCATTAGACAGTTTAAAGGAAAGTTCCTTTTCATTGAAAATGGACAAATTTTGGAGAGTAGGATGGCAGTCTTATTGTAGACCATACTTGCCTTGAACTTGTGGTATTCCTGACTCAACTTCCTGAGCAGTTTTGACTTACCAAGAAAGTAATTTCAGGGCCTAGGTAATTTCTAGGTATATAGAAGAAGCATGTGTTTATCATATATAAGGCCTTGGGCTCAAACTTCAAGATCACCCCCACCCCCCCAGAAAAAAATCAAAGTGGTATAGCTGTAGACTGGGCAGTAGTTTTCAACCAGTTTCAGAAGTAATTTAGCCTCCAAAGTATTTCTTCAAAGAAGTGTCAAACATGTTCCAGAATGCAGAAAAGATGGGGGCAAGGGTTGGGGGAAGGCCTCTGCTTGATAATTTATTGGTTGTCTCAAACCTTTAGTTGGCCCTTGATTTTCTTTAAACAAACAAACAAACAAACCTGCTTTGGGGCCATGGGATATAGCTTATTAGTATCACACTTGCTTAACATGTATGATATCCTGCCTGGGTAGGGTATGATCCTCCAAAGAGAGAGGGGGGGAGAGGAGAAAAGAAAAGGGGGGTGGATCCTGCTGTGAGTACCTTTTAAAGGTAAGTAAGTCTTAGCTCAGATAGCATTTTAAATAAATGGGTGTAGTGTCAATGGCTTTTTCCATCTTTTAGATAACATGTAACAGAGTATCCTCATCTTCTCAGACGATGGTGATTTATCCACGGGATATAAGAAAGCACTAGCCATTAGACGTCCCGTGTGAATTCTCTTCTTTTGGCACTTGACCACTTTTGTTTTGCTTTTGTTTTTAAATGCATATACTTCTCAAATACTGTTGTTTGGGCTATACAGGATAACATATGGAAATTTCTTTCCCTTGTGTTTAGTTCTAAGTCCAGGTAGAGACTGGGGATGGAGGTGAGAGCCAGGTAGATTTATAGGGTGTAAATAGGATAGAGTTGGAGAATAACCATTTTCTTGTTCAACTTGAAAACCTCCACATAACTAAAGCAGTAGTGAAATTAATATATATAATTTGTCTTAGTTTAAAAACACAGTTCTAGAGCCAGCTGTGATGGTGCACACCTTTAATCCCAGCACTCTGGGAGGTAAAGGCACGGGGATCTCTGAGTTCAAGGCCAACCTGGTCTACAGAGTGAGTTCTAGGACAGCCAGGGCTAAAACAGAAAAACCCTGTCTTGAAAAACCAAAAGAAAAGAAAAGAAAAGAAAAACATAGTCTTATAAGTATCATTTGTTTTGCTTTCTTTGTATCCCAGTACAAAATTCATGTTATTTAAAAACTTTATTATAAGCCAGGAGGGGTGGTATATACCCTTAATCCCAGCAGAGACAGGCCAGTCTTTGTGAGTTCTTGGCTAGCCTTGTGTACATACTAGCTTTCAGATCAGTCAGGGTTACAGAATAGAACCTTGTCTTGACAGACAGACAGACAGACCTGGTTAGGTTTTAGTAGATGGTTTTGTAACATCAATGCTGACTAGAAAACACTTTCATATTAATGATAAGTTGAACTTGGCTTCTTTAAACCATTGACATTTGAAATTTGCTTCGTGCTTTTTAGGTTCGACATGGGGCAGGTACTGGACTCAGAGAAATTCTTAAGGCTCATGGGAAAAGTGGTGGTAAAATGGGAGACAGCACTTTAGAAGAGGTAAGAGTATTAAAGCTGTGATTTAGTTTTAGCAGTTGGTCTCTTTTTCCAATTTAGGGGGAAGCAACAAAAGTTACATAACGACGTAGAAATGCAAGGTGAGAAAGGTGAAGAGCTTTGATGAAAAGGTTTTTTTAAAAAAAGATGCAAGTTTATTGTTGTAGAATGAGTTTAGGGAACAGAGTTATTCAGAAACACTAGAGTGGAGCAATTGTAGGAAAGAGAGCATTTGAGCAGTAGAGAGTAGAGTAAGGTGAATAATATGGTAATGGTTGCTGGGCAACATCAGTGTAGGGAGAAAACACTGGAAATAGCATAGCTAGCAGAAGACCCGATAAAGAGTAACCTCAAGTAATATTTTTCTTTTGTTTTCTTGGAGGTGGGGGATATTTTGATACAGTCTCACTGTTGAGTCCTGGCTGGCTTGGAAATCACTATGTACCTTTCTAGGCTGGAATTCACAGAGAGCCTCCTGCCTCTGCCTCCTGGGTTCCCAGCCTGTAATAGGTTTTGTGTGTGTGTGTGTGTGTGTGTGTGTGTGTGTGTGTGTGTGTGTGTGTGTGTGTGTGT
>OU015757.1:55765925-55789578 GCA_907169655.1 Acomys percivali
TGTGTGTGTGTGTGTGTGTGTGTGTGTGTGTGTGTGTGTGTGTGTGTTTTAAAGAGTACAGGAACATAATAGGAACCATGAATATAAGAATTTTGATGGTAGTGTCTTTGATATCCAATCATCAAAGAGGACATGGTTACATTTAAAGATGGTAAATGGAACTCTTTCACAGCTTGGTAACTGTTCATTCTGCTAAGATAATCTGTCCCAATAATGTAATTTTTTTTTTTTTTTTTTGGACTTAACACCTCCACTCTCTCCTTAGTACAGAGTTGATTTTTACCTATTACTAAAAACAATTGTTTTTTATAGATGATTCAGCAGCATCAAGAGTGGTTGGAGGACTTAGTCATTAGACTTCTTTGTGTTTTTGCATTGGACAGATTTGGAGACTTTGTTTCTGATGAAGTAAGTAGCACCTCAGTGGAGCTTTGCCCAAATTGTGAATTTTGCATCAGTAAATTTTCTGCATATGTGACTCTTTCATTCTGTAGGTTGTAGCACCAGTTCGTGAAACTTGTGCTCAAACATTAGGTGTGGTCTTAAAGCACATGAACGAAACAGGAGTTCATAAGACAGTGGATGTGCTGCTCAAATTACTGACCCAAGAACAGTGGGAAGTTAGACATGGTGGTCTTCTGGGAATAAAATATGCTTTGGCAGTTCGTCAGGTAAGTAACTCAGTTTTTGAAAGTGTATGTGAAGGCTTTTTCCCTCTTTGGTGTTTTGTTTGTTGTGATGGGTGTGCTTGATTGCTTGTTTGTTCCTTTGTTTTATGATCTCACTAGATCTCTCTGGCCACCCTGGGACTCGCTATACAGACTGGGCAAGCCTCAAAACTGCAGAGATTTTTCTGTGTCTGCCTCTGCCTCTGTCTCTTGGGTTCTAAAATTACAGGCGTGTGTCATCATGCCTGGCTCAGGCTTTTCTTGAGAAAGTGTCACAGAAATAGGTGATGATCATAATAATTTACAGAGAAATCAAAAGATGATTAGTTACATTGTTGCAACTCATTCAGTGCATTTCATAGTTCTTTAATTGTTTAAACTCATTTAAATATTAAATACATGGTCTGAGGTGGTCTGTGAGACTTAAGTTATATAGGATATACATATACAGAAGAAATAGACAGGAAATCCCACCCCAGGAAACTTACAGTAAGTATCAGAGCAAGCAGTCTACACAATCATGTACTTTTTTACGTTATTCATCAATGTTTATCCTTTATAAGAAGGCTTAAAAAAACAGCTAGCCTTACCATTTCATATGGGGAAACAAGTTCTAAAAAGCTAAAAGCCTTGTTTAAGGTTATAAAATGAGGGTTAATACTAGAAGTCAAAACCACATGACGTATTTTAAAATTTTAAATGGAATATCTTATAATCCAGTGTTTATTACATTGTCAGGCTTCATCCTGGATAAAAACACATGCTTGTGCACACAATCTACTGATGACTATTAATGTTTTCTTCATAGCTTACTGAAATTTTTGATATATTCTAGCCTGTCGTAGCTAGCAATTGGGTTTGTAGGTTGACTCACAAAAGCCTTTTAAATTTATGACCCATATTTTTTTTTTTTTTTTTTTTTAAAGAAAGTTGAGTGCTAAAATGGTAACAGCAAGTGAAGCATGGTCCCCTAGGCCTGTAATGCTAGTGCTTGGAGTCAGACCTATGTGCTCCAAAGTTGTTACCCTAGTCTTTGACAAGCAGAGGCAGAAGATCATCCTTAGCTAGGTAAAATATACCCTGGGAGACATGTGATACCTTGCCTTTAAAAAGAAAAGAAAACAATCAAGCAACCAAACAAAAAAACCTGAGATAAATGAGGAGCTAGAGAGAAACAAGGATTGAACCAGGGTGTAATTTCCTGAATACTTTTTCGACTGGCTAACATTGGCAGCATCTGAAGAGATTGTCCTGCTTAATGCTTTGTATTAACTTTTCCTCTGTTGTCTTACTCGCTAATCCAAGAATGGAACCTTCCTTCCTATCCCTGAGAAGCCTTTTGAAGTTACTTCTAAGGTTCTCTTTTTCTTTTGTTGTTTTAAATTGCCAGCAATAAAACAGTACCATGTAATTTTTGCTCATACACACAAGCTTTCTACTACTTTGTTTACCCTTTCTGCTTTGTGCTTGCTTTTCCTGACCTTCCAACTCTTCAATACAATCTGTTTCGATTTTATAGCTTCTAGAGAAAGTAGAATGGAAAATTGCCTTGTTAGTGTTTGAAAAGCTGTACCTATTTCATAATACTAATTTTTAAAAACTTTTTTAACTTTAGAGATAATAGTAGCATTTCTTCCTTCTCTTTTCTCCTCCCTCCAAGACCTGCCATATACACCTCTTTGCTCTCTTTCCAATTCATGGCCTTTCCCTCATTAATATTACCATATGCCTATATGTATATACATATATAGTCCTAAATATAATATGCTCAGTCCATATAATGTTACTTTTGTATGTTTTCAGAGTTGACCATTTGATATTGGATAACCACGTGGTATGTTCTTTCCTGAAAAAGACTCATTCTCCTGCAAGACAATTTTTTAAAATGACATCAATTTTCTGACTAATAAGCTGAATCTCTTGAGAAGCATTTGTTTCTTTTTTGTTTTACAATTTTAAATTAATTTTTGGTTAATGTACAAAGAATTGGGTCTTTTTGGTTTTTTGGTTTTTTGGAGACAGGGTCTTTCTGTGTAGCCTTGCCTGTCCCGGACTCACTTTTTAGACTAGGCTGGCCTCGAACTCAGCGATTTGCCTGCCTCTGCCCCCGAGTGCTGGGATTAAAGGTGTGCACCACCACGCCGGGCTCCTTTATTGTTATTTTATAAAACAATTTATTGCAGTGTATAACAAGCTCCAGGATAACACTTTATTCTGGCCATAGGTGGCAAAAGACAGTATGGCAGGAATCCAGATGTTTAAATAGGGATGGGGCGGGTTACTTGATGGAACAGCTTACTTTTTGCTAGATTTTGTAATTCCACCTCTGGGGAAGGGGCCCTTCTCCATGGCTGTGGCTTTTATTTTAGCTCCATGAGATTCTTCTGCTACTCTTTTTATTTCTGACTAAAAACTTTATCTCTCATCCACATCATTGATATGTTTCTTGGGCTGTTTCAGGGGCTTCTTTTTGACACTTTTGTGGTCCGTTTTTCTGCAGATGTCACACAGATTTTTCTTTGTGGCTTAATCCAAATTTTTTTATTTTGTATGTGTACCACATTGTCTTCACTCATTCATGTGTTGATGAACATATAGGCTGGGTCTGTATCTTGGCTACTGTGAATAGTATATCTGTCATCACGGATGTGAAAATGTCTCTGGTATTCTGACTTACCACAAAAATAAATGAGTCTGTCACTCTTTACCCAACACCATGACAGGGTTTCTTACTGAACTGGAAGCTCACCTTTTTGACTAGACTGTCTAGCCAGCAAGCTTTTGGAAGCCGTCTATCTCACCTCAGTAATTCTGGCATTATAGACACACACAGCTATGCTTTGCTTAAATATAGGATATAGAATAAAATGTGGCCGTTGGAAATTTGGACTTAGGTTTTCATGCTTCCAGAGCAAGCTGTTTTACTACCCAGTTGTACAAACCAATTCGTTTGTTTGTTTGTTTGTTTGAGATAGAGTTTCTCTGTGTAGCCCTGGCTGTCCTGGAGCTCACTCTGGAGACCAGGTGTACTCAGATCTGCCTGCTTCTGCCTCCCGAGCACTGGGATTAAAGGTGTGCACCACTACACCACAAGATCAATTAAAAAAAAAAAAAAAGATTTTATTTATTTTATGTGTGAGTGCTCTATTTGCATGTACACCTGCAGGCCAGAAGAGAGCATCAGATCATGTTATAGATGGTTGTGAGCCAGCATGTGGTTGCTAGGACTTGAACTCAGGAACTCTGGAAGAGCAGACAGTGTTCCTATATACTGAGTCGTCTCTCCAGTCCACAAGATCAATTCTTTTTTTTTTTTTTTTTTTTTTAATCTTTTTCTTTTTGAGACAAGGTTTCTCTGTGTAGCCTTGATTGTCCTGGACTCACTTTATAGACCAGGCTGGCCTTGAACGCATAGAGATCCACCTGCCTCTGCCTCCCAAGTGCTGGGATTAAAGGCGTGCACCACACCACCTGGCATAAGATCAATTCTTAATGAGATTCCTAGTATATGATCACAGGAGTACCCACAGAGCCTTTGCGGGGAAAATGAATAGAGATTAGTTTAGAATAGTGTTAGGAGTGGAAGGATTTGGCTTTTCTTTTTTCATTTCTCTTATATCCACTTGTCAGTGATTTTGTCAGGGATACTGATTGAAAAAATGTAGGCTGAGGGTCTTAACAGGGACATACATGTATTTTGTTCACAGACAACATTTATAGTCTTAGTAGGAACTGTTCTGATATTTGAGTTTCATCTAGTAGTATTTGGAATTTTTCTCACGTGGTATTATTTACTCAGGGTCCTGCTAATTTATCTATTCTGTTTATGAGTTTCTTTTTAAATATATAAACATTGGAATGGAGTTCAAAGTTAATAGAGATGCTTGAACACAGTAATTATACTATAGAAAATTAGCCTGTTTTGATGTACTGTTTTACAGGATGTAATTAATACTTTATTGCCTAAAGTCTTAACTCGAATAATCGAAGGACTCCAGGACCTTGATGATGATGTCAGAGCTGTTGCTGCAGCATCCCTAGTGCCTGTAGTAGAAAGCCTTGTCTATCTTCAGACACAACAGGTACACTGAAAGTTTTTCAGCATTTTTTCCTATAGAACATGTTTACATTTGGGTGTGGAATAGTAGGAAAAAGATTGAGTTCTTTTTGTTTCATCACCTATATATTTTGTAGAAAATTTCTTGTCTCTACATCCCTCTGATGCATGAAAACTTGATTATATGTTGTCTTTGGGAACAGTGAATTGTGTATTATCTAATTCCCTTTATGTACTTAATACACAGAGGATTTCCTTGAAAAGGAAACAGCTATTGTCTCTAAATTCTCCCCTTATTTTTAGAGATGTGAAGTCTTATTTTGATTTTATTTCTTAATATTTTAACCTGATCTCATTTGTAAGAGACTAGTAAATTTTAGCTATAGTTCCTATTTTATCAAATCTAGAATATGAAGTTAAAAATGCAGTCAGCATTATTTTATGAACTCAAAAACTAAACTTGTATTTCATGATTGTTAAAATTCCCTGAAATTATCCTGCCCAGTAAAAATCTGGTTAGGGAGGAAGTGAGCCCAATGGCATTAAAAAGAGGGTAGAGATTGGTTGGTTATTTATATATTTGTTCGGAGAAGAACTGGGAGTAGGGAAAGAATATGGTTAAAAGGTATTGTATAAAATGAATTAAATAAATATAATTTATAAAGTCAAAAAAAAAAAAAAAAGAGGGTAGAGAATTGTTAATGGCAAATAGTGTCTTTTCCTTGACATTACTTAAAACCCATTGTTCAAATTCATTGGAATTAATATATGCTATTGACTCATAGTGACCCTTGGGATATAATTTGGCAGGATTTGTGGATCTTATGTGAAATCAGTAACTTTTCTTAAAAACTGATCTTACAGGTGCCCTCCATTATAAATACCTTATGGGATTCTCTTCTGGAATTAGATGATCTAACTGCTTCAACAAATAGTATTATGACTCTTCTTTCATCCATGTTAACTTACCCTCAGGTCCAGCAATGCAGGTAATTATTTCATATTAGTGGGATAGAATAATAAGCCTTCTATGTCTTTCCAAATGATTAAACTTAGACTGTTCTAGCACCTTTAAGAACAGAGCTGTAAGTTGAGGACTCCACTTTTTCTCAGGAACTCTTCTTCCTTCTATTTGGGACTGGGCTAAAGAGACAGCTCAGTGGTTAAAAGCATGTGCTACTCTTGCAAGAGACCCAGGTTTGATTCTGGCTGCTTGATGTCTTGTGCTTTCCTGGAGCCTCTCATAATTTAAAGAAAAGATGGAAGGAAGGAAGGAAAAGAAGAGAGAGAACATTTGGGACAAGAAAGGTTATTTTAGATTCTGAGATCAGAGCTTAGTTAGAGATTATCTGCCTAACATGCACAAAGCCTTGAGTTCCAGCACTGGACATACACACACACACACACACAAAAAACCTAAGATAGTTGTTTTTCTTACCTTGGGTTATAATTTTGTAGTCCATTATCTTGTGGATCTAAAATAGATACTTTAGAATAGTTTATAGATATTTATTTTGGTTTTTCAAGACAGGGTTTCTCTGTGTAACAGAGCCCTAGCTGTCCTGGACTTGATTTGTAGGCCAGGCTGGCCTTAAACTCAGAGATCTGCCAGCTTCTACCTCCCATGTGCTGGGATTACAGGCATGTGCCACCACCACCCAGCTACACTTCTAAAATTTAACATCAATTTTCCAAGATATTCCCTTTCTGTGAACTTATTCTTGGTAATGTTTATTTCTTCAGTTCTTGTCCATACTTTCAGTAATTACTAGTCAGAAAAATAACAAGTAATGATGAACTATAAAACTCAAAGACAGGACTTGGGTGAAGCCGGAAACTAAACATTTAAACTGCTATGACTCTTCAGTTCTGACACTGGCCATGTGTATGACATGCTAGAATGCTGTTACTGTTTCTGTGAACAGTATTCATAAAGATGCAGAAGAATGTCACATAGCCTTTTACATGAATGAGGACATGATGGTTCTTAGCCTAGTGAGGCTGTTCAGTGACTGCTCATCTGATTATGATTTAAAGCCACTTCTGGCTACATGAATGAGTCAGTGAAGTTCAAACATGTATGAAAATCATATTGTTCATTTATTACTGACTAGTAGTATTTAGTGCAGAATTTAGGTGAGTAGAACAGTATGCAAGCAGGATCAGCAAGTAAGTGCTCATAGAAGAAGCAATAAACAGCAACTGAAGTGGCAGCACCTATGTCTGGTCTTTTACTTTAAACAGCTTCTTATTACTAATACAATACAAAGGGATTAAGCGAGTTCATGTAACAAATCTCCCAAAGCTGCAAAGTCACAGGGGTTTTAAATTACATCAAACCAGACGTTAAGTAAATCTTTGAAGGCCTAAATACTGAGCATTTTTGATTGTGAGCCAGTCTTAGATGAAACTGTTCCACTATGTTACTGTAGCCAGAAAACTTCCAGTATATAATACACAGAGAAATGTGTTCTAGTAAAACTTTCATTAAAAAAATAAAAGGAAGTCTATAGATTTATTTAGCCTGTGGGACCTTAGTAGGTGGTACCAAGAAAACTAAATAATACAGGGCTGGAGAGATCTCAGCAGTTAAGAGCACTGGTTCTTCCAAAGGATCCAAGCTAAATTCTTGGCAACCACATAATGACATGATGGCTCACAGCCATCTGTAACTCTAGTTCCAGGGCATTTAATGCACTGCATGTACATTATGCACAGATACACAGGCAGGCAGAACACCCACACACTTAAAATAGTGAAATACTTAAAAACTTAGATAATGTAAGAAAATTATACAATGTAATAAAATTTCTGATAATCCTATGTGAAACAATGTAGTTTTCCATTCTTTCTGTTTCAAAATTGCCTGATCAAAAACAAAAAAAACAAAAAAACAAAATTGCCTGATTAGAAAAATTGCTTCATATTTTGTGGTAATTGGCAGATATTTTCCAGCTTGTGCAAAAGGAAATGCAGCATGTCTTGTGGTGCATGAACAATTGCACTATTAACAAGTCTTTGTTATAATGCTTTTATGTGTTCTGAATCTCTCTTATGTCTGTGTGCATGTATTTACATTGGAAATTTTTAAATGAACTTACAAAAATAAACACAAGAGGTAATGTTCATACATACTTGCAAGTAATGAAAATAGCATCAATAGTAGCTCCTCTGAGGGAGTATGGCGGATGGTAATGTTAATAAGGCCTTGTCCTTTGTGTTGTTTCTGTCTTTTCTCTATTAAGAAAATGCTTAATAGAAATGCTATTTAAGAGTTATTTCCCAGCCGGGCGTGGTGGCACACGCCTATAATCCCAGCACTCGGGAGGCAGAGGCAGGTTGTGAGTTTGAGGCCAGCCTGGTCTACAAAGCGGGTCCAGGACAGCCAAGGCTACACAGAGAAACCCTGTCTTGAAAAACCAAAAAAAAAAAAAAAAAAAGAATTATTTCCCTTTAGAAATGACTCCTGAATATGGCAGAAATGCTGTGATTCAAGTTAGCTTAGATTTAGCTTTGCTTACTTCCTTCATTCAACATTTTATCTGAGAAGGAAGAACTGTCAGTCTTCCTAATCTAGTAAATGCTAAGACATGTTAACACATTACAAAACTACTATTATCTCTTAGTAGTTTCTTGCCACTTGAGGTGGCCTGAAAAATGAATACAAATTATGATTAGCTACCCATTGAGATTTGCCCTTGCAATGGAAAACAGTTATGTGGACCTAATTATGTAGCTAGGATACATTTCCCATTTTCCTGGGAAGAAAAGCAGATATATTGGAAGGTTCTAACTTGATAAGGGTAATTATGGCCTTAGTACTATAGAGAAACCTAATATTAAATCTGTATCCTTTATTGGCTGCATTTCTTGTCTTTTGGTATTAGAATATAAATTTTTGAGTGAGAGTGTTAAGTGAATGCTCATGAAAATTGGATCATCTTTTACTTATTAAAAACATGAGTCAATATTACTAGGTCCATACAACACCAATATTAGATAATATATCTATGGAGTTTCAATTGATGATGAATAAGATTAATTTGTGTCTTCTCCATTAGTATTCAGCAGTCACTCACAGTTTTAGTCCCACGTGTCTGGCCATTTTTGCATCATACTATATCTTCAGTTCGAAGAGCAGCATTGGAAACTCTCTTTACATTATTATCCACACAGGACCAGGTAAGAACTGATGATTATAAATAGTAACCGCAAAACTTTTGTAAATTTTCTAAGACAGACCACATCATTCTCTCAGGATGCTTGGGCATAGTAAAAGGTGTATGATAGCCATACAAACGTAAGAATATCATCAATATTGGTCAGAAATATTTTAGAATTTTTTTGTGTTTTTATATTCTCAGAACTTGTAATGGCTTAATACATAAGAGATAATTCCATAAGTATTTGTTGGGTGAATTAATTGAATAGCATCTTCCTATAGGAGACATGTTAGTCTTAAGTTTGTTTTACATTGTTGTTGGGTGATTGGCAGAAACCATTCTAGGTTATAAAGGATGCATTTGAAGCACTGAAGTAAAACTCCTTAAAGACTGACTACTGAACTCCCAACGTCTTGTCTTCTCTTAAAAATTAATGTCATGCCATGTGTAGTGGTGCACACCTTTAATCCCAGCTCGAGAGAGGCAGAGGCAAGTGGATCTCTGTGTTTGAGTCCAGCTTGTATCTACAGAGTGAGTTACGGGACAGCCAAGGCTGCATAGAGAAACGCTGTCTCAAAAAACCAAATAAATAAATACATATTACTTCAGGTCTTAGTAGTCTGTGATTGGGGAGCTGATGAGCCCTGTTTTTATTTTTATTTTTTAAAATAATTCTGGAGACTGAAGGAAAAAAAAAAATTAAACGTGTTAGAGTTTAAGCCAAGCACTTTTTTTGAATTTCTGTTTTGTTTTACTTTGTTTTTTTTGAGACAGGGCTTTACTGTGTTGCCTTGGCTGGCCTGGGACTCCATTTATAAACCAAGCTGGCCTCCAATTGACAGACATTTGCCTGCTTGCTTAGTACTGGAAGTGAAATTGGGCCAATCTCTTTTTTAGAGGTTTTTGTTTTGTTTGTCATTAGAGTTGTGTTTATTATTTTATGTGTGTAAGTGATGTGCACCACATGCATCCCTGGTGCCCTAGGAGCTGGGCCCCTCCATGTGATTGTGAGGAATCACACCCAGGTGTTTTGCAGCAAGTGCTCTTAACAATTGAGCCATCTCTGCAGTCCTCCATTTTAGAGTTACTGATAATTTTATTTTAATAGGTTTCACAGCTAAAATCTTGTGTGGAAAAGGGTGTCTAGTGCTATAAATTCTGACACAGGTGAAGCTTCACCAGCTTTCCTAGTTCCACCTTTTATAATGAAGTTTCAATATCTCTGACACATCTGATTTCTTTTTCTCAGCTGTCAAAAGCTTTAAGTATTCATGACAAAATAATTATTTATCCAGGAGCTCTTAAACCAGAGGACTTAGGAAACCAGAAAAATCACTTAGGGCCTGATGAATTCGATGTGGAAATTCACGTGACAAATGTAGAAAGCAGTTGGGAGCTGTGTCCTGTAGGGCAGAGGTATAGGCATGATTTCAGTTTACTCATTACATATCATGCAAGAAACAAACAAAAAAAAGCAGTGAAACTAAAATTTTCCAACCTTCTTCTAAAGAACAATAGTATTTTTTAGACAGTAGATAGTTGCATGAGTAATGTCTCTCATGTTGTCTAAGCATCCACTTGTCTGAAATAGGAATATTCCATATAGATTTGCTTTAATTTGCAGCATGATACTGTGTTGTATTTGGTAAAAAAACATTTGTAAAATTTATTTTGTATTATCTTGGTAATTCTGTCTAATTAAAATCTTTTCTGCAGAAAAACCTCAGGTCTGTTTCATAATTCTAAGATCGGTTATGCGCTGACAATGCAACTGGGAGGGATTGTTCCTAATTTTCATTTCATTTTTGCTTTAGAAATTTTTGCCTAAATGTTTCTGATATGAATCTTCTTAAGCTCACTTCAGACAAACCTCCTCCTCTTTGCACATTTTTCCCCCATACCCACTCCTTCCTCCATGACTGTCAGTATTAACTGTCAGCTTGAAAAAATTTAGACTCAGGTCCTGAGAAAGATTTTTAATATGTCTGTGGAGGATTATCTGGATTACATTAATTGAGAAGGTGGGTAGATCTGCCTACCCTTGAGTCGCGGACTGAGGTTTAGCCTCTATAAAACAGAGGGAGGTAGCATGTGAGCCCTCTTCCTGTTTACCCTTTGTTCAGGGGACAGGTCAGGTCTTCAGTGTCTCTAAGCTATTTTAATTTCTATAACTTACTTGGATTGTGTGTGTTCTATGTGTGTGGTGTGGGACTGGTAGGCCATAGGACAGCTTTCTATGTCATTCCTTCGACTCCATCAACTTTTTGTTTTGAGTCAGGGCTTATACTGCTTCGTTTGCCAAGGAAGCTGGACTCTGCAAGGCCCAAAAATTTGCCTGCTTTTGACTTGCTAGCCACCATTTTTGGTTTTTGATTTGATTTGATTTGATATATGAGTGCTTGCATGCAGTTATGTGTACTGTGTGTATCTGGTGCCCCAGAGGCCAGAAGTTCCTTGGAGCTTGAGTTACAAGTGGTATTGAACCACCTGATATTGGCACTGGGAACCGAACCTGGGTCCTCCCTAAGGGCAACAAATGCTCTTAACTACTGAGCCATCTCCCCAGCCCCAGTGTGTTTATTTGTTTTCTCCCAAAACAGGAGGGCTTCTCTGTATAGCCCTGGCTGTCATGGAACTCAGTCTGTAGAATAGGCTGGCCTTGAACTCAGATCTGCCTCCTGAGTGCTGGGATTAAAGGCATATGATTCCCACCCCAACCCACCACTTCCACTTGGCTTTCTTCTTCTTCTTGTTCTTGTTCTTCTTCTTGTTCTTCTTGTTCTTGTTCTTGTTCTTGTTCTTGTTCTTCTTCTTGTTCTTCTTGTTCTTGTTCTTGTTCTTCTTCTTCTTCTTCTCCTCCTCCTCCTCCTCCTCCTCTTCTTCCTCCTCCTCTTCCTCCTCCTCCTCTTCCTCCTCCTCTTCCTCCTCCTCCTCCTCCTCCTCTTCCTCTTCCTCCTCCTCTTCCTCCTCCTCTTCCTCCTCCTCCTCTTCTTCCTCCTCTTCCTCCTCCTCTTCCTCCTCTTCCTCCTCCTCTTCCTCCTCTTCTTTTCTCCTCCTCATTCTCCTCCTCCTTCTTTTTTTTCAAGACAGAGTTTCTCTGTGTAGCCTTGACTGTCCTGGACTCACTTTGTAGACCAGGCTGGCCTTGAACTCACAGCGATCCTCCTGCCTCTGCCTCCCAAGTTCTGGGATTAAAGGCGTGTACCACCATGCCCGATGGCTTTCTTCTTTTTAAATGTGAGTTCTGAGTATCAAACTCTGGTTTTCTTGCTTCTAAGGTTAACATTTTGCTGACTGAACTATCTTCCCAGCCCTCTGATTTTGTTTTATAGTCATTCATTCATTCATATATCTAATTTTCTGTGTGTGGACAACTGGCACACACATGGAGGTGAGAGGAAAACTTGGAGGAGTTGACTCTTTCCACCATGTAGGTTCTGGTGATCAAACTCAAGTCATTAAGCACATTTAGCTGCTAAGATAGAAACTGAGCCTTACGTCTGAGTTTTTGACATGCCCAGCTAACACTTTCAGTGATCGACAGTCACTTGGTGGGTAAGCATCACTGCAGTTCAGTATATCCTTGCAGAGCTGGCTCTACTGTTTATACCTGTGGTCTTCTAATTGTCAACTTTTTGTTTGTTTGTTTTGCCCATAAAATTGGAAGATTCTAAGAAAGAATATGTTATTGTCAAATGTATGAGGACATATGTCTGCCATTATGTTATCGTAGTTAGTTACTTTCTTTCTTTTGTTTTGTTTTTTCCAAACAGGCTTTCTTTGTGTAGCTTTGGCTGTCATGGACTTGCTTTGTAGACCAGGCTGGCCTCGAACTCAGATCTGCCAGCTTCTGCCTTCCAGAGTGCTAGGATTATAGGTGTGTGCCACTGTGCCCTCATAGTTCTTTTCTTTTCTTAAAATTATTAATTTATTTATTATTCACTTTACACCTCAGTCGTAGCCCCTCCCTCCTCTCTTCCCCTCATCCCCCTCCTCTATTCCTCAGAAAAGGGAGCCCCCAGCCCAGCTCATCAAGTCAAATCAGGACTGAGTTCATCTTCTTCCTCTGGCCTGGTAAGGCAGTTCCGACAGGGGGAAGTGATCAAAAAGCATTCAATAGAGTCCATGTCAGAGACAGCCTCTCTCCCCTTACTAGAGGACCCACATGAAACCTGAGCTGCCCATGCTTCTTGGTTTGATGCCCTTAAAATCACCTTTGTTCTTCTTGTCATTCTTCATCCTCTCAGCATTCATATCTTTGTTCTTTTACTCTCCATACTTTTGCATATGTCATAATTGGAGTCATTCAATATGAAACCTATTCATTACCTTGTAATATGCATTTAAGTTCCCTTTTTGTCTCTCATGTCTTGATAGCTTATCTTCTAAGGGTGTCTTATACTTTTATTGTCTTGTTGTACCCTAATTTACTCATTTACCAATTGAACACCTTGGCTACCTTCAAGTTTTGGTAGTATATACATAAGGCTTCTATAAAGTACAAGTTTTTTGTATGGGTGAATACTTTGTTTAATGTGGGAAGATATTTTTTCCTTTTTAAGATTTATTTATTATTTATGCAGTATTCTGTCTGCATGTATGCCTGCACGTCAGAATAGGGCACCAAATCTTATAGATGGTTATAAGCCAATTGAACTCAGGACCTTTGGAAAAACAGCCAGTGCTCTTAACCTTTGAGCCATCTCTCCAGCTCCAATGTGGGTAGATATTAAGGAGCCCAAATACTAGACTATAAGAATACATTTAAGCTGGTGTGGTGGTACGTGCCTTGAATCCTAGCACTCAGGAGGCAGAGGTAGGCAGATTGCTATGAGTTTGAGGCCAGCCTGGTCTACAAAGAGTCCAGGACAGCCACGGCTACAGAGATAAACCCTGTCTGGAAAAAACCAAGTGGGGGTGGGGGAGAATATATTTTAAGTTGTCTTTCAGAGTAGGCACATTATTTTGCCTTTCCTTTGGTTTTTGAGACAGGGTTTCTCTGTGTAACCTTGGTTGTCCTGGACTTGCTTTGTAGACCAGGCTGGCCTCAAACTCACAGAGATCCTCCTGCCTCCCAAGTGCTGGGATTACAGGTGCATGCCACTGTGCCAGGCATCCATTTTGCCTTTTCATCAACAATAAGTGCTCCACATTCTGGCCAGTATATAATGTCATCAGTGTTCTATCTTTAGACCATTCTAATAGGTGTGTGGTGATAAGCTCAGTGTTGTAACATATCACGTGGAACATTTGTCCTTTGTCATAGAGCTGTGGACTTAACCCAGTGTTTCACACATGTAAAGCAACCATTCTACCACTGAACTATATTCACAGACTGGAACCATCCCCTCCTCCTCTTCCCTGTTTTTGTTTTTGTTTTGAGACAGGGGCTTTCTCAATAGCCCTGGCTGTCCCGGAACTCATTATTATATAGACCAGGCTAGCTTCAAACTTACAGAGATCTGCTTCCTTCTGTTTCAGGAGTGCTGAGACTAAAGGCATGTGCCACCATGCCTGACTTTTTACAGTTACAAATTGAGAAAAAAACTGAAGTACATTGTTCCCATATACCTTAATCTCACATTGTTTACAGCATCCCCCACTGTGAACGCCCTGGATGGAAAAATAAGAAGGCACTCACTATTACTAGTGGGTTCGGATCCACTGAAGTTTATAGTTTCCATTAGAGTGCACCCTTGGTCCTGTATAGTCTATGGGCTTGACAGATCTCTTGTATACACAAGTATACACAATTGTGTAGAACAGTCTTACTGCTTGAAGCATCCTCTGTGCTCTATCCATGAATTCTTTCCTCCTTTGGCTGATTGGATTATTTACAGTATATATCCATCAGTATTTATAGCCTGAGACAGCTAATATACTTTATATCATATTTTACTTGTTATAAATGCAGGGCAAAGCCAGGCGCAGTGGCGCATGCCTGTCCAGCATTTGGGGGAGGCAGAGGCAGGTGGATCTCTGTGAGTTCAAGGCCTGCCTTGTTTATAAAGTGAGTCTAGGACAGCCAAGGCTACACAGGGAAACCCTGTCTCAAAATACAAAACAATAAATACTGGGCAAACATCTTCCTCTAGAGATGGAGTTTGGTGTCTACAGGTAATTGTTTAGATTGTCAGTGACAGAGCTGAGAGTAAGGGAAAAAGTCAGCAAGACTACTCTGGTACGTTGCATTACTGACAAGTATGTAGAATTAGGCTCTGATCTTTTAGCACAGCAGCATTGATCTGAGCATTTCCCAGTTTCCTAAGAAAGCAGTGGTGTATGATGATGATGTAACTAAGGACACTGCAGCTTATAGCTTGGTTCTGTACTTTCAACTTATTTGGGGAAGATTTGATGTTAGGATAATTAGGCTTTCCCCTTACTTGCCTGTGATTATAGGATTGTGTAATTTTCAAGCCATTGTAATAATGACTGTGGTACTTATTGCCTCTAAATCTTATCAAAATTTATCATGTTGAATCTTTTTGATAAAGCCATATAGTCTTTTCATGACAGTGTTTGTGTTACTTGACTTTTAGTTCATGTAAGCTAACTTCCAGGATCTGCATGTCATCGCTTTGATTCTGTTTTTGTTTTCAGAATTCTTCATCTTGGCTTATACCTATCCTGTCTGATATGCTGAGACACATTTTTCAGTTTTGTGTTTTAGAAAGCAGCCAGGAAATTCTGGATCTTATTCACAAGGTACATGATAATTCTATTTGTATCTCTCTTCCTAATAAATTTATAGATACAATTTAAAAATAATTACTATTGGTGAGGGATTTTAATGAATTAAGCCATCTAAAATATTTGAAGAGTTCAGTAAGCTACAAGATGATCCAGAAAACTGGACTTCTTATGGACTATATAATAGTAAATTCAGGGTGGTCATGATTTTTTTTTTATTCCTCTTGTTATATGTCTTACTAAGCTAATGTTCTACGTTTTAAATGATTTTTTATTTTAATATTGTGTGTGTGGGGATGAGGTATTCTGTTTTGGGGGGCACCTTGTCAGAATCTTTAAGACAGGATCTCACATAACCCAAACCGGCCTGAGCTTGCTATGTAGCTGGAATTGGACTCAAACTCCTGGTCCTTTTGCTTTCATCTCTCAATCCTGGGCTTGCAGATATATATATATATATATATATATATATATATATATATATATATATATATAGCTTAGCATGTTTAATGTATAAACATGTATTTATATATCATAAGCTATGATCATATCACTAGTTTGATTGGATCCTTCTGCTTCAATCTCCAGAGTGCTTTATAGATATGTATTACCACACCCAACTCTATATCCTTTTTTGTATTTGTTTATTTATTTATTTTGGAGATAGGGTTTCTCTGTGTAACAGTTCTGGCTGTCCTGGAACTTACTTTTTAGACCAGGCTATCATGGAACTCAAAAAGAGCCACTTGCCTCATGCCTCCTGAGGATTGGGATTAAAGGAATGTGCCACCACAACTGGCTTCAATATTTTAAAACCTTATTATTTATTGGGCTAGAGATTGGCTTAGTGGTTAAGAACACTTGTTGCTCTTGTAGAGGAGCCAGATTTTATTCCCAGCACCCATATGGCAGTTCATAATTGTCTATAGCTCCAGTACTAGAGGATATGACACTTTTTTGAACTATAGGGGCATACATATATGCAGGCAAAACACAAACATAAAAAATAAATTTAACCTAAAAACTTCACACAACATATATTTTGTGGGGGTGAGTGTTTGTTTGGTATGTGTAGAATAGGGGACTACTTTTTAGGAGTTGGTTCTCTCCTACCATATGGGTTCTG
This sequence comes from Acomys percivali, assembly GCA_907169655.1. Lineage (NCBI taxonomy): Eukaryota > Metazoa > Chordata > Mammalia > Rodentia > Muridae > Acomys > Acomys percivali. The sequence goes on from OU015757.1 coordinate 55,782,633, forward strand.
GAGATTGAACTCAGATTATCAGGTATGGTGGCAACTTCCTTAACTCACTGAGCCATCTTTGTGGCCCCCCGTGATCTTAGAAACAATAACAAAACCCAAAGCTTTCCTTTGCATTATTTTGTATATATAAACCCATCAACAAAATGGGTATTTCAAAGTGAACCTCCGTTGACTTTCCCCCGCCACCCACAAACGTTTATTGGGGGAGGGGGTGTCAGCCCTTCTTGGCCTCTGCCTTCCTCATGGCTGCCTGCACATTGCTAAGCTCCTCCCCCTTCCTCTTGGCCCGGATGTGCGTGCCCACCCTCTTCTTGATGAACTTGAGCAGGCACTTGTCCTTGGACACCCTGAGCAGCTCCAAGGCGCGCCGCATAGGGCGCGAAGCCGCACACCTCCCTGATCATGTCCTGCACAAACTTCGTGTGTTTGGTGAGGCGCCCGCTGTGCCTCGGCTTGCTGACGTTTTTCGTCACCTTGTGGCCCTTGTTGAGGCCCACGGCCATGGGGTAGCCGCCATGGAGTAGCGCAGGGCTATTGCTTGCTGTTCTCCTATGGCGGCCGCGACAGGAAGAACTGCGCCGGGCAGAACCCTGGGATATATCTGCCGCTCGCTTGGTCGCCACTCAGGCCAGAGAGGCCCGCTTACCTCAGGTGTCCCCCTGGTGGCTGGAGGCTCTGCCCCGTCGACTCTTAAAATGAATCTTTGTTATATCTTACTCCCTCTAGTTCATTTTCTCTAAAAGTATGTTTTACACTTTGTTAGCACTTAATAGAAAATTTAGTTCATATTGTCCTCTTCACTCTGTAGGTCTGGATGGAATTGTTGGACAAGGCTTCAGTTCAGTATGTGGTTGCAGCTGCTTGTCCGTGGATGGGTGCTTGGCTTTGCTTAATGATGCAGCCTTCTCATCTACCTATTGATTTAAATATGCTGCTAGAAGTAAAAGCTAGAGCCAAGGTAAGTATATAACAACACAAGGTGTTTCTGTGTTTAGCTCATTATTACTAATATAGTAATCATTTAAGATGGATATATTCATTGCTTTAAGGGTGCCTTCATTAACATTAGTTAGAGACTTTTCTGGATCATAATTATCCATTGAAATTTTACGAAAAGAACTACATTTTACTGGGGTTGTAATCATGTTTTTGTTGTTTCCAATTAAATTTTGTTGATGAATCTTTAATTATTTTCTTCCTGTTTTTTTCTCTAGGAAAAAACAGGTGGTAAGGTACGTCAAGGCCAAATCCAGAATAAAGAAGTCCTTCAGGAATATATTGCAGGTGCAGACACCATCATGGAAGACCCAGCTACGAGGGATTTTGTAGTTATGAGGGCCAGGATGATGGCAGCTAAGTGAGTATTCACCAAGTGTTAAGTATCACAGATTGAAAATTCTGGATAATGGCTATAAAATTTAACCAAGAGTCTTTTTTTCATAAGTCTGTCAGGTGTTCTTCCTTTATAATAGTTATCTAAGAAAAAAAATTAAAGCAAGTAAATATTTTTAAGCTTTTGATGTTTTAAAAATAGGTCTTTCAGCTGGGCGGGCTGTGGTGCACACCTTTAATCCCAGCACTTGGGAGGCAGAGGCAGGTGGATCTCTGTGAGAGAAACCCTGTCTCAAACCCTTCCCCCACCCCTCACTGCCACCCAAGGTAGAATTTTCGGTTAGAGGTCTAGCTCAGTTGTAGAATGTTTGCGTAGCTCACCCAAGTCTCTTTATTTGATCCCAGACACCACATAAGCAATGAGGTGGCATACATGTGTTTCATGTGAGACGTGCAGGCAAGGAAATCAGGAGTTCAAAGTCCTCAGCCACATAGAGAGTTGAGGGCCAACCTGGGATATATTAGACTCTACATCAAAACTAAAAGTAAACTACTTCATGTCTATTCATGAAAATAGGATAGAAGATAAGTAATAGTTTTTATGGAGAAATGTATAGCTTTAATATGAGAATTTTGCCTCAAGTAATTTCTACAGTGTGGTCTTTTCCTCTTTTAGGTTGTTAGGAGCACTTTGTTGCTGTATTTGTGATCCAGGTGTAAATATGGTAAACCAAGAAATTAAACCAGCAGAATCTCTTGGCCAGTTACTGCTCTTCCATCTGAACTCCAAATCTGCTTTACAGAGAATTAGTGCTGCATTAGTAATCTGTGAATGGGCTGCTTTACAAAAGGTAAGGTATATTCCTAAAGTCATAAAGGCAAATTTAGAAAAACCAGTTTTCACTGTCATTTAGGATTACTTATAACCTACAACATAAAAGTAAAAACAACTTCTTTATAAAACTCTTAACAGTTATGGGAAAGTATTCCATATATTGGACATTATTTGTTTTCCATTTACTTTTAACTTTACTTATTTTTACCCACTCTATTCATATCTAAGACTACTACTAAGCTGTTTTCATATTTGGTATTTGTCCATCCCCTACAGTCTGTTACAAAAGTTCCCTGTTAAGCTGTGTGTGTAGAAAGAAGCTGACCAGAACCTGACTGTGTATATCCAGTTGGTCATTACTCTCAGGCAGCACATTTTCAGTGCTTTGTGGGTGGTTTTTTTTTTTTTTGTTTGTTTGTTTGTTTTTGTTTTTGGTTTGTTGGTTTTGGTTTTTCAAGACAGGGTTTCTCAATATAGCCCTGACTGTCCTGTAGACCAAACTGGCCTTGAACTCACAGAGATCCACCTGCCTCTGCCTCCTGAGTGCTGGGGTTAAAGGCGTGTGTCACCACTCCACTGCCACCAGGCTTGTGCTTTGTGTTTTGGATCCCTATTTATATGGAGAGTAACAAGGGTAGAAATTTTGTTTGCAAGAAAAAGAAATCTCCATATTTAAACTCAAATCTTTCCAAATTCCCTTTAGCCTCTTTACGCTTCTGTAAGTTGTACGATTTTGTGTAAGGCTTGTTTTTATAAATCAAAGAAACTTCCTGCTGGTTTTGTTTATTCCATTGACTGGAATTCTGGAAATTTAACTGTCTGCACTTGCTGTGAGAGTTGCTTGTTACTGCCTCTTAGCAGTTTGTCAAAGTGATGTCTAAAAATAATTGAACTATGCTTTATTGCAATTGAGACTCTGCTTTGCCTCTGGAAAGAAGCAAAGCTTTTCTGTTTTGTTGTCAGGACTCCATGTGCTGGAGAGGCAGTGATGCTGTGTTTTTGTGCCTCTCAGACTCAGCAGCAAGTGTTGACAGTTCGGTTTCTGGACCCTCACAGAGCTTCTCTGGATTTACTCTGTGAAGCCCAGGCTGATCACCCAGATCCCAGAGAACCCCTCATGGCTCACCACTGAGGCCATTCCCCTGTTGTTGGGGCAGGCAACAACCAGAGTGGGAAGGGTTAGTTAAGTTTGGGGGCAGGTAAGTAGCTTTTAAATTATATCCACTTTTACAATACAGCATGTAAAGCTGTGGTTGAACTGTTAATGATATCTATTAACAGATTTTGAACAATATTTTTAGTGCATGCCAGATATTTTCTGACTGAGTTTTATAGTAATATATTTTTTTAAATGTCTGCTTTATTTATTTATACATACATATTTTGAATAAATTCAGAGTACACTAAAAATAATTAGGTTGAAAATTAAATGGAATTATAGTAGTTACATGTGCATGTTCTATAGTCATTCATATTAAAATCTCAGAGTAGTTTTGATGTAATACTTTTTCTTTGTATAACTAACTGTTTTGGAAGATAACAGACTAAAGATTCAAAATCAATGGCAATGTAACATTTGGTTATCTCAAATGAAGGTTGAAACATTCCATAAAAACTATTATGTTTCTATATTTTCCCTAAATCTTGTTATCTGTTGTATTTTAGGAATGTAAAGCTGTTACCCTAGCTGTGCAGCCACGTTTACTTGATATCCTTTCAGAACATTTGTATTATGATGAAATTGCTGTTCCATTCACACGAATGCAGAATGAATGTAAACAGTTTATATCATCATTAGCTGATGCACAGATTGAAGTTGGTAATAGAGTAAACAACAATGTTTTAACAATAGATCAAGCTAATGACTTGGTGAGTAAAGAAATAACTTTCTTAATTTTAGAGCATGAAATAAAGATTAGAAATGTATCATGTGTTACCACAGAAGCTACTAATATGTTGAGACTGTGGCATGTATCCTGCAGTGTTTGCTCTTTGGAAAGATTATTTTCATTGTACTGCATATCTTGAAATTACAGGAAGGAGAGTTGGTTGATACATCTTACTGGAAAACTTGAAGCTTTGTCACTTCCCAGTGTATCATAAGATTGTAGAAGATGGGAAAACTGCTTTTACAGTTTTCTTCTCGATATAACATGAAAATATTTAAACATAGAAGCAAAAGTGTTACACAAAAGCACTCATGTACTCATATTTAGGATAGAAAAAGTGAAAGAGTTACATAAAACACTCTAACACAATGGTTACATTTTGTAGTTAACCATTTTCCAAGTTCATTTTATCATGTATACTTAAAAATATCTCCCCTCTTTCTAGCCACTGATTTATCTGATGTTTTCATACATTTCTAAGTAAATTTAGATACTTGTACATGGTAAATGTAGGCCCGAATCTCAAGTGGACTGCTACATCCAAGCTTATCCTTTCTTCTTACTCTCAAGTAACCATTATTCTGAGCCTTCTGTTATTTGCCCATTCTAGAATTCTGTATAAATGATATCATACACTGTACTCTTTGTATTTTGGGGCGTGAAAATTTTGAATTCATTATGTTATGTATGCATATTAATTATTTTGCATTCCTGACTTGATTTGCATTGCATAGAGTTACCATATCTAGTGCTAGCCATTTGCCTTTTGATTAAACATGTGTCTTTTTCCTAGCTTTCGGCTATTGTGAACAGAGATGCTATAAATCTTTTAAAAATTACCATTTTTGGGGGCTGGAGAGATGGCCCAGAGGCCAAGAACACTGACTGTTCTTCCAAAGGTCCTGAGTTCAATCCCCCAGCAACCACAGGGTGGTTCACAACCATCTATAATGAGATCTGGTGCCCTCTTCTGGCCTGCTGGCTTAAATGCAGTACAGAACACTGTATAATAAATAAATACATCTTTAAAAATGTACTATTATATAAATTCTTGGACATACAGTTACATTTTTCTTAGATAAATGTAGTAGACTTGCTGAGCCATAAGAGATGATGTTACTAGTTTTATTTAAACAAATAAAAGCTTACATAGTACTATAGCTTAATGGTAGAGTGCTTTTGTAGCCTTTGTGAGATTCTGAGTTCAGTTCCTAGCACTTGAATAAGCAAAGAGATAAAATTTTAAGATGAGACTTTTCCTAGAATGGTTATACTGCATTGCCCCCACCCTGAACCCACGGTGTACACAGAGCTGTGATTGTTCTCCATAGTCATCAGGGTTTGACATGCTCAGCCTGCTAATGAGCTCTTCAGTGGTGGTGTGATTGTGTCATTAAAGTTTAATTTACACATTTCCTTTTTAAGGGATATATTGGACATGTTTATATTTTGTTGGTCATTTCACACTAATATTTCTGAAAATTCTTTGATTCTTTAGCTCACTTTAATTAGGTTGTCAGTTTGATGTTGGATTCTAAGAGTACTTTATGTATCCTGGATACCAAGCCTGTGCCAGGTTCATACTTTCTTTTGTAGTTTGAGGCTCACCTCTTAATTTTCTCATTGCTTTATTTGAATTTTTCTTATCTCTGTGTGTGTGTATGTGTGTGTGTGTACACTTCTGTGTCTACACACACATGTGCCACAGTGAGCCTTAGTTTTCAAGTGTAAGTCAGAGGAAACTTTTGGCAGTTGGTTCTCTCCTGCTGTTACATGAGTTCCAGGGGTCAGGCTCAGGCCATCAGGCTTATGTGGAAGGGCTTTTACACATTGAGCCCTATATCTGGCCCTTTGAATGATCAGATATTTTGTTTTAGAAAATGTTACTGGTTAGTGCTTTTATGGTTCATTTGTTGTTGGACTCTTAGAAACCCTTTCCTAGCTTTAAGGATTGAAAACATATTTTGTCTGAATACGTTTTCTTACTTATGTTTAGATTTATCACCTATCTTCTTTTTTTCTCCCTCAGTGCTGGATTTAAATCCAAGACACGTTACTTCCCAGTGAAATCTATTTCTCTGTTTTATCAGCCTGATGAAAGGGCCATTTTAAAAGGATCCTTTGTTAAGAGCCACTGCTCTATGTGCCTTTCATTGAATTCTTGTTTCCTTCTTGCCTGCCAAATATAAATACTGTGTAGAGATTGACATTTCTATTGTTATCTAGCTTGCCAAATATAAATACTGTGTAGAGATTGACATTCTCATGATTAAGTCTTTATCCTTGTACAATACTATCTGCTTTAAACCTTTGTTGTTGTCAAACCTCATTTTAGTATTTTATGTGTGTAGTGTTTTGCATGCATACATGTCTGTACCACATGCATGCCTGAGAAGGTCAGAAAGGGGACTGGAGTTACAGAGAGCTGTGAGCTATCATGTATGTGCTGGGAATTGAACCTGTTTTTTCTACAAGAGCAATAAGTGCTCTTTTTTTTGTTTTGTTTGTTTGTTTTTGTTTTACAAGATAGGGTTTCTCTGTTTAGCCTTGGCTGTCCTAGACTTGCTTTGTAGACCAGGCTGGCCTCACACTCTCAGTGATCCACCTGCCTCTGCCTCTGGAGTGCTGGGATTAAAGGCTGCAACAAGTGCTTTTAACCCCTGAGCCAATTGTCTGGTCTCCAGTCTTTTATGTTTAGTCATTTCTACTTGGATTATCTCGCTGCCATTTTTAGATTAATTGACCTGAGATTTTAAACAGAAAAATACCTTTTTAATCTGTATTTGGAGAGCTTGTCAGCATTTTCTTTCAAAAGACTCATTTGTCCTTTCTGGTTTTTTTCCTATTATTATTATTATTATTATTATTATTATTATTATTATTATTATTA
>OU015757.1:55789588-55827195 GCA_907169655.1 Acomys percivali
TTATTATTATTATTATTATTATTATTATTATTATTATTATTATTATTGCCCAACCAAAGTCTTTGATTCATTGCCTAGTTCCTTATTCTTCTCTTAAGTCTCCAGATATTTTCTGGTCAGTTTTATCCTGTATGCTGTGCTAGGTTAATAATAGTCCTTTGTGCCACTCTGTTACATCCCTTCCCTGCTTAAAAACATTACTCGTAGCCAGTGGCAATAGTGGCACGTGCCTTTAATCCCAGCACTTCATGTGTTTGAGGCCACCCTGGTTACAGAGCAAGTTCTAGGACAGCCAGGGCTACACAGAGGAACCCTGTCTTGAAAAGAAAAAACATCATTTCTAGGCAGGAGTGTTGGTATGCATTTTTAATCCCAGTATTTGGTAGACTGAAGCAGGAAGATCTCAAGTTCAAGGCCAGCCTGGGCTATGAAATGAGACTATCTCAAAACAAACATGCATTGTTCACTTAGAGTTTTTTTTCCCTCTCCTTTCATCACCTTGTCTAAATTCTTCGTTTCCCCAAGTTCCTTTACCTCCCCAGAGTTAAGACTACAAGTTTGTTACTTACAGTTCTTACTCCGGTGCCTGAGCTCCTGTTTCCTTTGCTAGAAGTTCCCTACCTGGTACCCACTGTGGTCATTCAAAAGCTTTCTCTTGACCCTTCTTTTTATACCTTTGTGCTCTGTCGTGGTGAACCCTTTTCAGTAAGACTGTGTTCTACAAAAAGAACAACACTGAGCATTGTGGCACACACCTTTAATATCAGCACTTGGGAGGCAAAGGCAGGTGGATCTCTGTGAGTTAAAGGCCAACCTGTTCTACATAGCAAGTTCCAAGACATCTGGAACTGTAGTCAGACCCAGTCACAGACAGCTTAAACTGCCAATGCCCAGTCTTCACTGATGTCTTCCACTATAAAGAGTAAAGCTGTTCTGTGGCCACAGACACTTGTCTTTATCTTAGTGTTAGGTTGACTCAGTTCTTTACTTGTCTCCACTTTAGGGCAGGGAAATATTAAGGCATTAAGCCTCACTCATCTGTTAATTAATCAGTATTGGTTAAATGATAGAATTAATTTGGAGTTATTTGAAAGCTTTTCCTTAGTTGTCAATAGTTACTGAAGGTAGACCATAGCATAGTTTACTTAGGATAATGTTTTTGAAATTTTAAGTGTAAACTGATGTACTTAAAAATTCAAATATAACAATGCCATATGAGTCTTGAGCATAACTCCAAATGAACAAGACAAAGTAGAAAGTATGAGTTAGAGGAGAATTTTGTTCTTTCATGATGGGCAAATTGGTATGGTCACATAGCTATCATTTAAAACCTTTTCTATTTTATATTGATAAAAACAAAATATCATGTACCTATTGTTTTTCACAATAAATACAGCATTAACCATGTTTTTTATTATGGAATCAGTAATTTGTAGACCTTAAAAAATAAATTCCTAGCAGGATATGGTAGCAAATACCTATAAGCCCAGCTCTGGGAGGCTGAAGCAAGAGCATGACATTGAAGCCAGCCTGTGCTACAGTGCAGCCACTGTCTCCCTACACAAAACAGCAGCAGAAACCAAATATCCATGGAGAGTTGCACTTTTCAATACTTTAATCTACTTTTGTGATCAGTAATTATCAAACGATACCTTTTAAAGAAAGGTCTCAGTAATTGTATTTACCCAGTAAAGATGGCTATTTTGCGGGGAGTGGGGAAGTAGTTTGAGACAGATTTCTCTGTGTAGTCCTGGCTGTCCTAGAACTCGCTCTGTAAACCAGGCTGGCCTCAAACCCAGAGATGCTTCTGCTTCTGCCTCCCCGGGTGCTGGGATTAAAGGTGTGTGCCACCACCACCTGGCTTATTTTTGCTATATATACCTTTACACAATCTTGATGTGTACTTAACATTTCAAAGAAACATTATTTGTAATATTCAAGAGGTAGGAAAAACCCAAATATTAATCAACTTATGAATGAATAAATGTAGTATAAAAAGGTTATATCCAAAAGTTAAGTATTGTTTGACAGAAAGTATCTTGATATGCTACATCATAGATAAACCCAAAGAACATTGTCTTGTATGATAAAACCAGCAAAAGTCTTACTTATATTGAGATTCCATTCATATGAAATAGCCAAAATAAACCTTGTAACCAGGCAGTGGTGGCGATGCTTTAAGCCCAGGACTTGAGGGGTTAGAGGCAGGTGGATCTCTGAGTTTGAGGCCAGCCTGGTCTGCAGAGCGAGTTCCAGGACAGCCAGAGTTGTTATATAGATAAACCCTGTCTCAAAAACAAAACAAAACAAAACAAAAAAAACTATTTATTTAGGGGGAAAATGGGTTTAATAGGACTGAGGAAATGAGGAGTGATTGCTAATGGATATGAGTTTTCTTTTGGGATTGATGAAAATAGTCTCTTTGTGGAGAGCCATAATTCTTAATATACTAAAGCCTCTCAATTGTGTACTTCAAGTGAGTTAACTTATGGTGCAGGAATTCTGTCTTAATAAGTTAAAATGAGGAAGAACAGTCTTTTAATGAGGTTTGTTAAGTACTCTGCTGCAGCAGTATTGGGTTTTATACAGTGGTGCAGCTTCTACTTTTAGTGCGTGTGTTTCTTCTGCTTTGTGTTTTGTTTCTTGAGTAGAGGAGTAATTTGTGAATTTTGATATTCCTCAAATTAACAGTTTGTATTTGTTTGTAGCTTTCATGCTTTACCAGTTAGTAAAATTTGGTATATTTAGTGGTAATTTTATTTCTCTCAAGAAAATATCTGCTCACGAGAACGTAATGCTGCTAAGACAGACTAAGGTACACTTTTTTAGTTGAGCTATTTTAGACATTTATTTAGCTTACTAATATTAAAACAATACTTGATACTATGGAACTTTTGCAAGTCAAAGAGAAAACTGTTATTTAGAAGTTCAGAGTATCTGGAGTTGTTGTAATTAATTATTTTTCATTTCTTTTTTTTTACTAGGTAACTACTGTTTTTAATGAAGTCACATCAAATTTTGATTTAAATCCTCAAGTGTTACAGCATTTAGATAGTAAACGACATCAGGTCAAAATGGCAGTTGCAGAGACGAACCAGGAGTGGCAAGTGTTGCAGCTGAGAGTGCATACTTTTGCTGCATGTGCAGTTGTAAGCTTGCAGCAGCTTCCAGAGAAGTTAAATCCCGTCATAAAGCCACTAATGGAGACAATTAAGAAAGAAGAGAACACACTAGTGCAGAACTATGCTGCTCAGTATATAGCTAAGCTGCTTCAGCAGTGTACAACCAGGACGCCGTGCCCTAATTCAAAAGTTATTAAAAACCTCTGTAGCTCTCTTTGTGTGGACCCATACCTCACTCCCTGTGTAACATGTCCAGTACCAACACAAAGTGGCCAGGAAAATTCTAAAGGTATATATATATCTAAAACATTATTTGCATACAGAAGGAATTGACCATTTATATTTGTTTTCATTGGATTACAAGTATAATTTAAGCACAAATCTAGTTCCTTTTAGAGCCACTCCCTCTATTTCCTAGTCTCCCTAAAACGAAGCTTGATTATAACAGAATTGTTGTATCAGTTTTTGTATTTGTTAGTCAGTCAGCACTCTTAAGTGCAAATGAGCCATCCATTATAAGAAATTCTGTAGCTGGCTGAAGTCTGTGTTTAGCCTTCCTTAACCTTGAAAGTCATTGTTGGCTTATTATAACTAGGCTAGAAAACTAGGTATATCAAATGTTAATAATTTGGTTCTTTAATTTAGTGACATCTTATGATATGAGCAAGGTCTATTTGATATATACAAATAAGCGAGTTTTATATGGAAAACAACTCTTTTATTAAGATGATCTCAGAGATAATAACAACATGGTAGTCACATGACTATATCCTATATGATTTTTAAATCAAGATTTGAGAAAGCCTAAATTATTTGATATATAACATACAGCTTTAAAAAACAAACGAGAAGCCAGGTGGTGGTGGTGGCGCACACCTTTAATCCCAGCACTCGGGAGGCAGAGGCAGGCGGATTACTATAAGTTCGAGGCCAGCCTGGTCTACAAAGCGAGTCCAGGACAGCCAAGGCTACACAGAGAAACCCTGTCTCGAAAACAAAAACGACAACAACAAAAAATCAAACAAGAAGGAAGAAAACTCCATGTTTAATATTAACATAAAAATGTAGTAGGGTCATCATTTTCCTGTGTGAAGAGGAAATACTTTGCAGTGGTCAGTGTTTTCTGAATTCATGGTGATTATGAACATTTAGAGAAAACATGAAGTATGTTTTAACCTATGCACTATCATTGCATGTGCTATTTTTCATTGTTTTTGATTTTACAACTTCCATTGTATTTAATGTAAATCTTAACTCAAGTAGACGATTTTGCTACCATTTCATTGTCTAACCACAACAACCACATACTCTATAAAAATGGAGGTCTTATTGAATTTAAAATTATGTCTCTCAGGGCTGGAGAGACAGCTCAGAGGTGAAGAGCACTGGCTGCTCTTCCAAAGGTCCTGAGTTCAATACCCAGTAATCACATGGTGGTGGCTCACAACCATCTATAATGAGATCTGGTACCCTCTCCTAGAATGTAGGCAGAACAGTGCATACATAATAAATAACTTTTTAAAAATTTGTCTCTTTAGGAGCAGGAAACATTTGTTCACATGTTTTTATTTTTTATTTTTTTTATTAGGATCCAACTCAGAAAAAGATGGAATGAGCCATACTGTCACCAAGCACAGAGGCATCATTACACTGTATAGGCATCAGAAAGCAGCTTTTGCTATCACAAGCAGACGGGGCCCTATCCCCAAAGCAATCAAAGCTCAGATAGCAGATCTGCCTGCAGGAAGTAGTGGCAATATCCTGGTTGAACTTGATGAGGTAAATAGTTTTTTCCCTCTGTGAATGATTCTCCTCTTAAAAATGTGGTTTTTAGATTAAAAGCTAAGTTCTCGTTAGTTTCCAGAATTTTATTTTTGTATTTACAAGTAAAAGGACTGGTAGTAGTAGCCTTTTAAAGTATTTTAGCAACATGACTAAATATTTTAATTTTTAAATTTCTCTTATAATGTATATGAATTTATCTTGTTAGGTAGCAACTGTAGATACATAAACTATTCATAAATGTAAACCAGTTCACTTTCAAAGCATTGAGTGCAAAGGTCATATCAAGCATCAGTGACAATTAATTGTTCTTTATCCTATTAATGCCAAGAATTCTAGTGATATGCCGAGAACCATTTTACAAGCATCCAAATATTAACACTTAACTTTAGTCAACCAGGTATTATATTAAATGTATTTTACCAAGGTAAGGATCTAAATACAAACAGCCATACAAACAGCCAATCATCTCACTGTTAAATCCCTTCTTCTCTGACTTATAATGACATACCAGTATAATGACATCTGCTGTAAAGATGCTTCCTATGTATAATGCTTTCTATGAATTTTCCATTCTGTTTTGTTATAAACTACTTAAAAATGTCCAGTGAGGTGTGTGTGTTTGAGCTGGCTTAAAACATAATGATGTACCCACAAATGACCTTTGAAATTCTGACCCCCTGAACCTACCTCCCAGGGGCCACTCCACCTGGTCTGTTTAGTACCCGTGATAGAGTCAGGGCCTTGTGCATGTTGGGCAGACACTGTGCTAGCTGAGTAGTGTCCCGGGCTTATAAGCAGTGCTCAGAAAGTGTTTGAGGTGGGTGGTGGGAGGCAGAGGCAAGAGGGTTAACAAAGCCAGACTAGGAGGGAGGCAGGAAAGAAGGGATCAAATGAATGCACAGAGTCGGATAGCATTTCAGGACAGGGAATGCAGGCTAATGCTTTGCATGAAGGCAGAGCCATAGCCCTTACAGTATTCCTGTTCTTTTGATTGTAAGACATGGGCACTTAGCCTGGACTCCACGCTAAATTATTGATGCTAAAAAGATCTGTTTTTTTGTAAAATATGGGCTATGGATAAATTTTTAATTAAAACCAACATCCTATTCTGTGTTTCTTTTGAAACATTTTGTAAATCTTATTTCACTGTTTAGCTCTCTCCATTTTTCATGAAAATTTTAACCATGACTTGATACTTACAGTTCTATACAGCTTGGGATTAGCAAAAACATGGTCTCACCATTCCCTGTAGTGATTTTAAATAAGAATAGATGCTGTTTCTTTGTGGCAGAGAACATTTAAAAACATCACTGGTAATTGTCTGTAGAAACAGCATGTGTCCTTCCATTTCTTACTTTATTCCTATTTTAGATTTTAAAAAATCTAGTTAGGAGTTTTAGGCCTATGTGAAATTAATTATTGGAAATTGTTTGCAGTGATCATAAATACATCCAGTAATTGTTTCATTGATAATAGAAGCACTGCCAATTTTTACATGGTGACTTTGATTAAAAATTTAATACATAATGCTTTTTTCTAAAATTCTTCTTTCAATTAACATTGGATTTTAGGGTCAGAAGCCTTACCTGGTACAACGGAGAGGAGCTGAATTTGCCTTAACAACTATAGTGAAGCATTTTGGTGCTGAAATGGCAGTGCAGTTGCCACATCTTTGGGATGCTATGGTTGGCCCATTGAAGACTATGATTGACCTAGATAATTTTGGTATGCATTTATTTAAATCAGTACAGGTTTTTCAGTCTGTATTAGATACCCTTTTAAAAATTGCACTTATCTTTATTTATCCTAGACCAGCAAGTAAGTTTTAAAATGGAAGGCTGCTAATTTTCATGTTATTCTGTAGGCATTCCCCATTTTCTCTTATATATTTAAAAGTGGATTTTGAAGTAGATTTTATTTTAAATCTGTTCAGTTGCTTTAAGTGCAGTATTTGAGCACTTAAAGTCATACCATTTTTAATACAAAAAGCTTTGTTGGCAGTTGTATAGTAGCCGAGGGGGGTATTAATATCTTTTGTTTGCTCTAGGTTTTAAAATTATTTACAAAATTATATGACTTATTTGAATAGATGGTAAGTTCCTCCTGGAAAGAGGTGATGGCCCTGCTCAAGAGCTGGTGAATTCTCTGCAAGTTTTTGAAGTAGCAGCAGCTTCGATGGATTCTGCACTTCATCCCTTGGTAACTGATATGTGTGCTGCTTCTTCAGATGAGACAGATTGCCTTGTTAAGCAATTTTACTACTTTTAAAATACAATTTTTGTCCTTACTAATGTCATTTAAGAAAATATGATCTAACTAGATTGTTCCCTATGGGACTTCTGAATTGGGTGCAGGAATGATAGAAGACCCAACTTGGAAACTTAGGGAGCATTGTGGAAAGGGTTCTGAAGGAAAGGAGGAGGAGAAATAAAAATATTAGACCAATAATAGACAGAGCTCCATGCAAGGAAGCGCTTAGGCAGCAGGACATGTTTTCAGGGTAAGCAGAGGTTGAGGAGATCACCTGCCAAGATGGAGCTGGTCAGTGGCCAGCGGGATACCAGTGCATGGTTTTGGTTTGGCTTTTACTATTATACTTCTAACAAAAGAGTTTGTACAGAGGGAAGAGGAAAGTAGAAATTTATATAGTTTTAATTTAAAATTTTTTTCTTTCCATATGTTGACATTAGGGAAGCTCTTTGCCATGTATTGTGTTGTAAACGGCTTTAGCTTTACTTCTCTGTAACTTTGTAACATTAAAATAAGATTTATAATAGTGAACCTAGGAGACAGTAATAGAAATAAAACTATATCCTTTAACTTGTTAGGAATTTCTATTAAGGCAGGCACAGTGGTGATGCCTGTAATCTCAGCACTTGGGGAGGCAGAGGCAAGTGGACCTCCTGAGTTCCAGGCCAGCCTGGTCCACAAAGCAAGTCCAGGACAGCCAAAGCTACACAGAGAAACCCTATTTCAAAAAACCAAAATGAAAAAAAAAAAAAAGTATAGAATTTCTAATAAGCCATAGAGTGGCCTGTGTCTGTTTCTCAGTCTCACTGAAACTTAGGTACAAGGATTTCTTGTGTACAGAAGGTTGAGGCCAGCAAATCCTCATCTCAGAGAAAGCTCTCCCCATCTTCTGTTTTTTGTTTGTTTGGTTTTTTGAGACAGGATTTCTCTGTGTGGCTTTGGCTGGCCTGGAACTCACTCTGTAGACCAGGCTGGCCTTGAACTCAGAGATCCACCAGGTTCTGCCTCCCAATCCTGGGATTAAAGGCGTGCACCACCACTGCCTGGCTGAGTTTTTGTTTGTTTGTTTGTTTGTTTTATTTTTCTAGACAGGGTTTCTCTGTGTCGCTTTTGCTATTCTGGAACACAGCTCTGTAGACCCAGCTGCCCTCGAACTCACAGAGATCCACCTGCCTCTGTCTTACTGAGTGTTGGGACTGCAGGAATGTGCCACCAAGAACTCCCTTTTTTTTTTTGATTAAATTATCTTTATTTTAAAATGTCATTTAGTGTGTGTGTCCCATGCTACATGTGGGGAGGACTGACAACAGATTCTGGGAGTCAGTTGTCTCCATCAGCCACAAGGGAGCAGGAGATCAAACTCAGGTCAGCAGGCTTGACAGAAAGCCCTTTCAGCACTGAGACATTTCACCCATTTTTAAGCTCTGAAGCTTTTTTCTTTTCTTCTACAGACTTCCAAAAACTAAGAATTTGATTCCAAACATTTGCCTATTTTAAAATATGCTCCAACAGTATTTTGGTAAATTATTTATTTAACCGCTTCCTTAGGTTCTCAAGGTGTTCCAAGCCAACATCTTGTGATTCCAGTACCATGGCTTTACATAAAGAAGGATTAAATGAAATAATCATTAGGCAGCACAAATCTATCAGATCTCGCTGACATTTTTGTAACTCTTCTAGGAATCTTTCATATTTAGGAGGGTAAGAACTCCCTTTTTATCCCCCTGTACTCAGCTGACATGTGAGGCTGGCCTCACTGTTGAACAAGTATTTGCCTATTATTTGTTGCCTTAATGTTCTGTGCAGTGGACATTTAACAGTGGAATATTGTTGCGGTCATAATGCTGTGGTAAGCCAGGACTTAGAAATACCTACCAAAATATGTTACCTAGAACAAAATCAGTAACACCAAACTCTGTATGTATTCCCTAATAAATGTAATTGTTTGTTTGTTTGTTTTGTTTTTGTTTTTTTACTATTTTTAGCTGATACAGCATTTGCGTCATCTTTATATGTGCCTTCAGTACCCCAGCACTGCAGTGAGGCACATGGCAGCTCGTTGCATAGGTGTCATGAGTAAAATAGCTACCATGGAAACAATGAATATCTTTTTGGAGAAGGTACTTCCGTGGCTAGGAGCAATTGATGACAATGTCAAACAAGAAGGTGCAATTGAAGCACTTGCCTGTATCCTTTATTTTGTCAAACAAAGTGCTTTATGTAATTTTCAACTTATAACTGATCTATTTATCTTATTTTTAATGTTTCATTAGTATTAAGTACTAGGTAGGTTATATTTACCCTAAATGTATGTTTCCAAACTTTGTTCATTTTTTTAGCGGAAAATTATTGAAATATATAAGATAATTAAACTCTGGTTTTTCTTCGGATCATGTAAAGTTTTGACATTTACTGAAACATACCAGTCTTGAAATGTACTGCAAGCTCTTTTAAAGGACATGGCAGCCATTGTTTGATTCAGAATGTATGAACCCCATGTGTCAAAGCAAGAAAAGTGGATAAGCTCAGAGCAGTAGAAACCTGGTTCAGAATTTTCACAGCCACAGCCTTGGGTTCAGTATATCCAGGTGGTGACTTTTATGCTCCTGGCAATAAGTTAGGAGTTGATCTTTGTGTGATACTGAGTTGTCACAGGGAAATTGACTCTACGTGTAATAGCCCTGGCTATCCTGGAATTCACTTTGTAGACCAGGCTGGCCTCGAACTCAAGGAGATCCACCTGCCTCTTCCTCCCGAGTGCTGGGATTAAAGGCATGTGCCACCAAGCCCGGCTCCAGTTTTATATTTTTAATTATGATAGTTACATAATGTTTTAAAAAGAGCACCAACATGCAAATATAGTTATAATTGCTAGCAGAAATCATTATCTTGAGCCTGGCAGGATGGTGCCCATCTGTAATCCTAGTGCTCAAAAGGTAGAGGGAGGAGGATAAAGAGTTCAAGCCATTCTAGGCTTAAATGCCACCTTATCTCAGCAAATAGTAAAAAGCAGAGTGATCAGGATATATTACATACATATGTGAAAATGTCAAAAAACTTTTTTTTAGTGCTGAAGTTACAATCTTGGTATACTAGTTTGTAAAGCTATCATCTACCTGGAAGTATTTGGAAATTTCCTTGATGACGTATGCAGGTGTTATGGAACAGTTAGATGTTGGTATTGTTCCATATATTGTCCTTTTAGTTGTCCCTGTGTTGGGAAGAATGAGTGATCAGACAGACAGTGTGAGATTCATGGCTACTCAGTGCTTTGCCACACTAATTAGACTGATGCCACTTGAGGTAAGTTGAAAATATTTTGGTTCATGAATTTAGTGTTTTCTATAACTTCATAATAATAATTTTTTATTTTTAAACATTTATTTTGAGTCTCTGGGTCATGGGGTGTATGTGCCTCTGATGGAGGTCAGAGGATTGAACTCTGGTCCATCCCTAATATAATACCTCAGGTTGATGGCACTGTAATATATGCCTTCCTCCAAACAAACAAGCAAACACAAACCTGATTTGTTAATGTATTTTTTAGATCTCTATGGACAAAATTTGTTTTAAAAGAATAATAATTATATGATGATCCAAAGTTAATAATTGTAAATAGTTTGTATTTGAATTTTTTTTAATGGTACTGAGGATTGAACATAGAACCTTATACATGGTAGGTAAGCATTCCACCAATTAGCTATAACCCCTACCTCAGAAATATTTATCTCAAGAGTATGAATGGCCAAGAAGATGACTCAGTGGGTAAGAGTGCTTGCTTCACAAGTATGAGAAACTGAGTTTGAATTCCTAACCTACATAAAAATTAAATGTGGCCACACATGCCCGTCACTCTGACACTAAGGGGCAGGGACAGGAGGATCACTGGGCTTGCTGGCTGTCAGCCTGGCTCTGGATTTGGTGGGAGACTAAAGGGATGATGCTGGAGAGTGACAGAGCAGGACATCTGATATCTTTCATTGGCCTTTATGCATGAGCACACACCATCTGTCAAATTAGTGTTGAAACATAGGCTGGATACAGTCAGGATGTCTGTATGAACATCACAGTGTGTCACAGAATTTGATGGGATACTGATGTGTAACAGCAGCCTCATAAGTGTTCCCCCTGCTAAAGTAACTTTTATTTGCCTTAGGTAATAGTCTCAGAGGCTTACTGCCTCCATCTGCTAACCTCAGCCTAGTCTTGTAAGCTTCTAGCCTCCGTACAATCTAAATTAGGCCTAGAATGTTTTCAGCCTCTGAGACTTAACTGTTGAATAAGCTCACCTTTTCTAGTTCTTTTTTAATTCTGGCTGGCTGGTTCAACTCAGCTGTTACATCTCAGACTCCTCTCAAAGCTGACTGATTCAATCTGGCTTCTCTGGACTTCTCATTGAATAGCTTGGTTTGGCCTCAAACTCTAGCAATCTGTTCTAATCTTCTGGCTCCTTCTCATTCTCTGGCTTGCTCTGTCTGAACCTCTGTCTAGCTTGTTGTCTCCAACCTGTCTATAGAAAACTGTCTCCTCCCTCCCTCTATGTTATTCTCCTAAATCCTCTTTTTCCTGTCTTTTCTGGTGAGAGTTGGGCATATCCTGTCCTGACTTACTCTGTCAAATCTTTCTCTGATTCATCACTTTGTCTGCCTTTCAATTAAATGTCACTTTCAAACATGGCTGCTTCTGTGTATAAACTAACTTTACCTTCATTGTTTGGGATTAAAGGTGGGTACATTCCAGGCAGAGTAGCTGTGTTGTGGATTAAAGTTCCTCTACACCCCACTCCCAATATATTGGCTTTTGAAAAGGAACAGAAGTGCTGTGTATACATTTCAGTTCTGCCTCATGCTCAAGGATGAGATTGAGCAGCTCTTCCCATTTTCACCAACCTAGCAAGGGTCTTCCTAGATGAAGCTGGCTAGTGAGTTATAAATGACACGAGTACATTTGGTGCTCTTGCTTAGATTCATAGGCTCAAGCAATTTTGCCACTGAACTGTACAGGTGTCAGGTGTTAACAAATTAAAAAAGAGCACAATTCCTTCTTTGTTATAAAATAGAAAATTTGGGGGGGATTTATTGGGACTTTCACATACCATATTTTGATATTCAATATCTGAGGACATCAGAACACTGCAAAACTGATAGTTTTCAATAACAATATGGAACGCAAATTAGACTACCTCTTTGTTTCTTTATTAACACTTGTTGCAAAATAAAGTCCTAATTATGTTCCTTAAAATACCTTCTTTGTCTAATTTTCAAGCACTTTTAACATCTTTTAAAACCTTTAGTTATATTTACCATGAAATCTTTATACTAATTTTCATTACTTTTTCCTGTGTGAATATTTTATGTTGGTAACACTTTAGGATGGAAAATTTTAGTAAATGGCATGCACTATCTAGTGAGATCAAGACCTTTCCCCTTCCCCCACACAAGGAACAAGCATCTGTTAATACTTCTTTCTGAGACAGGATCTTAGGTAGCTCAGGCTGACTTCAAATTCTCTGTGTAGCTGAGCGTGAACTTGAGTGCTACCTCCAACCCCTGAATGCTGCGATTTTACAAATGTAAAGCTGAGGTTGTAGTTGGGGTTTTTGACTAGCATGCAACAAGTGAGCTACTACTCCAACCTAATAAATAGTAATACATTTTAAAAATAATTTTAGGCAGGCATTCCAGATCCTCCAAACATGTCAGAAGAGTTAATCCAGTTGAAAGCAAAAGAGCGACACTTTTTAGAGCAATTATTAGATGGAAAGAAGTTAGAAAATTACAAGATCCCAGTACCAATCAATGCTGAACTGAGAAAGTATCAACAGGTAAGTTCATGCTTCATTTTATAAATATGAAGTCACCTTTTCTATTTAATTTAGTAAAGTCTTAGGTTTAATGTCCTATATTAATCTCTCTCTTGCTCATACAAAGATTTAGATTCATGCAAATATGTTTTACAAGATTTTATTTTCTTCCCCTTTCTTTTGGTTTTTGAGACAGGGTTTCTCTGTGTAGCCTTGGCTGTCCTGGACTTACTTTGTAAACTAGGCTGGCCTTGAACTCAGATCTGCCTGCTTCTGCCTCCCTGAGTGCTGGTGTTAGTAGGTGTATACCATAGCGCTCTGCTAAGAAAAAGATTCTTATGATCTGTTTATGTTTATAGTTTTCATTTCTCTATCCAACCCTTTAGGATGGTGTGAACTGGTTAGCCTTTCTTAATAAGTATAAGCTTCATGGAATTCTGTGTGATGACATGGGCTTAGGAAAAACACTACAGTCTATCTGCATTCTAGCAGGAGATCATTGTCAGAGGTAATTTAAAACATTATTTCAAAAAAAAAAAATCTAAATTCTGATCAATGTAAACAAATGCTTAATTATTTTTTCTTTTGTAAAGGGCCCAGGAATATGCAAGATCAAAATTGGCAGAATGTATGCCACTTCCTTCCTTGGTGGTCTGTCCACCAACATTAACAGGTCATTGGGTAGACGAAGTAGGTAAATTTTGCTCCAGAGAATATCTCAATCCTTTGCATTATACCGGCCCTCCCACTGAAAGGATAAGGTAAGAGATGTACAACCAGAAGTTCGTAGTCTAAGTATTTTGGAAGTACAAACTTTATTAGAAGTGAACTATAGTTAGCTCTATAATTATAACCATAGAAACCCAGCTTAAGGATGTGGTAAGAAGTTCACCAGCATGAAGGACTTAAACCATTGTCCCACCCATTGTGGCTAAAAATATTGTGGATGAGAAATGACCAGCAGCCATGTCCACTCTGTGTGCTCTTTGTTCTTTTATTCCATTCTGTACCTATTTCTCTTTTTTTTCTTCTTCATTTTCTTCTTTTGCTTTCTTTATACATACTTGGTTCATAATGGCTGCTCTAGATATACCACTGTCATGGCAACAATTGTATACTTACAATCACCCTCTCAGGTGGTGGTTCTCAACTTTGTGGATCAAGATACCTTTAGGGGTTGCATATCAGATATCCTGCATATCAGATATTTACAAATCGTAACAGTAGCAAAGTTATGAAGTAGGAACACCAGAAATGTTATGGTTGGGGGTCACCACAACATGAGGAAATATATTAAAGGGTCACAGCCTTAGGAAGGTTGAGAACCACTGCTTTAAGGTCTACTGTTTGGAGATGAGTGTGAAGCATAGGTCCTGGGTCCAAGATCACTTAAGTTTGTTAAGTGGACAAAGTGAGGATTTGAGCGTAAGTACTTGAACAATTCCTATAGAGTGTCTCTTAGCGCTCATGCATTTGTAAGTGATCGATAGGAATTTAATTCAAGTTAGCTTAAGTAAACAAGGAATATCAGTTCACTTCCTTGGGAATTTTAAGGCTGGATTATTGCTTTAGAAACAACTAGAGTCCTCTTACTTGTTCTTCCTTCCCAAATGTAATTTATCAAATTGATCTTTACTTGACTTTATTCTACAGTGGTGGGTAAAATGTCCCCGGGCAGTTCCAAACCCACATTCTCCTAGCTCTACAATACTAAGTAGGTCTTCCTCTTCCATCAGAGATCTCAATCCTGCACATAATAGACTGCTCATAAGATAAACTCTTCTGAATAGTTCAACCTGGTTCTGATGCTTAATCTCTTTATTCATTATGGGGATATATGATTCATAATTCCCATTTGGGCTGAATGGTAAAGGAATTAATGTATCCCAGAAGAAGAGATACAAAGCTTTTGCCAAATTTTGAGTTAGTTGCTCATCTTTTTTTCTGAACACAAGTACTCAATAGGCAGATTTACACTATAATAGTAGCTGTAGTTACACTAATAAAATTGTATTAAGATGGGTAGCAGTGCCATACACCTCTAGCCTTTAATCCCAGCACTCTGGAGGCAGATGCAGATGGATCTCTGAGTTTGAGGCCAGCCTGGTTGACAGAGTGAGTCCAGAACTACACAGAGAACCCTGTCTCAAAACAAACAAAAAAAGCCAAACAAAATTGTATTAAGAAATTAGTAATTCCTGTTTCTTCTTCTTCTTTTTAAGGTTACAGAATCAAGTAAAAAGGCATAATCTGATAGTAGCTTCATATGATGTTGTGAGGAATGACATAGACTTTTTTAGGTAAGAATTCAAATACTCTTTCAAAAATCTATTTCCATGAAATATTTCTAGCAAAAATAAGAAAAGAGAAATTTGATATTGAAATTGAGAACACTTAATTTTTCTGCTTCTAACATTGTTCCTATAATATCTGGTATACAGGAAAAGATTATAACAATTTTTGTTTTTCCTTAGAAATATTAAATTTAACTACTGTATTCTTGATGAAGGCCATGTCATTAAAAATGGAAAAACCAAACTGTCAAAAGCAGTAAAACAACTGACTGCTAACTATAGGATTATTCTTTCTGGAACACCAATCCAGGTAATTATTTTCTGTTCTTTCTATTTAAAAACAAGAATAATAAATTTGCCAGGTGGCATAGCATTTAGCATTAAATTGAGGGGTCTTTTTGTTTATAAAGATGACAGATTTCCAGTAGTTAAATTGTTTTTATAAAGGTTTTTTGGGGGGCTAGAGAGATGGCTCAGTGGTTAAGAGTATTGTTTGCTCATCCAGAGGTCCTGAGTTCAATTCCCAGCAACCACATGATGGCTCAAAATAATCTATATCCAGATGTGATCCCTCTTCTAGCCTGCAGGTGTACGTGGATAGTGGATAGAGCACTCATATACATAAAATAAATACATATTAAAGCTTCGTTTGTATGTGGCAATAGCTAAACAGGTTTGGTTGGGTTTTGTTTTTGTTTTGAGGCAGGGTCTCACTATGTAGCCCTGGTTGGCCTAGAAGTAAGCACTGCATAGCACTGCATATTTTGATAATTATCAAAAACAACCTTTCCTTTTACAGACTTTTTCTAAATTTACTGGCAGGGGTGGGAAGGCTGGTTGTGGTTTTTTTGTTGTTGTTGTTGTTGTTGGTGGTGGTGGTGGTGGTGTGTGTGTGTGTGTATGTGAGATTATTTCGTTGTGTTAGTGATCAAAGCCAGGGCATCAAAAATTTCAAGATTAAACACTGAATTAAACCCTTTGCCCAATATTGTTTTGTATGTGTGTGTTTTGAAGTACATTAAAAGGGAGAAGGATGACTTTTAGATTTTATTATTAATTTTTTTCTTGGTGTTTTGAAACAAGGTTTCTCTGTGTAGCCCCAGATGTACTGTAACTTAGTCTTTTAACCAGGTTGACCTTGAATTTCCAGAGATCAGCCTGCCTCTGCCTCCCAAGAGCTGGGATTGAAGGCTTTGTGCCACCATGCTCATCAATGTTTAGGTTTTAAATGGGTTACTATTTATACTTGGTTGAGGCATCAGAAGGTTTGAGGTTATGCCTAATTAAAAGGTCATCTCTTTCTTCTTCTTCTACTTTAATAGTTTAGTTTTGAAGCTGTCGGGTGGGTTCTGTTCTGCAGAGCTTTAGTGGGGTTAGAAGGCTGTCCATTTAGAGGACAAATGTACATGCTGAGCCAGAGCCTGGCTGATGAAGAAGAGAAAAGGGGAGGAGGTACATTAGGATCCAAGTGTACTGAGAAATGATATTTCCCCAAATGAAGGAAAGATAATTGGTGTTTCTTTTTATTCAGAACAATGTTTTGGAGTTGTGGTCATTATTTGATTTCCTTATGCCTGGATTTTTGGGTACTGAACGCCAGTTTGCTGCTCGATATGGCAAACCCATATTAGCGAGTAGGGATGCACGAAGCTCCAGTCGAGAACAAGAAGCAGGTAAAAGAGTTACAATAAGTCCCCATTGGCATGAGTGTGACTTATTCAGACATTTAATGCTCTGTTCTCACTGTTGACAGGGGTTCTTGCAATGGATGCGCTGCATCGGCAAGTCCTGCCATTCCTTCTGAGAAGAATGAAAGAAGATGTTTTGCAGGATCTTCCACCTAAAATTATTCAAGACTATTATTGTACTCTCAGCCCTCTCCAGGTTAGAAGTGCGGTCATTGCAGTTGCTGATGGAATGTTATTTGCAGGACAAGCCTTTAGTTTTATCAGAGGCCATAGATAACTATATTCCCCAGTTTACTTGGTGACTTTCTGGCCAGATTCCTTAAATCATGCTGTTAAGAGGAAAGTATAAACATGAACCACATCTTACTCTAGTGGAGGAGAATAGGGGATTTCTCTCCAAAGGGACAGCATATTTTCTCTAAGGAGCGTGATCTGTATTTTGTAGATTATAATAGAGACCAATGCTCTTCTCCCCTCCAAGTGTAAGGAAATAATTCTTTGATTTCTGGCCCCAAACCACCAAGTAATCACCCCCCACCCCCACCCTGCCCCAGATATTTCACTTAAAGGAAGCACTGTGACTTCTCTTTGGCACACCCCAACCTCTAGCCTCATTGCTCTTGTACTTTGGGCCTGTTGTTGAGTGAAAGACGGCTTAAAGAATTGTGACAGTAGATGGACAGTCTGTATTGGAATTGGGACTACATGACTGATGGACAGCTGCCATATGTGACATGGATGTGCTTGCAGATCAGTGACTTACATTCCTGGCAGAAGATTATGGGATGGCATAGGATTTTACCACACAAAGTGTTATGTGATTTCACAATAGAAATTATTTATTTTGGGGATTTTTATTTAGTATTTTCAAACCAATGGTAACTGAAACTTGAGAAGCAAAAAGGGGCAGAGAGGGTATCAATATTCAAAAAAAGTCTTATCGGGGCTAAAATCTGTTTGTGGGTGGTGTTGTGTCATCCTATGACAACATTATAGATATTACATACTCCCTGTTTTTGAGCAGAACTCATAAAAAGTAGCTAACTTGCCTAACCATACTGTTAGAGTTAAGTGTAATCTTGGCCATTGGGAGGTTATTGTCTTGAAATATTAGTTGTTTCCTGTTCATGTTCCAAATACATCTTTCCCATTTCTGATTAGAAGAGAGTTTATTGTGCTTGTACTCTTCTCATAGAAACCATTTCTGTCTGACTGTTCTGCCTGAATTGTTAGCTTTTATTCTGTTTCAGTTTTGGTTGGCTTGGTAAGGTCAAATGAGTCAAAAACTCACAGATTCACCCAAAATCTTACCTTTTCCTTCTTTGGTACGTATTAGTGTATTGCCCATTAGCCAGTTCACCGTGGACTTATGGGCGGGGCGGAGAACTCTGATTCTTCTGTGCCCTGCCATCCGGTCTACAGAGTGAGATCCAGGTCAGCCAGGGCTATACAGAAAGACCCTGTCTCCGGGGAAAGAAAGAGACAGACAAAGAAATTTATTTCTTGAAAGGAATGTCTTTAAGAGTAATGAGATACTCTTTGCCCTTTGTGAAAAATTTTGTGGTAATTTTCTGGTGATCGTACTATAGTATAGGCAAAAACCCATATATTTAAATAGTCTAGAGGAAGTGGAGCTTGCTGGCGCATGCCTGTGATCCCAACACTCAGGGAGGCAAAAGAAGCAGGCAGATCTATGATTTAGAGGGCAGCCTGGTCTACAAAGCAAGTCCAGGATAGCCAAGGTTACACAGAGAAACCCTGTCTCAAACCAACACACACACACACACAGTCTAGAGGAAGAGAGCTCCAGAGAGAAGTGACATTTTAGCTTTGTTTAGCATTTATGGGTTTTATGTTCTGTGAGTTTTGTTCTTCCATCCTTGATAGATTTTATTTCCTTTTGCATTATATTAGTAAGTACAAGGGAATGCTTTAAACTAGCAGTTACATTCTCTTACAGTCTGCTTAAAGTCTAGACTCAGAATGTACTGATGGATCTGATTCCTTTTTAATGGTAATATATTTTCCTAAATGGTAGAAAAATTTAGTGTGTGTGTTTAATACTTTGCAGCTGACTTAACACATTAGTTTTTGAAATTTTTTCTTTAAGTTCCTTTTATTTTAAAGGAATTTACACACAGATGGAGTGAATAATTTCTAATATCAACAATGAGGTATAGGTGTTATAATTTGCTTTCATTTATGGAGGCTGGTTTAATTTACTGTTCTTGATATATACATATATATATATATATATTATACATATATTTAGATTTGTATTAACTGTTTCCATGGGTATAATTTCACAGGTTCAGCTTTATGAAGACTTTGCTAAGTCTCGCGCCAAATGTGATGTTGATGAGACCGTGTCTTCAGCTGCACTTTCAGAAGAAACTGAAAAACCAAAACTTAAAGCTACAGGTCATGTATTCCAGGTAGAGGTTATATACTACTTTAAAAAATTAAAGAATGTTCTTTATGGCGGCAGTTTTTATATAGAACACAAAAATGTATATTTTTCTTTTTTTCAACATTGTATATAACATGAGAATTGTCAAATTACCTATTTGCTGGTTTAATTGGTTGACAGTCTTATATAGCTCAGGCTAGCTGCATGCTCACAATGTCTAAAGGTATGTGAGCTGCAACTCTTGATTCTCCTCCTTTTTTTTTTTTTTTTTTAAACTTGGTCTGTAGACCAGGCTGCTCTCCAACTCAGAGATCCACCTGCCTCTGCCTCCAAATGCTGGAATTAAAAGTGTGCACCACCATCTCCTGGCTCTTGATTCCCATCTTTTTTTTTGTTTCCAGAGTGCTGGGATTATAGGCATGCGCTGCCATACACAGCTAATATTAATATTAGCAATGAGAAAATGCTTTTATTTTATTTATTTATTTTTAATTTTTTTGGTTTTTTAAGACAGTGTTTCTCTGTGTAGCCTTGGCTGCCCTGGAACTCACTCTATAGACCAGGCTGGCCTCAAACTCACAGCGATCCACCTGCCTCTGCCTCCCTAGTGCTGGGACTAAAGGCGTGCGCCACCACCACCCGGCCCAAGAAAATGCTTTTAATATCTAACTTATAGAATGTAACACACATTTCTATTGCATGAAAAGAGGGGTTTAGAGTGAAGGGTATTACTATTCCATTCATAAAATAATGAAATAAGCACCTTACTACATACATACATTGCAGTGTGGATACAGCACATTTGTATGTGGAAGTCTGAAGCTGACATTAGCTTCATTCTATTTTTTTCTTTTCTTTCTTTTTTTTTTGTTTTGTTTTGTTTTGTTTTGTTTTGTTTCTGAAGACAGAGTCTCTCTATGTAGTCTTGGCTGTCCTGGAACTCACCCTGCAGACCAGGCTGGCTGCAAACTAAGAGATCTGGTCACCTCTGCCTCTCAAATTCTGGGGTTAAAGCCATGCACCACCATCACCTAACTAACCTAGGTATCTTTCTAGATGGTTCCTCACTTTGTATAATGAGGGAAAATCTCTTGCTGAGCCTCAAAGCTTGCTGTTTAGGCTTATCTGGCTACGGGATCCAGTGTCCTTCTACTATGCACTGGAATTACTGGCACTCCAGCATGCCCACTTGGATTTTCTTTTTTTTTAAGTGTGTGTTCTTGGGATCTGAACTCTGGTCCTTACATGCGTCGGGTGGCAAATGGTTGTGGGATGAGGCATCTTTTATCTTGACCAGCTCTGAACTGGTTCTTCAACACTGAGTAGGCATTTTCTAGACAAATGGAATAGCAAGGAAAGGATACAAAATTACAAACACTTGTGGTATGAAAGGCACTTACATAGTTGTTTTCCCTCTTTAAAGGCATTACAATACTTACGTAAACTGTGCAACCATCCAGCATTGGTCTTAACCCCTCAGCATCCAGAATTCAAGAGTACTACTGAAAAACTGGCAGTTCAGAATTCTTCTCTTCATGATATTCAACATGCCCCTAAACTCTCAGCCTTGAAACAAGTATGTATGGCTTTTAATGATAAGATAACATGTAACTAATATAGAATACTAGAAAAAAATGCTGTTCCCAAAGATTATTTGATTTGTTACCATTTTCTGTGTTTTTAAATTTGGCTTGCTGAATTTTTTATACAGCTTTTTTAAAAAAATGGCATGCCATTTTTAACTAGTTTCAACTGTGCAGTTCTGACCTGACACTCAAAATGTTGTATAGCAGTCACTACCCTCTAGTATCTGAGTACTCTAGCCCAGAACCACTGCTTACTGAGCAGTTAGTCACTCCCCATCTTCCCTTTACAGTCCTTACCCTCTTTTCTGTGATTTACTTGTTTAACTGTTTTGTGTAAATGGAATCATACAGTGTTATGTTTTTGACTGGCTTTTTGTTTGTTGGTTTTTGAAACAGGGTCTTACTATGTAGCCCTGTCTGGCCTGGAATTTACTGTGTAGTCCAGGCCAGGGGCAAATTCACACATCTGCCTGGTTTTCTGACTAGTGAGATTAAAGAAAGGCGTGTGTCACTATACATGATCCCCCCTTTTTTTTTTTTCAAGACAGGGTTTCTCTGTGTAATCTCAGCTGTTCTGGAGTCACTTTGTAGACCAGGCTGGCCTCAAACTCACAGAGATATGCCTGCCTCTGTTTCCCTGAGTGCTGGGATTAAAGGTGTGTGCCACCATACCCGGCTATATGATCCATTATTAAAATATTTTTATCTTTTCATTTAAAGAAGTTACTTTATAGATTTTGTTTGGGACATCTTTGTCACCTCCTTGAATTAACATTTACTAAAGGTCTAGGAAATCTCAGAGACCTAAAGGAGGGTGATATAGGCTGGGCGGTCAGTTTTAGCCCTGAGTATTAATGGGCTGATATAGGTTACAAATAAAGTTACCTTTTCTTTCTATAGACATACTTGGAGTAACTAGTATCTGGTAGCAAATACTTGTCTGCTTCTGTTGAATGGATGTGTAATACTTTCTTTCCCAAGTTGCTGTTGGACTGTGGTTTGGGAAATGGCAGCTCTTCGGAGAGTGGCACAGAGTCCGTTGTGGCTCAGCACAGAATACTGATCTTCTGTCAGCTTAAAAGCATGCTTGATATAGTAGAACATGATCTGCTCAAGCCTCACCTGTCCTCCGTCACTTACCTGAGACTAGACGGCAGCATACCTCCTGGACAGAGGCATTCTATTGTTTCCCGGTAAGTGGCTCCCAAACCTGTGCTGTTAAGTCACGTTAAAGTGTATTTATTGCTTTTATAGGCATTTTGCCCCTAGAAATGTTTTCATGGGTAAATGGCTGCAGCTGTGATACTGAGTAAAGCAGTCCTGTAATGAAGCTAATGACTGCATAGGAAAGACCCTGAGGAGCACAATGGAAGTCTCAGATAACTGCTTTCTTCCTCATTGTTTTTAGGGGTCAGGGTGGAAGCACATAGATAGGTAGCTTAGCTAAAATCTCTGGCCTCGCTGCTGTTTCTCTGCTAAAAACAGGTAATAAACTGACTCATCTAGGAGGCAGAATGTGTGTCCTGCAATCTCTGCCTGAAATACATTGATGGAGTCAGCATTCTGAGAAAGCATATTCCTAGGCTCAGTCCCAAACCTCAAATACTCTTCTAATGTATTCTTTGAGGCAGGGCCTTGTAAAACTGAGAGCTTACCAATAATGCTAGTCTTTTTTCTGTCTTTCTTTCCTTTCCTTTCCTTTTTTGTTTTCTTTGTTTTTGTGGTGGTGTTTTTTATTATTAATTTATTCGTGCTACATCCCAATTGTTATCCACAGGCTCTTATCTTCCCATTCCTACCCTCCTGCCCCCTTCTGACCTACTCCCCACCTAGACCTGTGATGGGGGGGCATCCTCCCCACTGCCTGGCTACAGAGTATTAGGTCTCCTCAAGAGAGCCTGCATCCCCTTCCTCTGTGTGCCAGCAAGGCCTTCTTGCCTAGGAGCAGTGACCAAATCATGAAAAACAATCACCCTGAGTGAGGTAACCTGGACCCAGAAAGACATACATAGTATATACTCACTTAGAATTGAATATTAACCCAAAATATATCTGAGAGACTCCACCCAGTGGGGAATCAGGACAGGTGCAGGGACGCAAGGCTGGACTCTGCGCAGACTGATGAGAGTGTTAGGAAAGAATGGGGGGATGGAAGGTCCAGAAGAGGGTAGGTGCTCCACTGGGAGATCGTCAAGGCCTCCAGGTCTGGGCTTGCATGAACTGATGCACCATCCCAGGACAATGCATTCAGAGAACCAAGACAGCCAATGGACAGCTGTTCAAAGGCTAGTCTCCATAGTCAGATTACTCCAGGGTGGAATTAAAGCAGGGTGCCATGTCCATGAGGCACTTCTGTAGGTTCTGAACTCCAGCACTCTTGTATAAGTGCTTTCCCCCAAGTCTTCTCCTCAGCTGCTTCTTACTTGTTTTAATGACTATCCTGAGAATCTGTGAAGTTTTAATTTTGATTTTTCTAACAGCTAGTGATGTCTTTTTGTTTTGCTCCATATATTTAATGGCCCATTCTATTACATCTTTCAAGAACTCTCTCTTCATTTCATTAGCTCATTTATTAATTGGGTTGATTTCTTGGTGTTCAGTTTGTGTTCATTGTATAGTCTACATATTAATCCTCTGTGATGTTAGCAAAGTTTTTTTTTTTTTTTTCTTATTCTATAAGCTGTCTCTTCAGTTGTGTTCCTTTGATGCACAGGTTTTTAATTATATATGATCCTATTTGTCAGTTCTTAGCATTATTTCTTGAGTGACTAGAATCCTTTTAAGGATGTCCGTGACTGTGTTATATCCTAAATTAGTTTTCCTATTTTTGCCTGTTACAGCCAGGAAATTTCAGTTCTTTTGTAAAGTCTCTGATTTTTTTTTTCTTCTAAGACAGGTGTGTAGCCTTAGCTGTCCTGGACTCACTTTGTAGACCAGGCTGGCCTCAAACTCACATCGATCCACCAGCCTCTGCCTCCCAAGTGCTTGGATTAAAGGTGTACACCACCACGCCCGCAACTCTGATTTTTTAGAATTGGTTTTTGTACAGGGTGGCAGGGATCTAGGTGTGGAGATCCAGTTTTCACAGCAGTATCAGTTGAAAAGGTTGTATGGAATCCGGTGTGTGTTTTTAGTATTTTGTTGACGTTTAGGTTGCTGTAGCTACATGAATGTATATTTGGCTCCTTTGTTTTACTGGATTGTTTTCAGTGTCTGTGCCCTTGTAATATGCTGTTTCCTGTAGCCTGGAGATACAATTGACATCAGCTGTCAGGTGACATTGCTACTTGTTCTTTCTGCTTAGGATAATGTTGACTTATCCACGGTTTTCTGTACTTAATATCAACAAGACTTCTCTTCCTATTTTTTGTGAAGAGTTATTGAAATCCTTTTGTTTTGTTGTTTGAGACAGGGCTCAATTATGTATCCTTGGCTAGTCTGGAACTCAATCTGTAGACCATGCTAGGCTCAAACTTAGAGACACACCTGCCTCCTCTGGTTTCTGAGTGCGGTGATTAAAGTCATGTGCCATTATGTTGTTGAAATATTTTATTAATTTTTTGAGAATTTTATATATTTTATTTTTATCATATTCGCCCCTCCCTCATTTCTCCAAGATCTACCCTACCATTTTGTTCACACTCCATTCATTCATTTATTTAACCCACTGAGTCCTATTAGTGCTGCCTGTATACTTTTTAATAGAGTTGTTTGTTAGATGAAATTTTAATTGAATCTGATAGAATAACTCTTCACAATCTTCTAAATTTGGGCATAGAGGATTTTTCATCTTCAAGTGTCTTTTTCAGTATTTAAATCTTCATTGCTAGCTGAGTGTGGTGGCACATATATTTCATCTTAGCACCTGGGAGGCAGAAGCAAATATATCTCTGAGTTCAAGGCCAACCTGGTCTACATATCAAGTCCAGGACAGCTAGAGATATATAGAAAGATACTTCTTCCATATAAATAAATATTTTTCTTTGTAGGATTCTTTCATTTCCTAGATTAGGTTTCTTTCGAATCTTTTTTTTTTTTTTTTTTTTTTTTTTTCCTTTCTCAGCATGTTTGTTGATATAGGAAAGTTACTGATTTTGAATGTAGAATTTGAATTGCTACTTTATTTAAAAGTTTGTGTGTTCAGCCGGGCATAATAGCACATGCCTCCCAGTACTTGGGAGGTGGCAGGTGGATTGCTGTGAGTTTGAGGCCAACCTGGTCTACAAAGTGAGTCCAGGACAGCCATGGCTACACAGAGAAACCCTGTCTCCAAAACCAAAATACAAAAAGTTTGTGTTTTTCTTCTGGACCTCCTGTTGGTGAAAGTCGGCATTAAAGCCATTGTTACTGTGTGAGGCTGATGTTTGTCTTCACTCAGCAGTACTTGCTTATGAC
This sequence comes from Acomys percivali, assembly GCA_907169655.1. Lineage (NCBI taxonomy): Eukaryota > Metazoa > Chordata > Mammalia > Rodentia > Muridae > Acomys > Acomys percivali. Next base: position 55,814,922 of record OU015757.1, read on the forward strand.
ATTAAACATGTCTTTATGCAGCCAAGGTCCTGCTTCCTGCAGTTTTGGTGCTTTCCTTCTTCTCTGTTTGGCATTGTAAATGCAGCCTGAATCTGGGTGTTCATTTCTTTCCCTCGATTTGGGAGTTTTTCCCTATAGTTTTACTGTGAATATTACCTTAATGCTGTAGTAAATCTGGCCTTTCAGTGCTGTCCCATAGACCTCATGTTCTGTCCACATGATTATCTTTGCCTGAGTGCTCTGTTTTCTTCTTCCTTGATAGTCTGACTTCAACTTCCTCCATTCTGTGAGACTTTTTACTAAGTTTTTCATTTGACTTAGCTTTTTGTTTCTGAATCTTCAATTTGGGGCTTATGATATGGCTCAGATGGTAAAAGGCACTTGCTATACAAACTTGGTGACCTAATTTCAATCCTTGGAACCCACCTTTTCAGTATTTCTATTTTTTAAAAAGATTTATTTATTTATTATGTACACAGTGTTGTGCTTACATGTACACCTGCAGGCCAGAAGAGGGCATCAGATCATATTAAAGATGGTTGTGAGCCACCATGTGGTTGCTGGGAATTGAACTCAGGACCTTTAGAAGAGCAGACAGTGCTCTTAACCTCTGAGCCACCTCTCCAGCCCCCAGTATTTCTATTTCTTTATTGAATTTCTGCCTCGTATCCTACATTGGCTTCCTCGTTTCAACTGTTTCTTTTAAATATATTTAGATGTTCATTTGTATCCTCTTTGATCTCATTAAATGTTATCATAATTTTTCCCCCTTGAGTCTTTTAGATTTCATATGACTCATTGTCCTTGGTATCCAACTTGTGGAATTGCTACTTCTTACTGGGTTCATACTGCCTTAAGTTTTTTTCATGATTCTTTTGTTGGGACTTGCACATCTAGGCTTTTTTCATTGGTTGGTTTTTCCCCCTTTTCTTCCTTTCCCCCTCGCCCCCCTTTGAAATGTTCCGCTAGTGTACTCTTTCTCTCTAGTATTTGCAGTGCTTGGGGAGGACTAGCTTGTAATGGGCTGAAGAAGTTATTCCTCCCCAGTGAACTAGCAACTCAGTGGCATTGCTTAGGGCACTGGGTATGAGCACCTGCACCACTACAGAAGTAGAGTACTAACCTCAGACTCAGCCACAGCTGCCAGTCATTTGAAAACATGCATCTTTTAACTTCAGTGACTATCAGGGCATAAAGAACAGCAGTAGTACAGTGATATGTGGTTACTAACAGCAGAAGAGGAAGTAGGCTAATGGGGGGGCAGATAGAAGAGTATATAGATTAATAAAGGGAGCCGGGCGTGGTAGTGCACGCCTGTAATCCTAGCACTCTGTAGGGCGGAAGCACTGTGAGTTTGAGGCCAGCCTGGTCTACAAAAAGAGTTCTAGGACAGCCAGATGTACACAGAGAAACCCTGTCTCAAAACAAACACCAACAACAGAGAAGTAAAAAAGGGGATAGGGTGGTCCAGTGGTTGAGGATACTGGCTGTTCTTTTAGAGAACCCAAGTCCTATTCCAAACACTCGCGTAGTGGCTCACAACTGCCTGTAACTCCAATTCTAGGAGGAATCCAACACCCTCTTCTGGCTTCCTACCAGGCCTGCATGCAGGCAAAATACCCATACATGTAAAAAAGAAAAGTAATTTAGAGGGAATAGAGGGGGAGTGTATAAGGAGGGAATGAAAGGGAATAAGCTGTAAGGAAAATAGAGTACACAATAGAATGTCTGAAAAAACGTCAGTACAAATACAAAACATAATTGAGCAATGCAAAATGAAAGCAAGAACATTTAGAGATATTTATACAAAAGTAAGGGGTTTTTTTGTTTTGTTTTTTGTGATTTTGTTGTTTTCTTGTTTAGTTTGTTTTAAAGACCAGGTAAAATAGGTTTTAAAATATGTAGTGAATCAAATTAGGCATGTCTAAAATTCCTGCACTTGGGAAGTGAGTCAGGACTTCAGGGAACAGGCGAATGTATCAGTCAGCGTTTCTTTCTTGGTGGAAGATTTTTTAAATTAATTCCTCTCCTCCCTGTTCCTCTTAGCAGACTATGATGATGGTTGAGGTGTGCGTTTGTGGATCCATTTTAAGCCAGACTGTGTGTATGAGAGTTCAGAACAAGTGGCTTTAATGGCCAATTGCTGTCAGCCCTTCCTTGGTGTTTTCCCAGCCCTCAGCATGGAGTATGGGTTTTGTGGAAATTTCCCCGTCATGTTCCATATGTTCTGGAGATGAGTCCAAGATACACATAATGCCCATGGCTGTGCTATTTATTTACCATTTTGGCAAGGATCCTGGCTGCCTCTGTCAGCATCTGCTTCTACAGTTTCAGATTTGGCCAGTTCTCTTCTTACCAGGTGATCTGTCAGAGTCCGCCTTATTTCCTGCAAAGATGCTGCTCAAGTAGAGGCTTAGAGACTCTCAGCCTCAGCTTTCTCTGGGTCTTCTTCAGGTGTTGGGTAAAAGGAGTGAAGAGAGCTCCCCTAGGAAGGTCTTGCTCAACTCAGCTTAGGGACAGGGTTCAAAGCTACTCCAGCGTGTTCCTCTGCAAAGCACTCACCTGGATTATTCCCTTTGTTTTTTCAGTTACAGCATTTTGAAGGAGTGGGTTATTACTTACTATCCTTTTTGTCACAGTGAGTTACACTGAAAGAGCTTCTGATCTGCCAGAAACATGGCTGCTACTTTGTTATTACTAATTGTCTTTTTTCCCAGAGACTACTTGATGTTCCTGTGTCTTCTAAGACTAGTAAATACAGCTCTCCTAAATGTTTGCCACTCCCTTCCCTGCAAGACGTCCCTGCCCCATTCTGTTTCCACACTTTAAAAGCTCAGAGTTGGGTTTTTAATTATTTTATATATATACACATACATAAATTTATTTATTTATGACTTAGTCCATGTCTAGTATAAAATGTAACTTGTTTGTTCTTATTTCTGTTATGAATTTCTGATAATCTCTAGAATGAATTCTACAGATTTGGATGCATGCATATATGCTATATAAATAGTGTTATATTAAAAATACGTAATAACTGTTCAGAGATACAGTTGGTGTTGGAGAAGTCAGGGCAGCACAAGCTTGAGGTAGCTGGTGGCATTGCATCTGCTATCAGGAAGCAGAGGACGACAAATGCAGGATCATGTTTGATTTTCCCTTTTAATTTAGTCCAAAGAATTTGCCTGTGGAAGGTACCACGCATGTTTAGAGCAAGTATTCCCACCTCTGTAACGTAATGTAGAAACCCCTCACAGACAGTACAGCTTGACCATCATAGTATGTTTATACCAAAAGGTATTCTCTTCTCAGTGGGTAACAAGCATCCACACCGTAGCTGTGCTGGCAAGTTGTAGATCAGCTTGACACCAGCTAAAGTCATTTGGAAGAAGAAACCTCAGTTGAGAAAATGCCCCCAGATTGGCCTCTGGGCAAGCTTGCTGTTCATTTCCTTAATGATTGATATGGGAGTGACCAGCTCACTTTGGGCAGTTCCACCCCTAGGCCGGCACCAGGTCCTAGCTGCTACAAAAAACAAACAAACAAAGCTGAGTCTGCCATGAGGAGCCAGCCTAGCAGTAGTAAGCACTACTCTTCCATGGCCTGTTTCAGCTCCTGCTGTGTCACTGCCCTGACTTCCATGGATGATAGACGAGGATCTAAGAGTTAAAAGCTGGAATAAAACCCTTTATTCCCCAAGTTGCTTTTGCTTATGCTATTTTATCACAGCAATGGAAACCCTAACTAAGACAATAGTGTTTGTTTGTTTGTTTGTTTGTGTTTTAGTTTTTCAAAACAGGGTCTCTCTGTGTAGCCTTGGCTGTCCTGGACTCGCTTTGTAGACCAGGCTGGCCTTGAACTCAACAGCAATCCACCTGCCTCTGCCTCCAGAGTGCTGGGATTAAAGACGTGCGCCACCACACCCAGCTGTCAATAGGTTTTTAAAACAGTATTTTAGTTTTACTAAAGGATCCTGAGTAAGAAATGTACTAACTCTGTTTTTTGTTATCTGTGTTTGTAGGTTTAACAATGACCCATCCATTGATGTTCTTTTACTCACAACTCATGTTGGAGGCCTAGGGCTTAACTTGACTGGTGCTGACACTGTGGTGTTTGTGGAGCATGACTGGAACCCTATGCGAGATCTACAGGCCATGGACCGGGCCCATCGTATTGGGCAGGTAAGTCATCTAACACTCCACTAATAAGAGCTGGGGAGACTGGGTTCCAGCTCTTGCTGTGATGTTAAGTGCTTTGACTGGTCATTCACATCTGTGGGTCATTTCCACCACCACTTTTCGCATGGCTAAGAAAACCTGGTTCTACGATTCCTGAAAACATTTTTAAGTTGTAGGACCAGACAAAGCTCCAGTGAAAGTTAGAAAAAATAAAGTAATAAAAAAAGCTGGCTTGACAATCCTGAGTTTATCAGTTTGCATTACAGTTCAATTGTTTTTCTTATTTAGAAACGTGTGGTTAATGTCTACCGGTTGATAACAAGAGGAACACTAGAAGAGAAGATAATGGGCTTGCAGAAATTCAAGATGAACATAGCAAACACCGTTATTAGCCAAGAGAATTCTAGTTTACAGAGCATGGGGACTGATCAGCTTCTTGACCTGTTTACTCTGGATAAGGTAAAAGAACTGGCTTATCTTTAATCAGTCTCAGTCTGTGGGGAGCTGTGAGGGTGTGGGCACTCTGAAGTTTGCCCAGGCTTCTGTGGCACAGTCTTTTTGGGATTTTTAAGTAAAAAGCATTAAGAACAGTAAGTATAGTCACGCAGTGGTGGTGCACGCCTATAATCCTAGCACTGAGGGAGGCAGAGGCAAACGGATCTCTGTGAGTTACAGGCCAGCCTTGTCTACAGAGTGAGTCCAGGACAGCCAAGGCTCACATACAGAGACCCTGTCTCAAACAAACAAACATACAACAAAAAGATAAAAGAATAAAAAATATGTTCATTTTACTTTTTATAAAAGGTTGTATTTTGGGGAGCTGGAGCAATGGCTCAGTGGTTAAGAGCTCTGGCTGTACTTCCAGAGGACCCAGGTTCAATTTCCTGTACCCACATGGCAGCTCACAACTGCTTGTAACTCCAGTTCCAGGTGGCCTGGCAACACCAATGCACTTAAAATAAATAAATATTTTTTTAAAAAGACTATATCTTACTACATACTATGTGTTTCTGCATGTGAGCTCAGGGCCCATGGCGGCCTGAGGAGGGCATTGGATCCTTTGGAGCTGAAATTTTAAGGTGTTTGTGAGCTGCTCACTGTGGGGGCGCTTGAGACCCTCCACAAGAGTACTAGACCTCTTAACTGCTGAGCCATCTTTCCAGCCTCCAACCCTTCAGGTTTTTAAAACTACGTTTATTTCAGGGTGTGTGGGGGGGGGCAGTTGTTGCTCATACATAGAACACTTGGGTCAGAGAACAACTTGGAGTGGGTACTGTCCTTCCACCCTCTGGTCGTGGCCCCTGACTCAACTGTCAGGCTTGGTGGCAAGTGCGGTTACCTACTGAGCCATCGTGTGAGTCAATTGATACTTTGGTTCACACAAATCCTTCCATACCAGATGTTTGAAGTCTTGGCTTTTGACTGTCATCAATGTCTTGTCTCAAGGCATTGTGTTTTCCTGCTCGTGGGATCCAGTAATCTCTGGAATTTGTGGAACTCATGGGTAGGCATTTCTGGTCTAACCTCCTAGTAACTGGCAACCTTAGGCAGATTAACTTCTGAGCATCTACACCTATTTTATTGCATGGTGTTAAGATAAAATGAAATGACACACAAAACACGGTACAGGCACTTAGAACAGATAGTGAGCATTATTAGGGACAAAACTACTGAAATATTAGATAACAGAGCAATCATCAAAAATATCACAGCCATGGTAGCTGAGGCCTTGTCACCCCAGCATTCTGTAAGTTGAGGCAGAAAGTTAGGGTCAGTCTCAGGCCAAATAGCAAAGCCCCTCCCCCTCCCTCATGTGCCTGTTCTCACCCATGTCTCTTCTCATTTTTTAATTGATTGGTTAAGACCAGCTCTCACATTATCTCAGACTAGCTAGCCTTGAACTTGCAGTGCAGCTGAGGATGACCTTGAACTCCTGAGTGCTGTGACTTAAGGCATTGACTATGCCTGGTTTTGTGCTGTTCTGGGGTCCAGCAGTGTGCAAGGGCATTTACTTTACCCCTGAGCTTCCTAGCCTTACTGGTGCACAATAGGCAAGCATTCTACCCTTGAGCTGTAGCCTTTAACCTTTGATATTTCTGGAGTTAAACTGGGTGTGGTGGCGCATGCCTTTAATCCCAGCACTTGAGAGGCAGAGGCAGGCGGATCTCTGTGAGTTCGAAGCCAGCATGGTCTACACAATGAGTTCCAGGACAGCCAGGCTAAATAAACAAAACAAAAAAACTCACTTTATCTGCCATTGTTTTATTAGGATGGCAAAACCGAAAAGGCTGACAGCTCTGCTTCTGGAAAGGCGAGCATGAAATCAGTTCTTGAAAGCCTGAGTGACCTCTGGGATGCCGAGCAGTATGATTCTGAGTACAACCTGGAGACCTTCATGCGTTCTCTTGAGTGACTGCTGCACGATGGGACACAACTGCTGCTAGTTCAGTTACATTCTGCTGATATTCAGCAAATTCCTACGTCTATGGTGAACTTTAACTGAATGTATAAATAGTTCTGAAGAATATTCAACATAGTGCTGGCCCTTGTTTCACTGGGGAACAAGTTACTTTCAAATATTTGCACTGTATTAAATTTAAATGTTAATGTGAAAAGATTTAAATTTTACATGCTGAACAGCTGCAGACGAGGACGTGGCCAGGTCTCCATGTGCTACCAGGAGGGAGGTGCTTACGCAGGGACAGCCTCCTCTACAGTCACCTGTCCACAGCGAGATCCACCAGTGCTGGGGTGTTTGTATGCATTGTGTTCTTTAAACTAGTACTTTGTTTTTATAATTGATTACAAATAGGGCTTCTTTTGTATAAAAGCCTTAATGAGCCATACTTTTCAGAATTTCAGAATGACTTTATTATTAGTCAGCCCTAGAACATGAAAATGTTAAGCAATGAATTGAACCAGGCCCTGTGGCAACCTTTGTATATTTAATGCAAATGCATATTGTGTTTTTCAAATCTTTAACATCATTTTGTTCACTTTTAAAGTATAGTAACTATTCTAAATGCAGGTACTGGTATATTTGAGGCTACAATAGCATCCTGTTAGAGGGTGGGTTTTTGTCTAATTTATCTAATGGCTAGGATACAGCCAGATTCAATGAACATATATGTATTCAGTGGGTTTCAATCATATATATATACATACATATATATATATGCACATATATATATTTATTTTATAACTATGAACACACACAGTTTTTCAGACATAGATTTTACACTGCTTAAAATTCCAAACCCTGTGGTGAAAGCTGTTTACTGTGGTAGAGCATGACTGACACACAGGGCGGGACTGCTCTTTATATACACGCATACAAAGATACATGTATCTATATGCACAAGTGTCCATCCTGCACCCAAAAACGTCTGGTTTTGGCACTAAAATCATGTAGTTTTACCAGACAGCAATAACAATTGAGCATCAGGCTAATGAGCTAGAGTTAAAACAGCTCAGCAGTGAGGGTGGCTAGCTGTGTGTAGATATGCATGTATGTGTATGTACATAAAATTTTATAAATTTCCCACATAAGTTAATACATGCTTGTGTATACACACATGTGGAATATATTTGTATATATGTACAGTTAATAAGCATCCCTAAGGTTTGTGTCTGGTCCTACACCTAGGCATCAACTTAAAAACCATCAGACCTCAATTGTACAATAACAAGGGTTTTGTTTAAAATAATTAAAAGTTCTACAGCACTTAGATATGAAGTTTGTCACACTTGAGTAGCCTTGACAACCATGCTGTAATACTGACCCTAGCATTCCACAAGAGAATAAATATCAAATTGTAAAGACTGTGCAATTGTGTGTTGTTTACAGTGAAGACTAAACAACCAGCCCAGACACACGGGTTTTTGAAAAGCCACACACACTTTGTATATAAGTTTATATTCAAATATAGAAGACCAAAAGGAAAACTCAACATTTTCATGTAGAATATACAGTGTACTTGAGTGTTTTTTATAAACTATGCATTTGCTATTTCCATATCTTCTAAAAGCAAGGGGGCAGTTTTATCATTGAGGAAATAGTAAGGAGACAGAAGAATTCACACCATATATTAATTTTTTTAATCCTCACTTGAAAAACCAGAGCTGGGAGCCAGGTATCTAAGTTTAAAGTTTACAGGTTTGGTGAGAAAGCACATGTGTATACTGGCGAGCTAGTTCTCAAAGAGTGAGAACATGTTCTCTGAGAACATGACACTTTTAAAACCTTCTGTTGTAAGTTGTGAAATCACACATTATAGTTTCACAACAAAAGAAACACATGACCCGGAACTTAGTGCCCTGTGCGTATGACAGTGGAGAACACTGGACCGAGGCAGTGGGCCGGGTGAAGCACTGCGTCCAGCTGTGTGGGTGGATGACTCAGCGGTGTTTTTAAGGTGTGAGGGTTTGAGAGCTCAGACAAACATGGTAGAACGTTGGTGCCGAACTGAATTGTGGGTTCATGGAATCCGTTGTATTATTGTTGTAATTTTCAAATAGTTAAAAATAATTATATTTAGAGTTGATCATACACTAACTGGTTCTTGTAGGAAAGTCTTTAAGATTCCAGGTTCTCTGTAATTGTCTAATATTTATACTTATATGCACAAGTTCTAGTCTTTGAGCAGAGCTGGTTACTTAAAGGTAACTGGGGGGGAAGGGGCAATCCTCTATTGCCACCAAGTAGTTTATAGAGGTTTGGTGAAATGTAAATGTTCCAGTGGAGCTATATGGAGGTATGACCTTGTAGGGCCACACCCTTTGAGTGGACCTGATCTCAGAACCAAGCTGAGTCAGGCACCTCAGTCCTTGAGAGCGTACGACCAGCTGTGTGGCAGAATTGAAACTGTAAGAACATAACAGATGGTGTCGCACACCTTTAATGCCAGCACTTGGGGAGCAGGGGCAGGCAGATCTCTGAGTTCGAGGCCAGCCTGGTCTACAGAGTGAGTTCCAGGACAGCCAGGGCTACACAGAGAAACCCTGTCTCAAAACAAACCAAACCAACAAGATAATTTTCAGGAAAAACCGACTGTCCTATGCCTATGCTGAGTATTCCCCACCAATCCAGCTTTGTACCTTCTTCAGACCTCAACTTCCCAGGACACACTGGTATTGGTGGAATTAAGTGACATTAATTGCAGGGATGGCTGTTATCAAAATGTCAAAAAATTCAGTGTGAATCAATACAATAAAAACCTGAATTTTGCTACCAACCAGTTGAGAATGTTTGCTTGTTGTACTAAGTACTGTCAACAACCTAAAAAAGAGAACCTCTAAAGAGAAAGCAACATCTGGGCTGGAGAGATGGCTCAGCTGGTGAAGGCTCTTGCTTCCCTGCTAGCTGTCCTTCAGCAAGTGCCTTCTAGCCACCAGCAGTGTCTTCACCGCAGCCTCCCCTGCTGGCCAGATCCTCCCAAGTCTTATGCCACATTCATGCCACCTCAGCGCAGTTTCTGTCAGGGCTCTTGCCCACCTCTGACTGCTTCTCTGTCCCTGCCCCTCCTCTTATCTCAGTCAAGTAAGTATGTTTTCTGCGAGGAACATAACGATGCTGGGTGAACAGCAGTCAAGAAATGGAAAAGACAAAAAGGATTCAGGGAGGGATGAAAATAGGAAAACTGTGAGAATTTTGGAATTTGCCTCATGCTCTAGCAGAGGTGTAATTTTTTGCCAGCTTCAGATAGTTTCTGATGTTTGGAGACTTTCCAGAAAATGCAGAAATAGGGAGTTGTTAAGTAGCCATGTGCAAACAAACAAGAAGAGGAAACCTGCCTGAGGAGCTCAATGTTACTAGTGATCAGGGAGTGGTGTAATGGTAAAGATGCCCCCTTTCCAGCCCCTGGTTTTATTGAGGGGAATCTCTTTCTTCTCCATCCCTCTTTTCTCTCACATCTAGTGAGAGGGCGGTTGAAAGGGAAGAAGGGTAGACCAAAGAAGAACCCAGAAAGTAGCAGATGTTAGTTACAAGAAACAACTGTTTGTTTGTATTAATTTTCAGATGTCTGATCAAAGACATCCCAAAGGAGAGATTTGAGTAGGCAAGACTGAAATTCAGTTTGGAAGATGGTATTTTAAGGGAAGGTGCTGCAGGATCACCTGCAGAGATGCTATGATGCAGCACCACTGATTAGGGAAAAGCTAACGACCAGAAAGTCATTTATGGATCTCAACAGTAAGTGCCCAGCTAGGCAAAGCTAGAACATGCCTGTAGGGTATGTGAGGAATCGGGTATGCATGCTTCTGATTTAAAATTAAGGCAACAGTCATATGCATATTCATGGCTTCTTTGATGCCACGTATCATACCAAAGGAAGAAGCATAGAAAGGTGGGGGAAAAAAATCCAACAATTGGCATGGTTTCATTAAAGCAGAAAAACCCTTCCAGTAAAAACTATTATTTGCAAAAAAAGGGAAGATACCTTAAAAGTAAATGACTCAGATAATGATAAGGGTGATAAACACTTCAATCAAGCCTGGACAAAACCACAAAAACAAATTCAAGGTGGCAACAGGGGGTTCACATCAACAGACCAGAAGAAAAACTGGAGGATCATGTAGATATTTGAATATTTTATTTGGCATATCGATCTGAATATGCCCAACAACTCCAGAATACATTTTTGGATGCTCATGTGGAAACTGACCCAAACTTACCAAATGCTGAGGCAAAATGCAATTCCTCAAAAATTTTAAGAAATTGCAGTTACATATGGCCACATCTTTATCAAATGAATATATTTTAAGTTTTTAGCCATCACTCTAGAACAATCTAAAAGACAAAAAAATGGCTAGCGATAGGGCCAGTGGTTAAGAGCATTGGCTGCTCTTCAGAGGACTTCACATCACCCCATCCATATGGTGGCTCACAGCTATCTCTAACTCCAGTCATAAGGGACTCAGCGCCGCCTTCTGGTCCCCTCAAACATCAACAAAGTGCATGGCACACAGACATGTACACAAGAACACACACAGGTAAATAATTTTATTTTGAAAACCTGTCAGGAACGGTCACAAGTGCCTCTAGTCCCCACGCTTAGGAAATAGAGGCAGAATTAAAGAGTTTAAGGCCAACTTTTGGCTCTGCAGAAAGTTTGGGGCTGTCTTCAGAAAAAAAAAAAAAAAAAAAACAAAGGACCTTATACTGCCAGGCATAGTGGCACATGCCTTTAATCCCAGCACTTGGGAGGCAGAGGCAGGTGGATCACTGAGTTTGACAAAGCAAGTCCAGGACAGCCAAGGCTACACAGAGAAACCGTGTCTCAGGAAACAAACAAACAAACAAACAAACCCTTATACTTGTAAACAAAGTCATATTCTGTGTAGATCCCCAGAGTCTTCAAAAACAGCAGGATTAGGCAGCTTAGAAGTTTAATGGGACATGTCTCTGAACAGTGCCACATAACAGCACCAGAATCCATAAAATAGGTACACATTTTACAAAGCATGTGAAAGATGCATGTTGAGCCTTACAGGACAACAAAAACTGATCTTGATAAATGGAGAGTTCCACATTGACGGGTAGACACCTACCACTGGCTGGGGATATACTCAGTGGTTGAGTGCTTTTGAAGCATGCTCAAGACCCTGAGTTTAAATCTCCAGTGCCAGACGGCAGATTGTTCAGAAAACTCAATAACCTTAGGATTCCAATCATACATAGAGTCAAATCAGTTCCACTCAAAAATTCCAGTAAGAGTTTTTGAAGAGCTGACTCTAGAATTGAGACCTACCAGTAAAGAGAGACTTGAAGGGCTTTTCATATCCTGGAGGAAAAGTGTTACAGACAGACAGACCAAAATAACTAGAAGCAGGAAAAGGACTGCTGGACAGCTGCATGCCCAGGTCACGATGCTCAGCAATCACGAGTGGACAGTAAAAACAGACCAGTGGCGTGGAGCCAGAGGCTGCTGCAAAGACACTATGCTTTGTTGCTTGGTTTTTCTTTAGTGGGGAAAATAACAGTCTCCAAAAGTTGGGTCCATGTGCTTTAGAGATCTATAGATATATAATTCATACACATGTATGGGCGTGTGTGTGTGTGTGTGTGTGTGTGTGTGTGTGTGTGTGTGTGTGTG
>OU015757.1:55827797-55864427 GCA_907169655.1 Acomys percivali
ACACACACACACACACACACACACACACACACACACACACACACACAGCTACTTACCTCCTTCCCTCATTAGCAGGCTCACATTCACCTAGTTTTAAAGCCCAGGCTTACCAGCATAGGGATGTTACCGCCCACAGTGGGCTAGGCTCTCCTACTTCAATTCACCACCAAGAAAAGGCCCAACAGACAGACCCACAGGCCAGTCTGATGGAGGCTGTACTTCAAATGAGGTTTTTCTCTTCCCAGGTATGTTCAACAGGCAAGATTAGCCTACACAACTCCCTTTGCAGTATCCTTTATTGACCAGTAAACATGTTTCCCAGAAAAAGTGTGAACCTCAGATTAAAGCTGGTCAGAAGCTGAGACTAGCAATTGGCATCTAAAGTTGGGGAGATGGAGGCAGCCTTGGGGGCTGGGCTCTCAACCTGTGGGAGCTGATACTGTCTCTAGGCAGGCAGAGAGAGAGTATCCAGCTGTGTCCACTGTAGACTTGGGTACCACACAGCTGGCATCAGGAGTGCCGTGTGCTGCACATACTTATCACCCCAACACTTTGGAGGCTGAGGCTGGAATTGCTGCATGTTCAAAGCCAGCCTGAGCTACATGGCCAGTACCAGGCCAGTCAGGGTTAAGAGCCTGTCCTAAAAAGAAATAACGCACAGGAACACACAAAGGCAAATGAGTATGTTCATCATGTGGTAGAACATTTCAAATTTGAACAAAATATACTAAGCACCTTTTAGAATAGTACCTACCTAATACACAGAGTATGAGAAACACTACAAAGGATCTAGCAACCGGACTGCAGAGTACGTGTGCGTGCAGTATTGAAGACAGTTGGGCAGTTTCTTACAAAGCTACCCGTTACAACGAAGATGTGGCTTAGCGGTAGAGGATGAGTTCAGCATGTGAAGGTCGAGTCAGTCCCAACTTGAACACCCAGACTTGCTATGAACGCTCTTTTAATTGATTCAACAGCTGCCCAAATTGGCTTTTTCAGGGCTATGCGCCCCAACCTGTGCATCAAGTAGCACACTGATTTGCCTGCACGGGCACTTTCCTGTCCATCTCCTGTCTAGTTACGCAGGCAGCTGCAAGAAGTCACAGCTCCCACGGTGGGTTAACATTTGTTGTCTTCTATCTTTTTGGGTTATAGCTCTGCAATCACCAACTAACAGAAAAGGCCACACACAAAACCTAACTCCCAGCAACCCACCTGGTTCCCACGCTCAACAATCACCTCTGATCAACTACTCCAAAACAAGGGCGAGCATTATTGGAAACATCTGTCGAGGGGTGGCGAGCTACACCTGTGCGGGGTGTTTGCTGGTGTTAGATGTTTCTGGAAAGCAGGCACACTAGCCCCCACCCCCAAACCCACCAATCGGGGCCTGCTTAGGGCAGCAACCTCCCGCCTGCACGTCGGAAATATGGATTCAAGCCACACACAGGCCAGAAGTTTCTGTCTCAAAGACACTTCCACCTACCTCCTCCTGCTTCAAGTCGCCGACAGGACATCAGAACCATTTTTGGAAGGGACTAGTGTGGGGTCCAAGGCAAATAGGCGCCCTTTAGAGAGGGCTCAATTTGTTCCTTAACGTGTGGCTGTTTATAAAACAGACATCAAAGGAGCCCTCCTTGGAGTGGTGCTATGGGTTCCATGGCTGCAGGCGGTGCGGGCCACCGTCACTCAGGGAGTCCTGGGGGGCGGGAGGAGGGTCCCTGTAAGACGGGTGCGCACTCAGCGCTCTTACCTGCCTGCCTGGGTCCGGGAGTCTAAGTCAGCAATGCCAGGACAGGTGAAGGCAGTGGTGGGAGGCACACGTGCTGAAGAGGGGGCGGGTCGCATGGGGGTGGCAACCAGACACCGCGGCCCCGCCTCCCGAGACGCCCTTCCCACCCTCCCACCTTTCTGTGCGCCCTCCTCCCGCCCCCTTCCCTCCACTCCCCATCCCGAGAGTCGCTCCACGGACGACGTGGAGATGGGGGGGGGGGGTGTACCAGAGAAGCCCAGAGCGCTTTGTCACCCTGGCTGGGCTCGTACGTGCGTGCTTGTGCCTTTGTCTGGAACAGCCTGTGCCCAGACCCACCCAGACCGAACCGCCTGGTGCCAGGTTCCTCGTCTTTTTTCTTTAAGGACTTGTTGACACCCAGAGAAAGCGTGCAGCACGGCCAGAATCCACGCGAATTTTTACAAAGGCCCATTTTCTGAAAAAATCCATTGTGAGACTCAGCTGTCATTGTGGAAAACAAGATGACAACAGTACTCACCTTTTCACTACAATTCTGGAATTTGGCCATATATGGCAAGGTACTGGCAATTAAAACCCAAGGCCCTGGGGACAGGGAGAGGGGGAGAGAGCTCAGGGCAGAGCCCAAATTTAGCTTGCCTGAGGCCAGAAGGCCATTAACATCACAAAAAAGAAAAAAAGTCCCAACCCCCCACCCCCACCCCATGTGTATCACCTGAGCCCACAAATACTTTCCTGTTTCAAATTTACTTGGGCATTTGAAAGTGTGTCTAAGAAAGAGTGAACTTTGATGGAATATGTAAGCTGTTTGAAGACTTGTTTTTTAAACTAACGGAGCAAGTCAGAATTTCCCCTGATTCAAAGCAAAATACATGGAGATATCCCTTAGCAAAAGATGACACGTGTCAGTGCTTCATACAACTAGATTTAATAAGTTGTTATTACAGAAAAAAAGTCCAAACTACAAAGTGTAAGCAGTTAAGCGATAGCTGCGTGAGCTCCACGTTCAGTCACAGTAGCGAATCCGTACAAGCAGTATTAGTCCAAGCCCCAGGGCAGAAGCCGAGGAAGGGTTACCAGCAAAAACAATCCAAGAGAACAGGTAAGAAAAGATACAGTACAGTTAAAATTAGATTTTAGTCGAAAAACAAATACAGAGATCTGAGCTGTGAACACTCTAAAAGTCATGTCCATCGCTTCCACAGCAAAAATACAAATACGCAATACTTTACACCCCCAACAGCCCTATGTCCAGGAGCAGCATCGCCTGTGCTAGCACCCAAGCTCTCTGGGTCCCAAAGAACTCCTGTAATCATACAAAACCAACATTCCTGGACCTGTGCTCCACTTTTTGACCCATTTTGGGGTATAAAGTCAACAGCATCAATTATAAAATACTCTGGTGGGATGGAACACTATGGCAGCGGAGTTTGACAAGTTTGGTTATTATAAAAGAAAAAGGAAAGGTTAGCGGACACAGCATACAAACTAGTGAGAGAGGAGTGGTCCATACAAATAAGCCAGTTTTAACAAAAAGACACTTTTTTTTTCACTAGTCTGTGACTAACCTTTCATTCAAACCTTGCAAGCTGAGATGTCACAATACTCAAATATTTAGGTAGGAGCTTTACCCAGTTAAATGCCACTTTGTTGCTAATATAATAGATAAAATGAAAACTAGCAGTTATTTGCTAATTGCATAAATGCAGAACACTGCATTAGCCCATGCCTCACTAACAAGCAATAAAACACAAGATATAGGCAGAGATCTACGCATAATCTATACCACTAAACAATAATTTTCCCAATTTCTTCTGTTCCTAATCATTTATTTGTAGTTAATGTAAAATTCCAACCAATAGGACCCAATTTGAGTTAAAATTTTACATCACAACTTGATCTAATCTATATATTATTTACAAAACTGAATACATAGAGCGAACCCAAGAGCCGACTCTGGACACAGGCTATCACAGTCACTGACAGCCCCCTCTCCGCCTCAGCAGAACTAGAAGAGGCCACCAACACTAGCAGCAACGCAGTCTATCTAGAGAGTCCCTGGATGTTCTGTTTACACAACACCAGCTCTGCCTGGTTGAGCTGTCTCTGCAGGAAGGGCAGGTGCCTTTGAACAGCTGCTTTCCCAGTGCACTCCAGGGGTTGGTGGGGGGGGATGGAGGGGAAATTGTGGTCAGGGGGTAGATGGGCGGGGGGGGGGGGTTTGACTGTGGGGGACCGGAGAAGCAGCAGCAGGAAGGCAGACCATGCACAGAGTGGCCCAATGTCACCCCAAGAAGGGGCAAACAAGGGGCACCATAATAGAGAACAGATGAGGAGTGAGAAAGATGCATCCAACATGGAAACAGTGGTGACATGTAGTGTGCTTCCCCAGGGCCTCCCGCCAGCCCTCCCAGGGGACAACTCAGGGGAGACATTCAAGCCACGCAACATACGAGATGGCATCTTCTCACGCACATCACCACTGTGCATGTGAGTGAAAGGTTTGGGAGGGAAAGGCACCAGCTCACACATGGACAGCAGTTGGTGGTGAACACACACACACACACACACACACACACACACACACACACACACACACGCTTGACATAAGTTTTAGGGAAAGCACTGGACACTGCTGACCGAGCTTGGCTTCACACCCAATGCTATTTCAGGAAGGGTGACTTTATTATCAGGCCACAGGTTTGGTGGCATCTGGTGTTGTATAAACCCACTGTGACATCCTTAGAGACCTGTACTGTGACATCCCTAGCCTCACACTAAACACTGTAATAAAGGAAAAGGCTTGTCAAGATCTCACACGTTCTGCTCACTCTGTCATTTTATTACCCACTGTCCATCACAGTCCTTTACAGTCGCTTTACAGAACCAGCCGCTTCCATCCTTTTCACTATTGTAAACCACACCAGCAAGTTAATACATAAAGCTTTGCATTTCAAAAAACTAGACACTTTAGTAACAATATTACAAAGGTTTTAGCTTCAAAAATAACTGAAAATGAAAAAAATAAACTTTTAAAGAATTAGCATCATAAAATTAATTTATTCCAAGTAAAAATACAAAATAATATTATGACGTTGACCAGATATGAAAGTCCCTCCCAGAAACGACTGCAGTAATGATTGAGAAAGCACTCCTTAAAGAAAATACGAAATAAAATGAAAAATATGTAAATATGTTTAATTTTTCTTAGCAAAAAATCTTTCTAAAAATAACAATGAAAATTTGTCTCAGTACAAAGGCTACGTTACTATTGAAAAAATACCAGCATGAGGAAAGGTACATATCTGACAGTAGAAAATGAGTTCTGTGAGTCACATGTCTAAAGTCTGCAAGGAAAATAAATCTGCAATAAAGATTTATGCCTTTTTTCTTTTCTTTTTTCTATTTTTTATACAAACAGTACAAACAGTATTGCACGTAACAACAAAGAGTCGAGGTTAGTTACAGCCTTCAAAGAGTCCACTAGTTCAAGTGCCCCACCAAGGACAGGCCACGGCAGGACCTGTGCTACCCAGGGGCTTCCCAGTCAAGTTGCAGGGCAGAACACCTCTGTGTTTTAAAAAATAATTTTTTGAAGGACCCTCTCTTTTAATATAACATTAAGAACTTGGGGGGGGCACGTTTATTTACAAAACAAAAGGGAACATGTTATAATTTAATAAACTAAAAAAGTTCTCTTTAAAAAAATACAAACAGAAGAACTCTTTCACAATCCTGGTCAGTCGCACAATCAACACTTGGTTATAAATATACAAATTAAGGGAAAGTAGTTTCCATCGCCCGGTCTCAGCTCTCAGCACCAGGTGGAGCCTCTCTCACAGCCTGGTCTCTGCGGCCCTGCGGCCATCACGTTAGTGTTACGCTGCGCGTCCCCAGCTTCTCTAGGGCTCAGGGTCACATTAGTACATGAAAGAGGGGTGCTTCTCCCAAACATTGCATCTCTCACATAATTAGGTAGATTTCTGTAGGTTAGATATGATCTTTAATATTATAGTTATAAAGCTCTGACTTCTTCATTTTCAAAAAACACAAATAAGCATGAAAAAAATAAAGTTACCCATCTGTTAAATCATTTTCTTGCAGAATTAAATTAATATATATTTTCTGAATAAACTTACTTAGAAAATATCATTTTCTTTCCTATATTTCAAAATTGAGGTATTGCAAAAGATCATGTCAGTCAGAAAGCATGCCTTTTTCCTTAAAAACAAACAAACGAAAATCATCAGCCAACTTTTGAAAACGTTCTAGAATATAAAAAGTAGTAGTGCGTAACAAAATTTCCCATACAGATGAAAAATAAAACACAAACATAGAAAAAAACAGAACAAAACCAAATAAAACCAAACCACATCTGGGCTGCAGAAAAGCAATTATTACCAAAAGGCCCAGAGAAAACCCCAAAGGGGAAGGGTCTAATAGGCATCTTTTAATTCAGTAAAAAACTATTTTGTTTCTCCTTTTTTTGAAAACAAACTGCAGCTGGAGAGCCAGTATTCACAACTAAACACTGGAGAGAGAAAAACAGAACAAACTACAACAGAAAACAAGACACACTAACTTCAAGAAGGTACAAGGACATCACAGCACAAAAACACAGTGACTTAAATCTACTCTGCAGTGTCACATCCAGTCAGATTGTCCCCAGAATTCAGAACAAAGGAAGGAGGTTTTAAAAAGCCTCACAGAGTCTTGCAGTCGCCGTGCGTGTTTCTACTGCTCTCTGAGGCCCAGGAGTGAATGCTAAAGGGACGCCCAGGTCGCTTGGGCAGGGCTTCATTCTATTCAAGCTTTCCAGGGTAAGTCCGGGGAACTAGTAGTTAATGTCTCGCACAGAAGGCCACATCTGCCCAGGCCACCTCGCTTGGTACGGACCTTTCTCTAGCATCACCCTTACGTGGCTTTCTTAAAGATGTGCCTCGGTGTCAATCTGACGACTTATTTCTAGATACGCTGTGTGTTCTTGGTGTTTTTTAGGCGAAGATGAGCTCTTTGGCTTTCTGGACAAGGTCTGAAGCTATGTAAAGTGGTGCAAGCACTAGGAGGTCACAACTCAGAGCTCATGTGTTACCTAATAATATAGCAGTTATGAATGCTCAAGTTCATTAATGTCTGACACAGAGGCTTTAAACAGTTACGTTTGATCACAGTTAGACATAATCACTTTACTATATAAAGTAAATTGCACAGTATATAACAGAGCACCAAGCACTTCATCTACCACCCACAGGTTTGCTGGAAGAGTATCCTACATCTAGGTTTTCTACTGGTTGTAATAATGGTTGTCCTGCTATGGGCGCTTCCTGTCCATAAGCATCCCACCTGTTGAGGCATGCCTTCCTCCCACAGACTACCAATTCTTTGAATGAAAAAGAAATCTTTTAAAAAATGAGTATTTTATAGCTTATATAGATTCTTAATTTGTGCATTGTGGGAAGGCTTTATACTAGACATTGGATATAAAACTTATTGCATGCAGCAACCGCATTAAGTAAACATGCAGTCAGGACCGGCAGCCTCCGTTGGCTCTGGCGCGCTCTCTCCTCTCTCTCTCCTCTCTCTCTCTCTCCTCTCTCCTCTCTCTCTCTCTCTCTCTCTCTCTCTCTCTCTCTCTCTCTCTCTCTCTCCTTATGATCTTCCTCTGGCAGCTGGCTCTATCCCTAAACCACCAAAGTGTGTTGCTGGGTTCTTGTTTTTAATTGATACCTTAGCCTGAATAGAATATTATGGTATCAACAATACCATTTTAATAGCAGCAAAAGCTATTGCAGCATAAATTTACATAACACTAAAATATCTAACCCGAATCCTCAGCAAAACAAAAATCAAACATGAAGGAAAACTAAAGATCCAGCTTGTGAGGTATCCATACACGTCAAAGTACAAAGCAACTACAGGCTTATTTTCATTAAGGGCCATCCTGACTCTACGACTCCACTACTGATTGCTGATTGTAAGGTGTTTGCTACATCGGCCTCCACCTACACGCGTGGCCTTTGGTAAGTCTTGTCCTAGGGGCGACTCTCTAAGTCTCTGAAGATAAGCGCGTGCTCCAGTTCAAGACCAGTCAGAGCGACAACAACACAACATCAAACACAGAGTCACAGACGTCAACCTGACAGCTGCTGATGAGAATGGCAGTCTACGTACTGTGGAGGTGACAGATCAGGTGTAAGAAACCAAGGTACCAAGCAGACAAGGTGTGAGTCAAAGTGCAAATGGGTACCGTTACATACTCTGCGACTCTGCATTATACTGGACGCTGAGTTCAGTAATATGACTGTAAATGATAATAATAATAATAATAATAAAAAGACCCATTTCTTCTTTAAAAATCGAGAACGAATGCACAGATTTCCAGAACACCGTGAGCCCTGAGGCAGTGCCCTCTCTTCCTCCTTGTGATCTACGCCAGTACTTGTAGCTGGGTTGCCGAGGGCTCAGCTCCAGCGGAACGGGACGTGCCGAGGGCGGTCGCCTCCCTCCTTCACCAGCGGTTTGTGGAACTCGCGGCCAGCCCGGGAGTGGATGCTGGCCCAGCAGTATTCACAGTAGTACTGCAGACAGGTGACGTTGGCACAGAAGAAGGGGGCAAACTTCCCACCGCAGCGTGTGCCCTGGCACTCATCACACATCTGGTCATCCAGCACATATGGTTTCACTTCCACCTGTACCCGGAGAGGAGAGACAGGAGATGGGTCAGCAGGCCTTCTGCAGCCTCAAGTCTGCTCATTAGAGGCTGGGTGGTACCCCACCGGCTCTTAACCTCTCTGTGCGCCCTACGGCTACCTGACTCGTAAAGGGCACAGAGGGGCCCGTGTGGCTGCATCTGAGTTTGTTAGGCAGGGCAGAGAGGTCGCATGAGCTGACTCCTGAGAGTGGACAGAGTCTCGAGGACCAACAACACTCCAGGGAGAGGAAAGCTTCAGACAGAGGCTACCAGCCTGAAAAGTGTGTGTGCGACATTCTGCCAGAACAAAGCCTGATGGGGAGGTTTGGGCTTCTGTTGTGATGACAAAGCTTTTGAGACTGTCCCAGTGCTATCCTGGACCCCATGGACTGCAGGGGGACTGGGGACAAGGGAACACGATGAGACTTCTTACTCGTTGGATGTGCTTGATCATCTTACTCTCGCCGCCTTCAGGGCAGCTGTAATATGTTTTATCACAGCCCTTTAGGGAAGCATTTAATGGACCAAATGAAGCCAAGCTACATGGCATGAAAGCTTTGCCTGCACCTTTCCCATAGTCTAGAAGAAAGACTGAATTGTGACATCTTGTACATCAGGAGTAAACACGAAGTCCGACCAAGTCCCTCCCATACCTGGGTCGGAGCCACAAGGGAAGAGTAATCCTGCGGCTGGATTGTGGTCTTGCAAGATGGGTCAACTATCTGAGTCCAGAAGCCTCTAGGAGGGCATGAATCAGGGAAGGGGACTCATCAACAGGGTGGAAGGTGGGAAACAGGTGGCTGGGACGCTCAGTGGCTGGCTGCCACTGCTGTTCACCTTCCCTGCAGCCTCATCTCTTGCTGTGAGCTCCCGTCTACAGGCCTATCTACTGGCCAGACATTTCCACTTGCAGGGCTCTCGTGAGAAGGCTCACGCCTTTGGTTACCCAAGGGGAAATGTCTTTATGACTGAACAAATGGGATTTAAAAAAAAAAATCCCAGGCCGAGTGTGGTGGTGCACGCCTTTAATCCCAGCACTCGGGAGGCAGAGGCAGGTGAATCGCTGTGAGTTTGAGGCCACCATGGCCTATAAGGCAAGTCCAGGACAGCCAAGGCTACACAGAGAAACCTTGTCTCGAAAAAAAACAAAGCCAAACAACAAAATTCCCTTATATTCATGTCTGCATCATTAGCTCTGGAGTCAAGCCTGCCTGGGCTCAAGTCCAGGCCATATCAGAAACCTGTGCTGAGCCAGGGTGGTAGCACATGCCTGTGATCCCAGCACTCAGGGAAGCAGAGTTTGAGGCCAGCCTGGTCTATAAAGCAGTCCAGGACAGACAAGGCTACACAGAGAAATTCTGTCTCAAAAAACAAAACAAAACAAAATTCTGTAACAGAAACATGCTCCCCTCATCTGCACACCCTGTAAGGATTCCGTGAGGTCAATCATCTGGGGCACAGCCTCACACACCATAGGCACAGCTGCAGTTCCTATGGCTTCCCGAGGCCAGGCCATCAAACTCTGTGATTGGATGTGCACCACTGTCCTCTACGCTGCCACCGCATCCTGTTTTCACTGCTTTAGTTCTCCCACATATATGCGCCATTTCAGTAATCCCTCACAAAGGTCTTCTTGGTCAAAAGGTTCTGTCCTGTCCACAGGGCTGAGTCCAGTTGCCTCAGCAACGGCTCTAGTCCTAGCCAGTCTGTAGTTCGATGGGCTCCCTTCTCTAGCAAATTCTACTGCAGTGCACTCCGCCCCAGGTCAAGGATTACAGGATTATATGTGTGCTAGGATCCACACTAAGGTCCCCATGCTTGCATACCAAACACTTTACTTACTGAACTGTTTCGGAAGGACTGGGAAGTGTGTCCTTGTGAAGAGGCTTGTCACTGCGGTGGGCTTTGAGGTTTTAAAAGCCCGGACAGGTCCAGTGTCTCTCTTTGCCTGCTGCCTACAGATAAGGGTGTAACGCACTTGGCTACTGCTCCAGTGCCTGCTTCCTGCCATGATGGCCACAGACTGGCCCTCTATACTGCAAGCCAGCCCCCAACTAAATGCTTTCTTTAGAAGAGTTGCTTTCGTCGTGGTGTCTCCTCACAATAGGACAGAAACTAAGGCAGTTTTGGTTTGTTGAGACAGTGTCTTTTTGTTTGTTTGTTTGTTGTTTGTTTTTTGAGACAGGGTTTCTCTGTGTAGCCTTGGCTGTCCTAGACTTGCTTTGTAGACCAGGCTGGCCTCGAACTCACAGCCTCAGAACGCTGGGATTAAAGGTGTGAGCCACTATGTCTGGTCAAATCAACAATTTGAAATGCATTGACATTGTGTGCAGACACTATTTAAAGTTACAGCGGAGTGCTTCTGACCCCTCGGCTGCAGTCCTGTGCCCCCTAATGGCCTACTTCTTCACCCCTGGGAACCACTCTGTATTCCTTCCCCACATGTGTACCTAGCCAGGGTACCCCACAGAAATGAGCTACAGACTACGAAATCTGTTCCATCTGGTTTTATGGTGTTTTGAGGTTCACCCATGCTGCATGCACAAGACTCACTTTGTGAGGCATTTGCAGAATCCAGTCAGAACTGTGGAAGACCTCATGCTGGCCAAGCTGAAGTCTCACTACCAGCTGTAGGAGTTTCCCCCTGAGCTGCATTTCCAGAGGACAGGCATTTCCTTTCTGTGATGCTAAGATATCTTGACTTTTGATTTTTTTCCAAAAGTAAATGCTATAGTTACGCATGCCTTTAATCCCAGCATGTGGGAGGCAGAAGCAGGCAGATCTCTGAGTTTCAGGCCTACTGAGTTTCAGGACAACCAAGGCTACACAGAGAAACTTTGTTGAGACAGGGTTTCTTTGTGTATTTCTGGTTGTCCTGGATTCACTTTGTAGACCAGGCTGGCCTCGAACTCAGAGATCAGCCTGCCTCTGCCTCCCGAGTGCTGGGATTGAAAGTGTGTGCCACCGTGCCCAGCAAAAACCCTGTCAAGAAAAACCAACAAGTAAATACTGTGCTGTGCCAGGTATGATCACACATGCCTGTGATTTCAGAATTTAGGAGAGAAAGGCAGAGGATCAGGAGTTTAAGTACTCCTACAGGAGTCCCTGTTTCAACAACACGTGCACGCACGCCTTTTGTTCCCTCATAAGCAGGCAGCACACAGCCCTTGCAGGGCCGGGTAACACAGCACACCACACTTTACCTTCCTGTCACCCCTTTACACTGCTGTCACTTCTAACACTCTCCTTTTAAGTCTGTGAATTCTTGTCATTTTTATTGTCACTTAATTAATGCCAGTCAGACAAGTTTAAACAGAGCACCTGCTTTTGCACAGTACCACAGTCTGGGAGGCCTTTGCTGAAGACTTCACTCGGCTTCCTCCAGATGGGGAAGTGGAGCTGACTTCAGTATGTAAGGCATCTGAGGGCCAGAGGCTTGCTAGAGGATACACCAAGGAGACACCTTCCATGACGGACACTGATCTTTATGATGTCCCATGCCACTACAGGAGGGTGATTATTTTGTACCAAGTGGATTTGCCCATGTGACTAGTATTTATAGGCTAAAGGATGCCTTGCTAACTACCAGCCAACATCACTAAACAATGGAGGGTAGGACACAGTTCTTCCCTAAAATAATGTTTCTCTAAAATAGTTTCTGAGGTAGAAGCCACAAGCATGAAGCCTGAGCATAGTCCCAGCACCCACATAAAAGCCAGGTACCAGCCATTTCAACATGGAAGGCAGGGCAGGAGGCTCATCAGAGCTTGCTGCCTGTTAGTCTGGCCAATTAGTGAGGCAGAGGTTTAATGATACACTTTGTCTCAAAAAATAAAGTGGAGAGTAATTGACACACCCACATCAACCTCTGATCTACACACACACACACACACACACACACACACACACACACACACTCTGCCACTCATGAGGCAGAGACAGGCAGATCTCTGAGTTTGAGGCTAGCCTGGCTTACAGAGTGAGTTCTAGGATAGCCACAGCTACACAGAGAAACCCTGTCTTGAAAAGCCATAAAATAAAATAGATAGATAGATAAATTAAATTGAATTAATAACTTAAAATAACAGTTCCCTAAAGGCATTCCCAAACTCTGTAGTTTCTGTCATATTCCTAACACCATCTGTACTACTTTCTGGTAACTACCCAAATTAACTCTACTTTTCTCGTTCAAGAAATACAACAGAAAAGAAGCTGGTCTCTCTGTCAGCCACCTAAATCACTCAGTCTTAGGGTATTAATTCAGCCATGATACTGATGACATAAGGTCTATTCACAAAAGCCCAAATACTGAAGTCCTAGGCAGAGCCAACCACAAAAAAGAAGTTGGCCCATTACTTCCAGGAGACTCAAAGGCACGGGAAGTGAGAATGACATACAGAAACAGACCCACAACCACACGGGGTGACCAGGCCCAAGGACACCAAAAGTGCCTGTGGTGCAGTGATGTCATCCTATAGATACGGGGAACTGATGCAGAACCTTGGGTAGGAGGAGGCTGCAGGTAGCTAATTAAGAATTATATAGACAAAATAAAAAGTCAGACATCAACAAAATGATCTCGATGCTTTGTCTCTGACAACCAAAATACTGACCTCCCAAGTCTAGTAGAAAAATTAAGTAACTCTTAAAGGCAGAGAAAAGGCAGAACGGGAGCATGAGCAGGTGCGGGAGGTCTGTCCTGACGAGACAAGGCTCTGGCCAAGGGCAGCTGCAGTGTGGCTTCTGTTCTGAAGCTGAACTAAGGGCAGCCAGACTGTACGCCCTTGTGAAGAGAGCGACCACTCAAATAGGCCAATCAGATACCTAGCCATCCTGGGGCAAGGAAGGGATGCTCCCAGGTGGCTAGATGGAAGGCAATTAAAAGCAAGCTGCAGATGGTGGAGTGCAAGGGGACAGGCTGGAGAAAGAGGCTACACGGAGAGATGTTAACTAAACAGAAATGAATTCCAGGCTCATCTCCGGTCACAATCATGTTGGACGGAATTGCAAATAGGAGGAAGCCAACAAAAGGAGAAACCTAACCGTGAGATTTGCAGAAGATCTTAAGAAGGAAAGTGAGGGAATGAAGAGATGGCTCAGTGGTTAAACATGGTGGAGGACAACAGAGGAACACCTGAAGAAGACCTCTGCCCCCCAATATGGGCGTACACCACAGAGACGGGGAGCGGGGGGGAGGAGAGCAATGATATGGAGATCAGGGTGTGAAAGGCCATAGTAAACCATTCAGAGCCTCCCTTATGTATGAGAGGAAAGAGACAACAGCACCTCTGTGCTTAACAGAAACACATCAAATAGAGGTGCAGCAAGCGAACCTGGATGCATGGGATGGTTAGGAGTGGGTGCAAGGCAGGCTGGAGTCCTCTGGGATGGAAAACACAGCTCTGAAATGGGTCCTTTACTTTCAGCTGCCCTTAAGGGAAGGGCTCTTATAAGCTACTGCAGGGGTGAACTGTGGGGTACTAGGGCCAGGGGTGTTCTCTGTTGATTAAGGAGCTCAGGATCAAGGGAAGAGCTGAGGAGCTGAGGTGCTGTTATGCTTTCTCACTACAGAACCAATATTTGAGCCTAGAGAAGAGAAAGCTAGCTACTCTTGCTTGGAAACATCAACTCTCTCCATTCTGGGAATCCTGCTTTGGAGAGGGCATGGTCAGAGCGACCAGTCTCACTAGGAGATCCTTCTGATGCTACCAAAGGGATGACTGTTCTGGACAGACATCTACAGCATGCCTTTATATAGCCACAGCACTTCAAGGATTGAAAGCACAAACTCTTAGATCTCTGTGAGTTTGAAGCCAGCCTGGCCAGCAAGGCTATACTGTGAGACTCTGTCTCAAAAAAGCATAAACTCAAGGTTAAGCCCCCCACCCCCTGCAAAGATACCGTGAGTGTGAGGTTGGCACATCATGTGTTTGTGTCGGATACAGTCTCTCTTGTAGCTCTAAGAGTGAAGTACAGTAGTTAAAGAGGTATAGCTAATTTTGAATGTTTTAACTTGGATAGGTTCAGGGTACCTGTGGAAGTTATCAATGAAAAAGATGCAGACACAAATAAGCTTTAATAGCTAAAGGCAAACACAACAGAGCTGTCTAGACATGGGCTAACCAGAGCTCCAAGCCATAATCAACACACAGATAACACATCATAGTCAAGATATTAGTAAGGAGGATTGTGGGTCTGTGATGCAATCAGGTCGAAAGGAAGAAATTCTAAGTTTACCATTTAAAAATATGCTCCTGGGGCTGGAGAGCACTCTGCCTTAAGAACACCTGATGATCTTGCAGAGAATCTGAATTCAGTTCCCAGAACCCACATGAGATGGCTCTCAACCATCTGTAATGTCACATCCAGGGGATCTGCCTTCCTCTTCTGGTCCTGCACTCATGGGCATGCACTCATGTGCATATACTCACTTACAGATATACACTCCTCACACCTGTAATTTAAAGTAAAATGAAAGAAGTTCCTGAGGTCTGAGAAAATCCGAACAAACTTATCATCTCAGTGAACCAATTCTGATAGTGGTCGCTTAAACAGTATGGCCAGGACCTCAGTGCTTTGGCAGGGTCCATTTAGAATGGTGCAGGTCACAATTTGCATCACTCCTGTTTCTGCCAAGCCTTTGAAGAGTCATCTTCATCAAAGCCACAAATGGAATTTCCAAAGTAGAGACTGGTAAGCACGAGTAGGAATGCATCGGATTCTTTAAATACGCTATGTGAAGGCTGGGGAAGGGCAGAGTCTAATACCTGACATTTAATCAAGAAGTGTTCAAACGTTAAGAGTTAGGTCTGATGGTCCCTGTTTCCAGGTTGGCCTTGATGTGACTGGGGTATTCCATGAAAGGCCCCTGGATCACTTAGTAGGACATGTCCTATCTTGCAAAAACCACCTCAATGGGAGGACACAAAGCCTCTAACATGATGCACTCAGAATTTTCTTGGCTTGAATCAGAGATGATATCCAGACCTAAAAACCATAGCAACCTCATTACTACTCCCACCAGTTACCATGTCCACCCAGTGCTAATGCAGGTACCCCACCAGTAGGCTGGCCAGGAATAGCAAAATATAATGCTTAGTTTCAACTGTCTGTGAGCTGAAATCCTGCAGCTTAAAAAGCAGATGGCAGATGCCTAGGAAATGAAAGGAGCGATGTGCAAATAGATTTTTGCTAGCAATGAAAACCACCCACAACCTTCCAGATATAGCAAATTCACAATTATTAATTTTAGAGATGCCCTGGGGAAGACTGAAAAAAAATCTATAGGGGGAATGGGTTGGATTTTATTTTCTCTTGCTTTATAAGGATGATCTTTACCATTTTCACATTCCAAGGTACTAGGAGGTAAAAGGTTTAAGACGGTCCTGACGTCATCCCCATGGCTGGAACTGTGATTACACAGCACAGACCTCTGCCAATGCCTTCACTAAGTTTTATTGAGTGTGGGTATCTGTGAGGTCTCTGGCCTTAAGATAACCCCTTTAAAATATTACATTAAAAAATTCTTTTGTGTATGTGAGCCACGTATGCTCATAGAGGTCAGAGAACAATCTGTGGTAGCTGTCCCCTCCACCACATGGGTCCTAGGGATGAGACTCAGGCCATCAGGCTTAGTGGTGAGTGTGTTTCAGCAGAGACCCACATGGCACATGGCCGAGCTTGGCTTCTCTGTGCTGCTGCGTGGGGATAGGATTGAGATGTAAGCGCAAATCAACCCTCAGCCAAGGACTGGAAAACAAAAGCTGCACCATGTGGAAAACAAAGAGTTAAAGGACTGTCACAGTGTCACTCCCTCAAGGCACCCAGGCACAGACGCTGACTCACTTGGGCCTGTTTCCTTTACCCTACTGGGTTTATACCAGCGAGAATAAGAACTTCTGCCTTGCGAGAATAAGTAAGCACTCACTAAGAGACTGCGCGCTAGCTGACGCCACCTACAGTAAGTTTGGGGACACTGAGGGCTGTGCTAGAGTAAATAGCTAGAATAGTCCTTTCTCACTAGTGGTCCTAGAAGGCACAGCTCCACTCAAGCATGGGCCAGAAAGAAGGGATGCTTTGATCCTGCAACTCATTGTGCTGCTCTCGGTCCCCTCACTCTTCTGCCTTGGGCTCCTGAAGAGCTGGACTCATGAGGCCTGCACTGCTGTGCACAGCAAGAAGAGCACGTGAATCATGCTGAAACGGGGTGTTCACACTACAATGACCACAAGCCCCGAGACCCGGGAAGACAGACGAGGAGAAGCCAGAGAGCTCCCATGCCACTCTCGAATCCCACTGCATCACACAAATATGGTCCCTTTAAAAAAAGACTTTCTAATTAAAGGATTCAAGCCCCAGGGTTTCAAAAGTAGCCTCGGTTAGACTAGTTCCTTGGTTTGGGGTGCTGATTCCTCCCCAAGGGGCTCAAGTAGACAAAGGTGTAGCTATAGCCAGGAAGCTTTTAAACCAGAACAGAAGGAGTAAATCATAGCAGTGAGAAACAGGCTGGGTTACAGGAGCCCAGGCCACAGACCCCAGCAGAAATCAGCTAAGCCCTCACACTTGTAGCTACTGAGTCATTTATATATTCCAGCTGTGACTGGCCAGGGATAAACTGTAATATCAACACGTCACTTATTATGGCTAATGGATCGTCTTAATCTCCAAGGAGCTAAAGATACAATGCCTTACTTAAAGTACTTGCAAAGAAAGGGGCAACAGATAGCATCTCATTCAATGAAAAAGGGGTTATTTTAAAGAGCACAAAAGAACACATTATATGCCATTGCTTAGCTATTAAAATGCTCTTTAAACTAAAGTTTTTTGAGTTTTTATTTTGTTTAGTTTTTTGTCTCCCACCCCCCCCACCCCACCCCTAGACAGGGTTTCTCTGTGTAGCCTTAACTGTCCTGGTGTCAGTTTTTAGGCCAGGCTGGTTTCAAACTCACATCAATCTGCCTGCCTCCTGAGTGCTGGGATTAAAGGGAAAAGTATTTTTTTAAAAAAGCCCCAACTTGGTTAATTGAAACTCAGTTTCTCTAGCCCTCAATATTAAGCTAAAATAATAAAGGAAATATTATTTACCAATGATATTTTAAAGTTTATTTTCTTAAACAAGACATTTTAGGAGTTGAGGCTACAGCTCAGTTGGTAGAGTACATGAACAGCATGCAGAGTTCGGGGTTTGATGCCCAGCACACAAAGCGAGTATGGTGGCAAAGGCCTGTAATCCAAACACTAAGGAGCTGGAGGCAGGAAGAATCAGAAGTTCAAGGTCAACCTTGGCTAACAATAAAGTGTGAGGCTAACCTGCACGTCTCAAAAAGAAGATGGACAGAGGGACTTGTTGGGTTGAAAGAGGAAGTGAGAGGGGGATGAAAGAGAGTAACAATGGGTCAAATAACCAAAATATATTATATACATGTGGGCTAGGGACATGGCTCAGTGGGTACCAACATGTACTGCGCTTCTAGAAGACCCAAGTTCGATGCCCAGCACACATGTAGGACAGCTCATATTACATACATGTATGAAATCATCAAGGAATAAATTAATTAAAAATAATATAGTGCCATTTTTGATGTTTAAAAAAATCACTAGAAAATCTCAAGTAGCCAAAGAAAAGAGGTAAGTTAGGGGGCTGGGGATGTAGCTCGGTGGTGAAACTCGTGACTGGCATGCAAGGGGCCCTGCGTTTGATCACTAATAGCACATAAGCTATAAAACTAAAGGGCTATCAACTACACCTTCAGTGCCCTGTCATCATCACAGACATGCCTCATGCAAACCCTCTGTAGCTGTGTATTAAACTGTGTGCTTCTTTCATGTAATTTGAACATAGAAGGAGAACTGAGGGACACTGAAAGCACAGTATTTTTCCTAGAACATTCTCCCTGCATAATGTGTCTTAGGAGGGTCCTATGATAAAAAATTGTGGACACGTATGAAAATATCACAAAGAAATCGTTATATATGCTAATTTAAAATAGCAATTTACAATGGGGACATTATTTGTGGGAAACTTGTCTCTTTCTTCTTTACAATGAAGGTTAGCATGTAAAAATTTCTAATACGTCCTAAATAGACTATATATCTAAGTAATTTGAGCAAGCATTTTCAAATGTTTTTGATGCATAGGCAGATTTTTAAACATAAGATAGATTTTAAACAAATCCCTAGAGACTCATGTTTCATGGGACACACTTTAAGAAACTAATCACAGTGACATGCCTGGGTAGAACAGACCTGCCTTCCCAAAGTCCCCCTCTGTTTAAAAACTGAAAATTCAACAAATATGTGGTTCCTTTTAACACCCAAAATTCTAGTTATAGCCGTTAATGAACAACTGCAAGGAGATCTCAAATACCAACCATGCAGAGTCACAGAAATCAGTGTGTTAGCAGTGCTACTAAATATTGGCATTGGCACTGCTTTGTAGTTTTCAAAATCTCTCTTTCTCTCTCTCATAGGGGCAGAGGAGACCATGGTTCTTGTAAGATGTATAGTAAGAGCTAGGAGATGGTTCAACGGGATAAAAAACTTGTTGGACAAGTGTGAGGCCTGGATCTGGGATCTCACAAAGCCACACAAAGCTGGGCAGCCATGGCAACTGCCTGTCATTCCAGCACTTGGGAGGCAGAGACAAGGCATCCATGGAACAAGCTGGCTAGCTAGACTAGCTGTGACTGGTGTGCTCCAGGTTCACTAAGAGACACTGACACAATGCATCGGGTGAAGAATGACTGAGGAACATGACCTGATGCCAACTGGGTGCCTCCGTGCACATGTGCATACATACACCCATTCAAACACATACACCACGGCAACATCGGCACACCACAAAAGGTCTGTTAGCAGAGAGTGAAGACCTTATATTGGCTGATTCTAATCTATTCCTGCTTACTAATAAAAAAAAAGGTTTGGTGAGCTGAAATGACAGCGCCCGTCCAGTGTCCACTGACAACAAGTCTTACAAATTGAGCTTAGATGCTCCAGAGACGACATGACCAAGTCGTGCTAACCAATTGCCAGAGTGGGCTCAAATTCTGATAAACAGACTGCGCCTATCAGTCCAATCATAGATTTCTGTTAAGACTGAGTATGATTCAGCTGACGTTTATATACTTTATATTGTTTTATGCTTATCATATAAAGCAGACAGAAGAGTAGGAAAATGCCCATGTAAAAAGAGTGCCCATTTTCAGTGATTTCCTTTCCCACTAAAGGAACCCTTCGTGTCTAAGTGACCCAGATGTGAGCTACACAGAAGACTAGATTTCAGGAATTTCATAGCCTGTATGCATCATTTGGCATCACTTCTAAAAATGCCACTAAAACAGATGATGAGCACAGAGGCCATCTTTTGCTCTTGTTATACTTAACTATTTTAGACTATTTCAGTTTTCTTTAATAAAAATACCATTAAAAAGAATACAAGCAAACTTTAATACTAATTTCTATTCCAGTTAAGGTTCAAAATATTTTCATTATCAGAGAAAAGGTACTGACAGGAAAAACACTTCTTTCTAAGCAAAATAGAAAACCAAAACAAAACAAAAACAAAAGCAAAACAAAACAAAACTCTCCAGTCCATTAAATGGAAAATGAAATGGGAACTTTGAATCCCCACCTGAGTCTGGGCTAACCTCTAACAGTGTTGGTAGACTGATGCCTGGGTTAAATGTTTTTAGTGCTATGTTCAACTAAACATTTCCCTTATACTAAAGGACTGCATCGGTCTGTTAAAGGTGGGGGAGGAGACAATAATTAGCTGTAAACATATGGTTAGGCACAGTGTAAGTGAGCCAAGTTCATCAGTCATACAGATAACATCTGTATTACCCAGTAAGAGCCCAACCCACCTATTCATCTGCTCTTTTCTTTATCTCTGGAACACAATGGACACTTAGGCTGGTGGTCTTACTACCAGAGAACCCTCTGACCTTGCTTAAGGTCATAGCACAAGGGAGGAAAAATCAATTCTCAAGCTAGTACTTTTAAGCAGGGACATGGGTAGGCATAACTGATCCCCTACGATACTCTAAGGGTCAGAGTTCAAGGCCAGCCTGGAACATATAATAAGAGCTTGTCTACAAAGGAGATAAAAGTCAAAGTAACTGGGGCTGGAGAGATGGCTCAGAGGTTAAGAGCACTGGCTGCTGTTCCAGAGGTCCTGAGTTCAATTCCCAGCAAACCACAAGGTGGCTCACAACCATCTGTAATGAGCTCTGGTGCCCTCTTCTGGCCTGCAGGTGTACATGGAGGCAGAGCACTGTGTACATAATAATAAATAAATGTTTAAAAAAAAAAGTCAAAGTAACTGTAAAAAGCATAGGAAACCTTCAGACTTACTTTGTGAATGCTCTGGTACATTCAGAGACACACTGGAGAGATCCCAGCAATTCCACGTGTTCCTTGTTCCATGGAGCAGATGATGGGTTTTTTGTTTTGTTTCATTTTTTGTTTTGTTGTTGTTTGGTTTTTGGTGTTTTGCCTGTATGTATCTGTGTGAGGGTGTCAGATTCCCTGGAACTGGAGTCACAGATAGCTCTGAGCTGCTATGTGGGTGATTGAAATTGAACCTGGGTCCTCTGGAAGAGCAGCCAGTGTTTTAACCACTGAGCCACCTCACCAGGCCCGGAGTAAATGTTCTTTAAAAGTTATTTAAAATACTAAAACAAGTAAAAGTCTTTTGTTATAGCTTTTCGTTCATCTATCTATCTATTTATCTATCTATCTATCTGTCTATCTATCATTTATTTATTTTTGAGGACAGGGCTTTTTTGTAGTCTGGCTGTCCTGGAACCTCTGTAAACTAGACTGGCCTCAAACTCAGAGATTTGCCTGCCTCTGCCTCCCAAATGTTGGAATTAATGGTGAGTAAAGGGTCACAGCATTAAAAAGGTTGAGAACCAGCTGGATGTGGTGGCACACACCTTTAATCCCAGCACTTGGGAGGCAGGGGCAGGTAGATCTCTGTGAGTTCGAGGCCAGCCTGGTCTACAAAGCAAGTCCAGGACAGCCAAGGCTACACAGAGAAACCCTGTCTTGAAAAACCAAAAAAAAAAAAAAAAAAGTTGAGAACCACTGTGTTAAACGAATACAAAATTTAGTAAGGGACCTGTGGGGTTTTTTGGTTGGTTGGCTGATTGTTTTTGTTGTTGTTGTTGTTGTTTTGGTCTTTTGAGGCAGGGTCTCTCTGTGTAGCTCTGGCTGTTCTGGAATTTGGCTGGCCTTGAACTCAGAGATCTGCCTGCCTCTGCCACCCCCGCCCCAACAACGTGTGGGATTGAAAGTGTGCACCTGGTGGGACTATAATATTTAAATTTAGGTTTGAGCCTGTAAGATTTCATGGACAAAGTGAGTTTGAAGAGTCTTTGAGTCCTAAGGGATGTAGCCCAGTGGTAGAACCCCCATCCACAGCACCGCACGAGAGGGAGAAATACAATACTAGGCCTGAGAGGAGCAGTGTGCCAGAGGGAGCAGCTCTGCCTGACTTGACCGGCACCTTAAGGAACTCCAAGCATTTAGTCTCCCCTGTTGTAGACTAAAGGATACGGACCAGCTCAGGCCTACAGTTAAGTCCAGGTTTAATAAACTTAATAGTCTTAAGAATACTTTCTGATATTCTAAGTAGCAGAATAGAATTTTTTTTCCCTATCAAGTGTAACTAAGCAGAAAAGAGAAGCTGAGAAAAGAGTGTGTGGTGGACAGACAGACATGGTGGAGGTCGGAAGAGAGGGATTTCCCATTTGGTCTACCTCTCTGTCATCATTCAATCAACAGATCCCTCATTGATAAATATTCAACTGTCCATTGCATGTCATATTCTGAATATACAATAGCTACTCAGAAGGACATTCACTGCCCTCATGGACTGTACAGTGTGTAGTAGAGTAGATGGACTTTAAACAAAATATGGTTTCATTACCCTCGTACTCAATGTTACAAAGGGCCAGAAGGTAAGTGACATGATGGTTTGTGGGAGGAGCTATGAGCGCCAATGAATAAACAATTCCTAAAATTACCACGATGATGGTGAGGTCTAGAGGAAAGATATTAACTAGGTAATTGTAGATGTGACCTTGAGAAATGGAGAATGAGGCCAGTTATGGCTGGCTCGGGATAATGAAGGCATGAAAGGAAAGCAGGCATGTAGATGAAGGGTCATTTAGGTGAGTTCAAGGTTATTCATTTGTTTGTTTTAACCTTTATCCAAAAGGCAGTAGAATGTAACCAAAAGTTTAAATAGAGTAGTGATTTTTTTTTTTAAATTATGAGCTTATAAGAATGACTATAGGGGGCTGGAAAGATGGCTCAGTGGTTAAAAGCACTGCCTGCTCTTCCAAAGGACCTGGGTTCAATTCCCAGCACCCACATGGCAGCTTATAACTGTCTGTAACTCCAAGATCTGACACCCTCACACCAATGCACATAAGTTAAAATTAAATATTTAAAAAAATAATAATCCCAGCACCCAGTAGGCTGAGGCTGGAAGATCATGATCTTGTGGTTACCCTGGGAGGTCTTATCTCAAACAAAATATAAACTAAGAACAGAAGAATGATTTAGGCAGAGATTATGGGAAGCAACTCAGGTCGTCCAGTGAGAGGCAGCTCAGCCACCCTAGTTTATTCTACACACAGCCCAGTGCTTGTCCTGGGCCAGACTCTCCCAGTACTTACATGTCAGAGTCAAGATCAAGCTGTGGATCTGTAAAGACTAGCAGTTACTGCCCATTGGTCCCATCAATCCCCTGTTGGTCCTCTTGTGGCTAGACATGCTATAGCAGTAAGTCATTGTTGTAAGGATGCAGCAACTCCTCAACAAAGGGAACCCAAGACACATCCACAACAGGGGTCAGAAGTGCCTAGGCCACACTGTTCCTGACTCTGAAGAGCACAGGTTAACAGGGTCCCCTCCCTACAGCCACATGAATACAGAAGATACAGGCAGTGTGTACCGCAGGGTCCCCTCCCTATAGCCATGTGAATACAGAGGATACTGGCAGTGTGAGCCTGCTATTAGGTTAACTAAGTGGGGTCCCCTCCCTACAGCCACGTGAATACAGAGTATACAGGCAATGTGCGCCTGCTCATAGATTAACTAAGCAGGGTCCCCTCCCTACAGCCATGTAAATACAGAGGATGCTGGCAGTGTGCACCTGCTCATAGGTTAACTAAGCAGGGTCCCCTCCCTACAGCCACATGAATACAGAAGATACAGGCAGTGTGCACCGCAGGGTCCCCTCCCTACAGCCATGTGAATACAGAGGATACTCGCAGTGTGAACCTGCTCATAGGTTAACTAAGCAGGGTCCCCTCCCTACAGCCATGTGAATACAGAGGATACAGGCAGTGTGCACCTGCTCCCAGTGTAGCTGATACATAGCTGATTCTCTTACTGCACACACAAGGTTAGATGTGAAAATACCTCTATGGTCTAGAAACGATCTTGGTGACAGGTACATGGTACAAATGTACTAAAGACATTTCAATTGTAGTCTTCAAATGGGGGAGTTATGATTGTCATTTATGACACTTATGAATGTCATAAAACAGATCAATAAAGTTGTCACAAACCACCTGTCCTCAAATATGGTAAGATTAGTGGATGAGTGAAAGGAAAGCAAAATGTGAAAGCTACAGGATTGACTGTTTCAATGAATGTTGAATATTGACTTTTTAAATTTTGTTTTGGTTTTTGGGGAGACAGGGTTCCTTTGTGTAGCCTTGGCTGTCCTGGGCTCCCTTTGTAGACCAGGCTGGCCTTGAACTCATCAATCCGCCTGCCTTTGCCTCCCAAGTGTT
Organism: Acomys percivali; assembly: GCA_907169655.1. Lineage (NCBI taxonomy): Eukaryota > Metazoa > Chordata > Mammalia > Rodentia > Muridae > Acomys > Acomys percivali. Next base: position 55,852,048 of record OU015757.1, read on the forward strand.
GGGTTTTTAAAGGTGTGCGTCACTATGCCCAGCCTGAATATTGATATGTTTTACAAGAATATGTAAGTCAGTAATTCTCTTAGCTAGAAAAAAAAATAAATCTATAAAGGTCATATAAATTACTCCATCTAAAATCTTAATCTCAGCAACAATAATAATAAACAAACAGATTGTCAAGAGATGCCTTTGCTGAAAACTTCAGTGGACAGAAAATAGATAAAGACTGTATCAATTTCTTCTTTAGCACCTGCACTGATGAGAATATACATGGCCACAGCCTCCCAAGGTTCCAGACACTTAATGAACTGTGGGGCCTGATGGCCAAGCACAGCTGCTTTGCAGTGAGCCTCCATCACTCTTCTCATGGAATACGCAGCGCAAGGGGTAAGGGTTGCCAAAAGAAAGCAAGTGCCTTAATGTGCCACAGCTCTACTGAATCTACATTTATACCTTTGCAGTCAGCAAAGGAGGTGATGAAGGTTGATGCTATTTAAAGTAATCAGGGCATAAAGGCAACTCCAGGCTAGAAGAAGAAGAAGAGGAGGAGGAGGAGGAGGAGGAGGAGGAGGAGGAGGAGGAGGAGGAGAACAGCATCTTAGAATATACACAGCAACACAAATGGATTATGGGTACTCGTGGACACACACCCATGATGTTTAGCCCAAGTTTTAGAAGCTTTACTATGAAATTATTATTAAAATCCTATAAAGGCTATTCAAGAAAGATGAGTAGAATTAAAAGTATGAATGAGCCTAAAACACATCTATGAAGGCTGCGGCTAATAGACTCAAAGTGCCAGAGACAAGCATTGTGTGGCTATGCTCAGCACAAGGACAAGAAGGGACATCAGGAAGTGGGAGGGATTGTATTGTTTACAGTCAACCATGGGAAAGAAGCCCAACTCCAGATGGAGTAGGCTCCCTCTCCTCCCAGTGAAGGAAATGATCTTTATAAGGGTCAGGGCAAACGAAGAACATAAGGATGAATGGGGCTCCAAGAGAAGGAAGAGCCAGACAATGATTCAGCTATTCCTCAGTGACTTCTAATGCTCCGACTTGGATGATTATTGGCGAATAAACACCCCCTCCCCTCTCTCTCTCTCTCTCTCTCTCTCTCTCTCTCTCTCTTGGTTTTTTGAGACAGGGTTTCTCTGTGTGGCCTTGGCTGTCCTAGACTCGCTATGCAGACCAGGCTGGCCTCAAACTCACAGCGATCCGCCTGCCTCTGCCTCCCGAGTGCTGGGAATAAAGGCGTGTACCACCACGCCCGGCCCCTTTTCTCACTTATCATCCTCAGAGGGGAACAAAGAAAGCTACTTTCATACTTATGAGAACTTAATGTCCTCTGGGTAAATTTCACTGCCTATGTTTACCAGTGATGGATGGGATTACAGACTGAGTATAAATACATCAGACATCCAAATGAACAGGCATAAGCAGGCAGGTCCCCCAGCAGTAGTGGCTGCAGAGGTTAAGAGAACTTTTCAAAAAGCACCATGTGTGAATTCAAAAAAGTTTATTGAACACCTCAGACAGAACCCAGCAATAGGTACGCACTGGGATGAGTCCAAGACACACTGCACCTCTCTGTGTAGACCTTAGTCTTGTGTGAGAATTACTGTTAGAAAAGAGGAGGCTTGGGTACTTGAAAACCCAGGAAAGTTGATTTTTGTCATTTTTCTGAGTCTCCATTAACTCAGAGTGTTTCAAGATTCTGGGGGAAAAAACTAATTTTAATTAACAAACAAGCCACTCCCACTTATTCTCAAGGAGTCCAAAGAATATTCACTGTAATTTGGTGAGATGCATGTGCTAACAAGACATCATCTTGCCGAATATAACAAAATCCATTACTGGGGACTGGAGAGTGGCTTAGGGGTTAAAAGCACTGACTGCTCTTCAGAGGACCCAGGCTCAAATCCCAACACCCACATGGCAGCTTATACTTGTCTGTAACTCCATGATCTGATACCCTCACACAGACACACAAGAAGGCAAAACACCAATGTACATTTTTTAAAAAAGTCCATTACCAACTGAAACTCCCGCCTCTGCGCCCTCCCCCCTGCAGCCCATGACACTACTGCTACAGACACCACACACTTGTCTCATAGGACATGGAATAATCAAGCTGGTTCTAATCTGGAAGCCTGGTCCCTAGTTGCTAGTTTTCATAATTTTGGAAGGGTCTATGCATACTATCAGGGGAGAAATGTAACCAACAGCTTTACCCAGCTATGAATATACAAGCAACAATAGCAACTGGCCTGGTAAGATTTGTCCACCGGTACAATAGCGGCATGAATGTTATGAGCAGTCACTTTCTGGTTGGATTTAAGGCCCACTCCATAAACATGGAACTCATAACTGGTACCATTAACTGGTTCAAAGACCCATGGCTCTGCCTGTGCCCTGGTCATTGGTAGTGCAGGGAGAGGATGCTGAAAGCCTTTCCCCGTGTTTGGATGATTCACTCCTGTCCTTGCCAAACTCTGGTGCTTTCAAACAAATCCTCCCTCTCACTGTCTCCCAGCTGCTGCCACCAGGCTCACTGAGTGCCCTGGACCAGTGCTGGGCAGTGTCCTCAGAGGCTTGTGGAAAGGAGGGAGAGGGGTTTTATTCTGGCCCTGTTTTGCAAGTATCCTATGAGCCCCAGTCACATCCTCCTGTGGAACGGCCTCTCCTGCTTTCCATGGCTGCAGAAGAGAGGCCTCCAGAAAGAAGCCTCTGGAGAAGGAGTTTGTGGACACCAGAAGCCAGGGAGTGGACAACAAGACCACACTCAAAGTGAAACTGGAGACACAGCTTTTTACTGTGCTTATTAATTGGCTCAAGTATGAGCGACTCCAGCATACAAAGTCTTGACACCAACGCCTCAGAGGCTGTCTTCTGTCCCTGTATCTATCTGCTGGTGTCAAGAGCTTCTCTATTGAACTTGTTGTCAACTTTCCTGCTACGTCCCCAGTAACTGTGCAATGAACCCTAAAATAAAGACGAATTTAGTCTGCCTTTAAAAAAGGGGGGGGGGGCTGGAGGGATGGCTCAGAGGTTAAGAGCACTGACTGCTCTTCCAGAGGTCCTGAGTTCAATTCTCAGCACCCACATGGTGGCTCTCAATCATCGATAATGTTATCTAATGCCCTCTTCTGTCATGGAGGCAGAGCACTATATACATAATAAATAAATATTTTTAAAAAGACCCATGGCTGACTAGGTCATAGGCACTGAGGGAGAACATAATATGGATATTCTGCCAAACAGACACAGCAATAATTTGCCCTTAAGTTCTTATCTTGATACCCACTGAAAAGTGTATCTGTCAGTCCCCATCAGAGAAGTTTCTTTTGCAGTAGATGGCAATTAGTACAGAGAGCCATAACTGGTCAGCATGCAGAGAATAAGAGACTCTGTAATGCTCTAAGTGGGACCCCCAACCCCAAAACTCAGAGATTGTCGCAGAAGAGGTTCAGGAAGATTGTGCCAAGGGCAGTGGACATCTGCAGTGATACAGTATTTGCTGCACATGACAGGGCCATCACACACAAACTCACAGCAGCTATGACCATGGGCACAAGAGCCACAAGAGATCAGGCCAACGAAAATCCCAACATGGAAGGGGAGGAGCCCATCCCTGCCCAGCCCTGGCAGAGGATCTGTTGGCAGCTGGTGCTGCTGGGGGAGGGAGGGCCAGTGCTCTACAGGGGTGTGGTCTCTTGAGAGGCTATCCAGCGGATGGCTCTACAGCCACACACTGATAGGCGGTGCTAAATGAACTCAGTGGTGTTAAAAATAGAGCATATGAAGCTGGGAGGGGAAAGTTTTGGAAGAGAACAAGGGAGAAATTGGAGGGAGGGAGTGGAAGGTGGCTTTAATTAAAAAAATTATTATAATGTATGTAGGTTAAAATGTATTAGGTAACATTATAGCTGTAACATTTAAAATAAAAATTCGTATGAAATTATTTTATTCAGCTGCTTTCTCTTAAAAGTCTTTTTAAAAGCTCTTTATTTCTTTATTATTATTTTGTTGTTGTTGTTTGAGACAGGGTTTCCCTGTGTAGCCTTGGCTGTCCTGGACTCACTTTGTAAACCAGGTTAGCCTCAAACTCAGAGATCTGCCTGTCTCTACCTCCCTGAGTGCTGGGATTACAGGTGTGCGCCAACACACCTGGCTGTTTAAAAATTCTTAACAGCTAATATAGATTAACCCAAAGTTGAACAGAGTCATGAAGCATGACCGATCTCAGAAATTATTCAAAATTAAAAGTTCTCTGGTAAAATTTTTAAAAGTAATTAACAAAGAAACCACTACTACCTACTCTCAAGGAGCCATAGAATACTTATTCTAAGTCCTGGCTTTTGTAATTTGATCAGAACATGTGTTAACAAAACATAATCTTAATGAATATAAAAAGTGTATCCCCAGTGAAAATTCCCAATGAAATTTTGATTTCATTGAAATCAAGGAAACCAATGAAAATAAGATGCTAAGAATATTGTCTGCTACACAAAATCAAAGACGATTGCAGAGGGTGTGTAAAGCTCCATAGTAGAAGACTACTTCATTCACTCCAATCTAGTTAGTGCCTCAAGGATCTCTATTTAGAAGCAAGAAAAACCACTCTACAATTGCACGGCAGAAAGTCAAGACATGGTGTTTTCCTTTGTGTATTTTAATCTAGGTCCCAGATTTACTCCTTCCATTCTCCCAACCTTCCCAACAGTGGAGAACTGTCCGCAAAGCCAACAGAGACTCCCTCAACACCCCATGTCCTCTCTTTAGATCAAAGGAAGTTTATTCAATGACTCAAGCCCAAGCAGGCAACACCGATGAGCAAAATGGCAGGTAATAGAACATGCATGTGTGTATATATACACATTTCTTTTTATTTATTATACAGTATTCTGCCTGCGTGTATGCCTACACGCCAGAAGAGGGCATCAGATCTCATTATAGATGGTTCTGAGCCACCTTGTGGTTGGTGGGAATTGAACTCAGGACCTTTGGAAGAATGGCCAGTGCTCTTAACCTTTGAGCCATCTCTCTAGCCCCTATACATGAGTTTCTTGAGTAGTAAAATTATGTAAAGCTGGAGAGGAGACTAAAAGGAATAGTATTTGGTTCCCCTGAATGCTATCAAGTGTAATGTTACTTTTTTTTTTTTTAAGTACAGGTTCAAATTTTATGTATACTTCTTCTTTTTTTGTTTTTGTTTTTTCTTTCTTTCTTTTTTTTTATTTTTCAAGACAGGATCTCTCTGTGTAGCCTTGGCTGTCCTGGACTCGCTTTGTAGACCAGGCTGGCCTCGAACTCACAGTGATCCACCTGCCTCTGCCTCCCAAGTACTGGGATTAAAGGAATGCGCCACCACGCTCAGCTTTGTTTTTGTTTTTTTGAGACAGGGTTTTTCTGTGTAGCCTTGGCTGTCCTGGACTCACTTGTATACCAGGCTGGCCTTGAACTCACAAAGATACAACTGCCTTTGCCTCCCAAGTGCTGGGATTAAAGGCGTAAGCCACCACGCCCCGCCAAATCTTATGTATACTTCTAAACATGTCAATTCAAGTTTATTTTAAGGGCACCGCCTGGGCCAAACAGGTGGTTGGCTCTCAATCCTTGTTAAGGCATTGCTACTGGTTTGGTGCACTAAATTCTGCAGATTTATTTTGATTACTCTGGGAAGAAAAAGAAGCAAGGCAGGAGGTTCATCCATACCTTAATCACTCCTCTCTTCTTCAGGCAACCTCCATGGGCTCCCAGCCCTACACATGCAAGGTACAGCTGCTCCCTATGATCACAAAATGCTCTCCCACACAGGACTGCACAGAACAAACTTCACTTCTCCCCCATAGCTATTCCGTCCTGAGTGGTTGCTTACCCGTTTGTCAATGTCGTTGTGCTGAAGCTGCACAAAACGTGCACTGATGGCTGCAATGTAACTCTGCTGATTGGAGAACGCAACCCGCCCGGCGCCTTTGGGGTACTTCAGCTCCGGGTCTGTGTCAATGCCAGCATAGCAAACACCACCATACAAACGGTCCATTATCATTGCCAGTTCAACTGTAAGAAAATAAACATGTCTATGTGTAACTATTTGGCGGTACTCACCCAGGAAAAGGGGGATCATGCAGTCTAACTATGAAAAGAAAATCTAGGTGAAGGCTTATGAAGAACAACCACATCAGTTTTACAACTCCAGTAGAAGAGCTACTCACTGGATATTTTAAAGTGAAATACAAGGGAGTATATGCAAGGGGGTTATGCCGTCATATCTACAGCAACAGTATAAAAGGAACACTGTATTTGTAATCTGTCCTGGTGTCTAAAGGAACTGCTTAGCCTACTGGCCTGGGCTTGGGAAGGAAGGTAAAGCAATCCATGGTGGCCTAACAAGTTACAGAGAACTGTCTGCTTACAGGGTCTGAGACTGAAGGCAACTTCTAAGGCCTCACTGCCTCCTTAGAGCTGCTGAATCAAGTCCGTATTCTACCTACAGACGTGTTTACAGATGTAAATTCCAGCACTGACAAAAATGACAATGAACAGAAGATTCAATCCCAACTGACAAACCTTCACAGCATCTCATACTGAATTCTAAACATTAACACTAGTTAATAAGAATAGCACTGAATAGCCAGGAAACGGTTTCCAAGCTGTGAAAACATGCACCCGGCATCTTGTTGGGGTCTAAGCTAATGGTCCACTCTGCAGCCTTGTCTTGATTTTGGTTTACTCACAAAATGCTTATAGAGAAGTTGTTTGGGGATTGGACCATTCCAACGGTCTGATATTTAAAATTTATGCCCACCGTCAGTCAGGGTATCCCCGAAAGACATGTGGCACTTACCTGTGCTGACAACTGCCTGAAGGTAACTGTTTACTCGAAAGCACCATCTCTGGCTATGGCCATCCCTTTCAGGCCACAGTCTAAATCCAAAGACTCAGGCCTACCCCTCAGAAGTTACCTAAATACCTGTTTTCCTTCAAAACTTACAGATGGCATTTAAAAAAGAGAAAACAGGGAACAGACAATGACCAGAGCCAATGCTGCAAACACCATGACATTCTTCTGGTGGGGACAGGCAAAAGGTTCTGTGGGGCTCGGTGGTGTGTTAGGACACCCTGAGTTCCACAAATAGATATAAAGCCGACTCACTGTGGCATAATGAAACTGCAAAGGCAGTAAGAAAAACTGTCACCATGTCAGAAAGGCTATCTTTGCACTTCAAAGGCTGCCTGACATTGATTTTTTTTCTTAAATGCCCATTTTTTTAAAAAAAATAGGAAGAATGACCTATAAGAAAGCAGTAAGTTTCAAGTGAGTAAATAAACTAGCACTAAGTAGCCCAAGAATAGGCAGTATGGAAGACCAAGTAACAGAGCCATCCCAACTGTCCCGGTACAGTCAGAGTTAACTGAGGACCAACGGCTGGGAGCACCCCTGGCTGAAGCCAAGTGGACCGTGCCGCAGCTCAGGCAGAACCTCCAAAGTTGTCCACTTGCACAGTGGGACAAGAACTGCACCTGCACCCTGAACATCAGAGGTCTGTGCTTCCTCACACTCCATCTTCGGATGGCTTAACCTTTCCTCACGTGGACAGAAAGCAGGAGACCGAAAGGAGGACTGCGAATCATATCCACTAATGAATTTCTCTTAGTGACATAAGTAATCTCAAGGCCCAGGGAATTAGATACTAATTTTCCAAAGACCAGGTTTGCTCTAGAATGGAAAAGAGAGAAAATACTCCAATGGCCAGGAAAAGAATGCTGGCAAAGAACCAAATGGCACTGTCTTCCATAATAAGGACTCAAAAAGGCAGCTGAATACAGAGGAAGCAAGTAGCCAGAAGCTGGGAGCTCTGGTTAAGCCGAGTTAGAGAATTACCACATGCTTTCCTATAGCACAGCACTTTCCAGGGGTGTTCTAAGGGCCGGGATTCCAGAAGGCTCTTTCCATAAGTATGAACATTCCATTACTTTGTGAATCTCTTGGCTGAAAATCATCTTCATGTGCCAAAGACTAGATCATGACTGACAGTTACTGGCAGTTACTATGTCCAGTAAGAAACAGGAACTCTCACCCAATTACGCTTTTACAAATATTATATAAAAATAATTTCCATTCTTGAGCTATAGAGTCATTTTTGTGTGTGCGCACATATGCATATTCATGAGTCTGGGGAGCACACCTGTATGTGCGTGTGTGTGAGGACAGAGGTTAGCCTTGGGGTCACTCCTCAGGAGCTGGGCACCTTGGTTTTGATCCAGGGGTTTCTCGCTAGGCCTTACAGCTTGTCTGTTAGGCTGGGCTTGGTGGTCGCCTGCCTCTGCCTCCTAGTACTAGATTATAAGCATCCACTAATGTGCCTGGGTATCATTTGCTTATGTGGATTCTGGGGATCAGATATCTGAGCAATAATGTTTTACTCAAGTGAAAGGCAATTTGCTAAAAAGCTAAGAAAAACCAAAGTGGCAAAAGGAAGAGTTTTCTGTTTTTCACGAAATCTGATAAATTTTCATCTCTCTAATTCATAAGGCTTCTTTGGGGAGGGGCTAAAGATCGTTGGTGTTCTTCTCATGTAGCCCAGGCTGGCTTGAAACTCTCTGTGTAGCTGAGGATAACCTTGAATTCCTTATCCTCCCGCCTCTCCCTCTTACGTACTGGGATCACAGGCATGGGGCACCCACCCGGCTTTCTTTAGTGGTACTGGGGACTGAACCCACGGCCTCAAGCACGCTTGGCAAGCACTTTACCACCTGAGCCACACCCTCTGCCTCCCGCATCTGTATTCAACTACAGCAAGTCTATGTTATGGTCACCTTTGAAGAAAAAAGAAAAGACAGTCAAACAACTGTTTATAGTTGACCAATTTACTCAATGCATAAGTCTTCCTGTGGAATACTTCATGAAATCATACTATGTTTAAAAACTAGAGTGATGTCCTTTAAATACCAGCCAGGGTTTCCAATGTTATGAAAAGTGTAGTATGTAAGGAGTAATCTCTTTCAATAATTTTAATGCTGTAAGACAGAAAAGGAAACTTAATCCACCCATTACTGGACAGGTGACTAGCAGAAGCGGAGTAAATCTCTCTTAAGTCCTACAAATCTCCACTCTGAGATTTCTCCATTTTTAGTATTTATTTTTATTTGTGAGTGTCCAAGTGTCTGTAGAGGCTGGAAGGTGTTGGCACCCTTTGATCTGGAGTTAATAGGCATCTATGAACCACCCAATGTGGGACTTGAACTCTGGTCCTCATGATTGAGCAGCAAGTGCTCCTAACTGGTCAATTTTCTCTCTGGCCCCAAGTTTTTTATTTTTCAAAATAGAGGATATAAGTTTACCATCAAATGTTGCAAACAGCTACCTTACTAGGTTTAGAAGTTTCTCTAGAATGAGTATCATTAGTGAATACTGGAAAGTCCTAAATGACCGCCCCCCTCCTTCCGATGGGAGGAAAGCAATGATGAAAGGACAGGCTGCCATTTTGACTTTCTAGAAGAGAGAGAAAGAAAATCAGACAACCAAAATTGTCTAGACAACTAATCTTCATGGATTTATCCATCTCTGCCCAGATGACCCATACATAACCTTGCCATGAAATCTGAGTCCTCAATCAAGAGCATGGCCTATTGAATAAGCCTAGGACAGCAAATCCTCTTTCAGGAGAGAATGGATAGGATAACTCCCTGGAGCATATTATGAAATGTTAACCCAAGGAAGACGAGGGATCAAAGAGTGAGCATACAGACAAAAGGATGTAGAGTCCACATGGAGCTCATGCAGGCAACAGTGAAGAAGTCTATAAGGAAATGCCTCCAAAGCAGGCTTCACAGACATGCGCAAGGGTGTACTGTACTTTAGACCATACGCTCACAACAGCTTCCAGAGTAGTGGCAGGCCTACTATGAGGCCCGTTCCCATGCTGAGCTTCACTGTGCCACATAGCAGACGGGAGGTGGGGATAATGCAGCTGCGGGAGCAGACAGCATTCTCAGAATTCTGCCATGTGGTGACTACACGTCTCAAGTTCAGTCTGAACCTGCATGGTTCCCTGGACCCACTCTTGATTCTTCAGAGAGATGAAAAAACAAAAAACAAAAAACCCTTTAGCGCACCAGAGAGGAAATCTTGATGACTGTCTATTCTATTCAGCCTCAGGGTTCCGTTCCTCTTGTTGGTTACTTTTCTAAGCCAGCCTGAAGGCGATGTCTAAGACTGAAACACTGAGACCCAAGTGGGTGGCAGAGGAATGAGGGTTCCCCAGAGAAATATCACCACGTTCATCCTTAGTATTCTAAACTGTGAATCTAGAAGCCCAATTTTTCTCTTTGGAAATGAACATAAAGGAGACAGGAAAGAGGCATGAAGCGTCTCAGGATGACAAGGCAGTCTTGGCTTTGAAAGAAAAGAAGATAAACTTTCTAGGCTTCCCACAACTGGTAAGCTGGCTCGCAAGAGCTCAAGAGGAGGCATGCTCACACACTTCCATTCTGTGTCAGATGACGTTGTGAGCATTAGAAAGTGGACGCATGAAGCACTAAGTCAGAAAAGGAACATTTAAGCTGGGCATGGTCGCACAAACCTTTAATCCCAGAACTCGGGAGGCCACGGCTGGCGGATGGCTGTGAGTTTGAGGCCAGCCTGGTCTACAAAGTGAGTCCAGGACAGCCAAGATAACACAAAGAAACCCTGTCTTGAAAAAACAAAACAAAACAAAAAACCAAAAACCAACAAACCAAACCAAACCAAACAAAAAACCAACCCAAAAGAAAAAAGAAAGAAAAGGAACATTTATTAAATTTATTGAGTATATTAAATTCATTAAATCAAACTGGAACCAAATTGCTATTTTGAGTAGACAACACCCCTTATCTCCACTGGATAAAACAGCACAAAGAGCCTAAAGCAGAGCCACAGGGACTAGAAGGACTTGTTGCTGTCTTCACTTATCATCTCTCTATCTGAATTCTGTCTCCTAGTTTCTAAAATGCAAACGCAACTGATTACAACATCAAGAGGTTATCACAAATATAAATCATGAATGAGCCAGCTCTAGGCACACTGCTGAGCACATAGTGGCACTTGACTGTTTCCGCTTCAGAAGCATCAGTCACCCGAGTCTAACTGTGGCTTTATGCTGGCTAAGTTTGTCGTGGATATGGCAATGTTTGACAGCTTCTGTGGGCAAAGGCTTGTTTGAGAGGAGGAGGGTGGAAAATATACTAGAATTACAAAGTCCTACAAGCATGTCAAACCTGGAGTTTATTTGGGTCACTTCAGACTGAACCTGGGACTGGATAAGAAAGTGTCTACTGCTGAGAAACTTGGCATGTAGTAATTTTGGCCACCTACCATCTCACAAAACAGAAAAGGATATGTTTACACCACTATTTCCTAATCACAGATCAGAATGTGATCACCAAGCCATGTGAACTACCAGGATGTTTGTATAAAACCTCTGAAATAAATGATCCTTAGAAATCCTGAGATATATTCTTTCCTTATGGCATATACCATTCATAAGTCTACCTCCCAGGGCTGGAACTGTAGCTCAGTGGGAAAGAACTCGCCTAGCATGCATAGAGCCATGGATTCAATTCCTTACATCATGATAAGTTTTTACTTGGACATAAAAGCCATCAGAGAGCAATGGGGTTGGGGACAAGGCAGAGAAGGAAACTTCAGGATCTGCTATGGACTGTTAACAGAGCGGAAAAGAAAGGAAAGGAAAGAATTATCAGAGCAATAGTTAAGAAAGGCCAAAGCCCCAATAACAGAGAAGCAATGATAGGCTCTTAAGACGAAGCTGCCCTGCAAGGTCAAGCCTGAAGAAACGTTGAAGGAAGTCCTCAAGTGAAGAGCATGGTTCTTAAGCCTTTTAAGGTTTGAAGAAGAAATTCCAAGGCTCAGTCACTTAGGTGGTCCTCAAATCAGACACCCAAACCAAGGAGATGGAGTGAAAGAAACACACATGCAAATGAAGTAGAAGGGCCAGGGAACCAGACCTTTCAGTCTCCGCTTGGTCCCTTCATAGGGGACAAACTGCCTAGTTCTTGCGTAGGCTTTCTAAAGAATGTGCAACCTTTAGCCACACGAGGGCAGGGTGAGTCTACTTACAGCTGTCCTTTTTTTTCCTTCTTTTTTTCCCTAAAGGAGGATGGGATGAAAGTGGGGAGACACCTAGACCTAAGAAATACCAGATTTAGGGGAAATTGTCCTTAGCTTGCTGCTGTTATTCACAGGAGTGACAGAAAGAGGACAAGCTATGACAGCAATGTGCATTCTTCAACCTCGACCTACAACTGAGGGATGAGGAAAATCGTCCAGATATGTTCTCCATTGGGTTTCCTTATTCTCAGGTTCATTTCTCTAGGCCT
>OU015757.1:55864527-55915227 GCA_907169655.1 Acomys percivali
GGGGGGGGGGGGGTGGGGGTTGATCTGGGCATCATAGTTCATGTCTGCCAGGAGGCTGATGACCAAAACCAAAAACAGTTTTGTCAAAGAGAAGAATATCTAATTCAATGGCCACCCTAAGCCCAGTCAGGGTAATACTTACTTTTTTAGAGGCATTTCTATTAGGATAATAAGGGCTACATTTAGAATAACTATTAGTGATTATAGTCCCTATCTCACAATGTCAAAAGGAAAACAAAAACCTCAAAAGATCTAAAGGAATACCGTAGTTGGTAGTGTCTTGGTCTTCCAGTCACTGTTAAAGGAGAATCTCTGGCCAAGGGTAAAGTGAAATTTATCCCAATACCCAAAGCTTTACCTATTAAGTGAAGCCCAAGGAAGAGCCTGCCCTGAAATACTCTATAAAGAAAGAAGGGTTAGACTGGAGAGATGGTCAGTAGTTAAGAGCTTTTACTGCTTTTGCAGAGGACCTGAGTTTGCTTTCCCAGCACCCACATTATATGGCTCACAACCAAAGCCGCCTGGCCTGCACGCGTGTGGTACACATAGACCCCTGCAGGCACGCAGAAATAAAAACATCTTTTTAAAATGCCCCATTTCAGCCGGGCGTGGTGGTGCATGCCTTTAATACCAGCACTCGGGAGGCAGAGGCAGGTGGATCTCTGTTGAGTTTGAGGTCAGCCTGGTCTACAAAGTGAGTCCAGGACAGCCAAGGCCACACAGAAAAACTCTGTCTCGAAAAACCAAAAACCAAACCAAACCAAAACGTCCTATTTCAAGACCAGAATGTTAACGAATATAATTCAGTCTTCAACTGTCACCACAACTCTTGTTTCTGTTCTTATATGTAAAATGGCTCATTTAACATGATAATAGGATATTCATTCAGTTCAGTATGGCATGCCCTTGCTGATTTATTAAATAGTGGGCTTCCTACCCACTTAGCCTCCAGCTGCACTCTAGAAATGCAGGCAAGTGAGCTGGAAGTAACACTCCAGTGGACCAAGTGAATAGGTCTCTACTACATATCTACCAAAACAAACCAACTGTAAGACAAAAATAGCTAACTTAAAAAAGAAAAGAAGGAGTTGGAGAGTGGCTCAGTGGTTAAGAGCACTAGCTGCTCTTCCAGAGGTCCTGAGTTCAATTCCCAGCAACCACATGGTGGCTCACAACCATCTATAACAGGATCTGATGCTCTTTTCTGTCATGAAGGCATACATGCAAATAGAGCACTCATATAAATAAATAAGCCAATAAATAATTAAGGCAGGTGGATCTCTGTGAGTTCAAGGTTAATCTGGTCCACAGAGTGACTTTTAGGATAGCCAGGGCTATGAAACTCTGCTTCAGGAAAGAAAGAAAGAAAGAAAGAAAGAAAGAAAGAAAGAAAGAAAGAAAGAAAGAAAGAAAGAAAGAAAAGAAACGAAAGGAAAGAAAAGTGGTGGTGCACGCCTTTAATCCCAGCACTTGGGAGGCAGAGGCAGGCGGATCATTGTGAGTTCGAGGCCAGCCTGGTCTACAAAGCAAGTCCAGGACAGCCAAGGCTACACAGAGAAACCCTGTCTCAAAAAACAAAAAACAAAAACAAAACAAAAAAGGAAGAAAGAAAGAAATCCAAGACTTACTAGTTATATTCTCTAGACAAAGAACACAAATCTCATTTCTGATTAGATACCTGAATATAATTCTTTTTTTTTTTTTTCTCCAAATGTGTATTTTCAGTTTTTGGCGTTTTGAGGCAAGATCTTTTTTTTTTTTTTTGGTTTTTCAAGACAGGGTCTCTCTGTGTAGCCTTGGCTGTCCTGGACTCACTTTGTAGACCAGGCTGGTTGAGGCAAGATCTTATGTAGTGTGAACTCACTATGCAACTAAGGACAACATTGAACTCTTGATCCTCCCACCTTCTTCTTCCAAGCACAGGGATTACAAAGATGTACGCTGTGCATCATAACCAACTATGCCGCCTGTCTGCTTCTAGGACTTGCAGCATCTTGCCCATGCTGAGCACTAGGTACCATGCAGCTTATAAACTGCAGTTCCTGTGACATAAAACAAGACCTGACGACTTAAAATCCAGCTGTATTAGATTATGCTTGTAGAACTATCCTCATCCCCTAACAGGATCTTACTATATAGTTCTGCCTGACCTGGAACTCAGGAGATCCACCTTCCTCCGCCTAGGAGTACAGGTGTGAGCCACCATGCCCAGTTTCAGAACTTTTCAAGATTCTCATATAGGAGTGGAGGTGGAGAAACATTAAAAGAGCCCCCACTGAACTGCAGTTATTTGCAGCGTACAGCAGTGACCATCCGACTGTGAAACCCATGGCAGTGGAAGGTATCTGCTCCTTTTCCAGCCCAGCACAGCAATAGCCCAAGTGTCCTGAGTGTTATACAGCACCCCACTCACATCGCCTGCTTCTAAAAACCAAAGGCTATTCTAGTCTCGAGATGGTCCCTGTCTAGGCCATGCCTAGACTTTATCAAGTGATGCAGGCTAGGAAGAAGACTCCCACTGCTCTGCTTTCTTTCTTTTGGCAGTTTTTCATTAGAAGAAAAAGCAGACCCAGAAACTCTGACTTTTAGAAATAATGTAAAATTATCATAATCATAGTACTCTAAAAGCTCTTCAGAACAGCATTATGACTATTTCCCATTTGTTTTGTGAGGCAGGGTCTCACTAAGTAGATTATCCCAGAACTCAGACCTTCCCTGCTTCAACCTCTCAGTGCTGAGTTACTAGTGTGAGGCAGCAAACCAAGGAAGGTGTCTTTATAGAGTTCTGAAGTTCATGCGTTTTTGTTTTGTTTTGAGACAGGGTTTTTCTGTGTAGCCCTGTCTGTCCTGAACTTGCTTTTTAGACCAGGCTGGCCTCGAATTCACAGAGCTCCACCTGCCTCTGCCTCCCTGAGTGCTGGGATTAAAGGCATGCGCCACCACACCCTGCTGTTTGTCTGTTTTTAATGTGTAGACTGGAGTTAGAATTCAAGCAAAGTTGAGTTTGATTCAAATAATGTTGAGAATCCTTCAGAATTTTCTGGTAGTCTAGGCTGGCCTTGTAGTTCCTCAATAAGCAGCTCAGGCAAGCTTCAGATTTAAAAAGCATCTCGTGTTAGCCTCCAGAGAGCTCGGTTTACAGGCGGGTGTGCAGCGGCCCCTGGCTTGTCTCTGGGTTTGAGTACTGAGCCATCTGCTCAAGCACACGTCAAGCGTCTAGTTCACTATGATCCAGCCTTCCCTCTGCAATACAACTGTTTTATCCTTGGAAACAAATTAAATCAACACAAACAACAGCAACAACATCGGTATGGCTAGGTGGTGCAGGTCTGAAATCTCAGCTACTTGGAAGGTTGAGGCTGGAGGATCCCAAGGCCTGCCCGGTCTACACTTCGAGTCCGCCAGGACATCCTGTCAACTTTGTGAGATGGAGTCAGAATGAATGCAGAAGGTGGGCTGAAGGAGCTGACGATGAGCTCTTACCTAGAATGTGTGAGGTCCTGGGCTCACTCGCCAGTACCACAGCAAAGCCCACCACAAAACAGGAGCGTCCACAAACTCATAATAAAGAATGTCTCAGTGTATAATTCACTTCTGGAAATTGTAAGAACTAATCAGGTCCTGACTTGTTGGGGGAGGCTTAGGGGTACAGTTTGATTCCCAGGTACAATCCCCAGCCTCGGCTTAGCTTTTCGTTGACTGGGCAGACTTCTGACAGGGTGACTCTCATCTGTAACAACACTAACTGGCACGAGCACGCACAGTACCAATTATTACTATTTTAAATGTGTGGGCAAAAAAGGAAAGAATTAAATAGAGATCATCCTTTCCACAAAATGGTTTAATGAAATTGACTCTTGCACCATAAGAATACACAGCATTTTGGGGGAAATTCTTAATCATAAAAATGTCAGCTCAGTGAAAATGACATGACAGGTTTCCTTTTAGAGGCTGTGAACGGCTGACTGGAAAGCCACACAGAGCTAATGCACTGGCATTTTGTTGTCATTGCTTTTGTTGTTGTGGTGTTACTATTTCCACTCACCAGCTCGAAGGGGTCGTGGAACTCCCCCAACAAAGATAGTTTTTCTGGGGTCCAAAGGCTGAGAACCATCCATTACAAAGTCACTGTCACTTAGGTTCCACGGTCGGATTTGCACCTGAAAAAAAGTCGTTTACTTGGTCCTTACTTCATTTCCATCAACCCCGAATGAGATGACTCAAGACAAACCCACTGTTTGTGCATTTTACAACAACCCAGACAAAATGGAGTTAATTACTTAATATGATTTGCATTAAATGCCTTTTAGTCTTGGGGAGCCACTGGACACTCTTGATACATATCATGAACCCTGCACAGACCACCCGTGTCATTAAAGGCAGTTATCAGCAGATGCTGAGCACATCGCAGACTGTTGAGAACCTGTCACAGTACACCAGTTAGGGTTTTCTTTTCTTTTCTTTTCTTTTTTCTTTTTGTAATGAATCATCTAAAGGGAACAGAAACATTAGGAAGATTTTCTAAGAATTACTTATTTGCCTGGATTTTTAATTCTCATCACCACCCCCAAGTTAAAATATTTACCTTTCAAACAATATGACACAACATAGATTAACACTCCAGTTAGGAAACAATTACATAGATATCAAATACTGACACTTAGAGAACAGCATCTAATTCAATTATTAAGCTGATTTTTTACACAAGGTTGATTAAATAAAGGCAAATTTAATGTGTGTGTGTGTGCACGTGCTCACTTACATGCTAGAGAGAAAGAGAGAAAGATGTTGACACACACAAAGAGATAGAGACAGACGGAGACAGGGATGGCACAGGGCACGGGGAAGGGAGCTATGCTTACAGCAGGAGTGTATTTACTGTCAGTTCTAGGGCTTGAACTAAGGTCAGTAGCTGTGGTGGCAAGTATGTTTAGCTGCTGTGCCATCTCACCAGCCCATAAAAGTTTAAAGAATATAAAAAGAAACCTTTACAGTGTATTTTCTTAAAATTTTTCTTATTAGAGTGTGTGTGTGTGTGTGTGTGTGTGTATGCATGCATGCCAAATGAGTATAGAGGTCAGAGGACAATTTGTTTGGAGTCAGTTCTCTCCTTTCACCATTTTGTGGGCTCTGAGGATGCAACTCAAGTCCTCAGGCTTGCACTGTCAGGCCACCTCATTTGGATTCTTAACTTTCTGCGCATAATTTGTACTATTTTATCATACACTAAGAAAGAAGTATCTTATCATCTTGTGCTTAAACCAAATTCCTTTTAACCATAATGGGATTACAAAGAACTGTTTAAAACAAACAAAGCAAAAGCAAGGATACCCTTTCTACCCTGAAAAGTAAGGGTGATGCTGTTCCCAGATTAAGTGGGTGGCCACTGGGGACCATCAGGAAAAGTCAGAAATAAATGCTTACCCTCTAGGTTAAGACAGGACACAGAACAGGTGAATGTGCACATTTTAGCACCCACAGAATTCATGTCTGGTCTCTGCCGCTTGGCACATGCCTGGCACTCCTGTCTTGCCAACTCTGCTTTGTCTGCCTCCAGATCCTCTAAAACTGCTGCTGCTCCTTAGAAACAATCCACATAATCCTTGAAGTCGATATTAAGTTTACCTCAGTTAGGGTGTTGGGTTTTTTTTGTGTGTGTAGGGGGTTGTTTGTTTGTTTGTTTGTTTGTTTGTTGTTGTTTTGCCTCTTATTATACCGTTGCTCTCACTAGAAAGCAAGAAATCACACAAATTTCAACTCTTCCTTAGACTCTGAAAACGTGGACCTGTCAGCCATTCTGTTGGCCCTCCAGAATTTGACCTCCTTTATTCCGCACAGAAGGAACCCAGTGTCTTCCCTGCAAGAGGCGGTCAGCTTGGCTAAATGACCGCTTCCTCGAGATTTCCTACAAAGGTGGTTTCATGCCTTCATGAGGGCGCGTCACTAATTTTTAGTTATAAACACAATACTTTCTGAATATTGGAGGGATAAAGAATCTGGGGTTACCAGTAAAGGAAAAGGGCTGCATCTTCAGCACAGAACCCCTCCTCTAGCCTGATTTCTAACGAAGCAGTTATGGCAGCATAAGGACTCACAGGCTGTTAGTTGACTTTGGTCAAGGTCACTATCCGCCAACCTCTTCGAGCTTCAGCTGCAGGCTCACCGCGCTGCTCAGGCTCCAACCACCCTCCGCCTCACCGCCCATCCAGCTAAGACTAGAGTTGTGCACTCCTGAATCCAACTGGGAGCATATCACTTTGCTTCAAAGTGAAAATATTTCCCATGTCTCCACAGAGATCTGGTTGCATTTCATAAAAACTACAGGAAACACATTACAGCTTCTATTATAGCTGTGTGCTATGGCTGTTCAAAGGCCTGGAACTTTCCTGACGAGCGAGCTTTCATCATGGACGGTCTTCCTTCCCCCACTACCCGCCCCACCCCCTACTTCATCATCTCACACACAGCCCCATTCCTCTGCTCTATTCTCAGCTTTACAGCTTAGGTGAAAACACAGGAAGGAGGGACAGGACATGGTGCTGATCAACCCTATTCATGAAACCCACATTTCCCAGCTGCTGCTAGAAAAACAGCTGCTCAGAGTGGGCACCTCTGCAGAACTAAATCAATGTTGACACAGACCAGCATCAGCGCACACCCTTCGCATCAGCAAAGTAACGTGGCAGTGGAGACAATGCTGCTCTCTCTGAAATACAAGCTACCTCCACACAGACCCATGCCTCCCTGCAAGCGGCAATGCTTCAAGAAGCACTTATGAGAGACAAATATAAAACGTGTTTTCCTTCAGTTTCATTTTTGAATTATGCATTGAATTATGCTCTCCCAAGAACCATGAAATCTGTGTTTGGCTGAACTACGTGTCTTCTAAATTCTTATCTTCTGAATCAGTAATCCATTTTACACAAAGCTTGCTGGTATAAACATTTATTTACGCCACAGTGTAACTATGAAGGAATGCAACATTAATACAATCCATAGTTATCGTGAAAGCATGAACTCCCCCTTCTGAGGTCTCCCACTGTATCTTCTACCGAATGCAAGCCCTTAGGTTACTATGTCAGACAACCGCTCTTTGCAAAAGCTGTAGATTATCTTCTCCCTGGAATTTCAGGGCATTCATTGATGCACTTAATTAAATACTCCAGGAAGTCTACAGGCAAGAGTTCTATTCAACACTGCATAAACACAGCATATCCCAAATGATTTCTATACAATTTTCAGACATAGTACCTACTAATGTTTGCATTTGGACAAAATACTGCCCTACAGGAAAGTACACCATTAAGCATTGTGATTGACTAACTAGACAGAACATGGCAGAAACTTCTTAAAGCCTAGGCTTTTTTCCTTATTTCCTGTTATTGCTTTGAAAGGTTACTTCTACAGAAATTAACTTTAAAGAGTTAAGAATAAACTTAATATTAGTAAATTAGTTAATACAGTTAAATATTAGATAGCTGTCCAAAGAATGGGAAGTTCTTAGACTAATCATCATTAAATATAAGTTACCAAATCAGTTTGGTTATTTTTATTATCAATAAAAAATAAAATACTAGATATGTATCTAAATTAAAAACTAAAATTTCATTTACTTAAAACTAAAGGTGATTAATAGAAATAAGATCAGGCCAACTACTAAGAAAAATGTTAAGAAAGGTAACAGATCACTTCTTTAGACTGAGAGCATATGATAAAAGTTACTAGCTAAAAAGAGTTCAATGAAAATTAACAAAGTCTTCCAAATTAAACCGTAAATGTGCATTTTTGCTCTCTCTTTAATCACAGATTAAAACAAAACGCAATGTCCTTGCATCTGGCACATGCCTTTAATCCCAGCATGTGGAAGGCAAAGGCAGACAGATATGATATCTGTGGCTAGCACAGTGGTCTACATAGAGTTCAGGCCAGCCAGGGTTATATAGAGAGGCTGTGTTTCAAAAAAAGAAAAAAAAAACCACAGACTAAAGAGCTTCAAGTTTTTTGTTTTGTTTTGAGACAGGGTTTCTCTGTGCAGCCTTGGCTATCCTGGACTCATTTTGTAGACCAGGCTGGCCTTGAACTCGGAGACTCACCTGCCTCTGCCTCCTATGTGTTGGGATTAAAGCTGCGCGCCACCATGCCTGGCATTTGGTTGTTTTTTTAAACATCATTTAGCCTTCCTACAATTCTAGAATTCAGTTTAGATTTAAATGTGATGTGCATAGATCAGTAAAGAACTACACTTCATCCTCCTGGTTACCACTGTAGGTTACAAGCGCCCACCACTGACAGTCTACAGTTACCACTGTAGGTTACAAGTGCCCACCACAGACAGCCTACAGTTACCACTGTAGGTTACAAACGCCCACCACTGACAGTCTACAGTTACCACTGTAGGTTACAAGCGCCCACCACAGACAGTCTATAGTTACCACTGTAGGTTACAAGCACCCACCACAGACAACCTATAGTTACCACTGTAGGTTACAAGCGCCCACCACTGACAGTCTACTGCAGGGTGTCTTGTGCCACCTGTTTATCCCAAAGCAATCCTAAAAGTCAACACTAGAATCTGGTGGTCAGCTCAGGTACCTGAGCCAATACTCTCTCCCCAGGCAGCTGGCTATTGGTTCTCCTTCCTATCAAGCCCCACTCAAAGCTGAGACACTACTCTAACCCCCTTTCTGGCTTCCTGATTTTTCTTTTCCATACCCTTCAAATTCCTACTGAGTCTCTTGAGAAAGGACTGCTTTTCTCTCCCTGATCCTACAATCCTTTTATTTTACATGAAACAGAAAAACAATAGTGCAGAACCATCCAGAATGCTCTCCACAGCAAGTGGCAGTGTCCCAACTCCTCCTCACAGCCAGAGTGAGTCAGCTACTCCAGGTCCCCTGACACAGAGTAGCAGCGGGTCAGCTGAAGTGACGGACTCTGACCCATGTCAGCTGTCAGCAATTCTATTTTAAGCACCCCAGCCCTCACCAAATCACTAACATGTGCCAGCAGAAGCAGGAAGTTTATGGCTTATACCGTATCTTCACCTCTTCCATGGTGTAAGGCCTTGTGCTATTACACACTGAAAGTAACAGCCACAGTGGCAGGACTTGTGGATTGAACTTTTCAAAGCACATACATATTTGGTATTTCATTTTGAGCTAATTTTCCTTTCATAGATACTAATAAACAGATCAGCCAATTTCCAGGAGTAGATGGCATCTATTATTCTCAGGTGCGACTCTCTGCCAATGGAGGGGAGCAGAGACAACCCCAGCGCCTCCCAGGGGACTAGAAAGAATAGAAGCTGATAGATGATCACTCCTTGTCTTTGTTCAGAGTTCTGTGTGTAACATAGCTCTGAGGCCAGAGGCCAAAAGCTGTAACCCTAACCCTCTAACCCAGCTGTTCTCAACCTCTGGGTCACAACTCCCTTGAGAGTTGACCAACCCTGCCCCCTCCTTTTTTTTTTTTTTTTTGGTTGTCTAGGACCATTGGAAAACACAGATATTTACATTAATATTCATAACAGTAGCAAAATTACATTATGAAGTAGCAACAAAAATAATTTTATGGTTGGGGTTTACCACACCACAAGAAACTGTAATAAAAGACTGGTGCATTCAGAGGGTTGAGAACCATTGGTCTAACCGATGCTCAGACAAGACAAGGCCCCAGGGAACCTCCTCAAGAGCCAAAATTCTTTCTAGACAGGTAGCTAAAGTTAATACTAGGAAATTCTCTCTTGTGCTCCCAGGATTCTCCAGGTGCCCTACAAAGCTTAGTCCAGGTAAGCTAAAACCTGAGCTAAGCTGTCCCGCCTACTCCCTCGAGGTCCTTCAGCTACTAATGAACCATGATGGTCCGTATACTCTTTCATAGGACTGCTTAGCAAACAAATAGAGAATGAATAAGCCATACTACAAAAATGGCTATGTAATGTATAACCATACACTACTCTTGAGTTATTAAAGCCATTATTAAATAGTCAGAAGTAGGAAGATGTAAGCGAACACTTTCCTGTAAAGAAAGGCTTTCCTGTCTAAGCCATAACACCTACAAGTTCTTCTCCATCCATGACTCTCCACCTCGAATATTCCCTGTGACACCCCTCTCAGAATATCTGTAGCTCCTTAGTTCACTTACCAGTCACATACCTATTTCCTTCCATTAGAGCTAGGGTATTTTGAGGCTGAGCTCATACATCGGTGTGGGTCCCAATTGCCCAGTAAAGTGTCTAATGAATGCTACATGTAGATTTGATGAGTAGATTGATGGGTGCTTTTTCCTCTATCCCCCCTTTTAAGACAGAGTTTCACTGTGCAGTCCACTCTGCTCTCAAACTCAAGATCTCCTCAGTCCAGCCTCCCAAGTGCCGGGCTTACAGGCAGGTACCACAACACCTAGCTTGGCTATTGCCTTCCACAGCTCCCAGAACATGCTACCCAGTTCACTTTCAGGGGCATGGGGATACACTGTGTTGGTTTCCAGTGGGTACTCTAGGGCTTGGGATTCCTCTGTGCCCATTTCTGGTGCTCCTAGGTTACAGGTTAATCAGAATCAGAATCACCTTGTGCTCATCATCACCAAATGTTGCTTAGACAGCACGGCAGCTGATTGGCTTCTGAAACTACTAGCAATTTTACACACCTAAATACATGTCTGTGCGGTGCATTTTCTTTTCTTCTCTTTCCCAGGATGGCACAAACTTTATGATGAATCCATATTTGGGTTAAGATGATGAAACTCTTTTTACAACTATTCATTTATGTGTTTATTCACTTCATGTGTGTGACTGTTTTCTTGCATGTATGTATGTGTACCACGTGCACGTAGGATGTTGCAGAGGGCAGAAAAAGGTACTGGATACCTTGGAACTTGAGTTACAGATGGTTGTGAGTTGCCATGTGGGTGATGGGAATTGAACCCTGAGTCCTCTGCAAGAGTAGCCAGTCCTCTTAACTGCTGAGCCATCTCTCCAGTCTGAGATGCGTTTTCTATAGTCACACTT
Organism: Acomys percivali; assembly: GCA_907169655.1. Taxonomy (NCBI): domain Eukaryota; kingdom Metazoa; phylum Chordata; class Mammalia; order Rodentia; family Muridae; genus Acomys; species Acomys percivali. Next base: position 55,875,536 of record OU015757.1, read on the forward strand.
GACCTTACTACAACAATATGCTATAAAAATTACCTAAACCTGGGGGAACAATACCCTAAGGATCATGAAAATGAAATTATTTCAGGACTGAGATCCAGGCTTATCTGACTCCACATTAACTATGTCGCAGCCTGTGAGGCTTCCTCTCCTCTAGGCCACTGTCTGGAGCCACAGCTTCATGGGGTGGGGGGGGGAGGGGAGGGGAGGGGGTTGTGCTGAAAATGCAGGTCTACTAGTCCAAACACAAGTCTGCCTATCCTCTATGCATTAGGAATGACCAGTCATGGCTGAGGGTTCAGTACTTGCCTAGCATGACCATGGCCTTCATCGTATGTTCCAGCTCCACCAAAAAGAAGAAAAGAAATGGCTAATAGATTATTCCTTTATCTACTGACAAAACTCTCATCTCTCTCTCCTCCCCTCTTCTCTCTCTCCCTCTCATTCTTTCTCTCTCCTCTCCCCTTCCGTTCCTCTCTCTCTCTCTCTCTCTCTCTCTCTCTCTCTCTCTCTCTCTCTCTCTCTCACACACACACACACACACACACACACACACACAATTTAGCAATGAAACAAGCACTGGTATGTGGCTATTTTAAGTTTCAGGTTCATGCCTCAAACAGTTTTGCACCCAAGCAAAATAATTTGGTCCAATGTCTCCATACATGTGTATTTTTCAGCTCTATGGTACTAAAAAGGGATTGCTGTTAACCGTATGTTGAGTACTAAGACTCTTTAGAGGGGTTCACATGTAAACATTCAGTTTGGGGATCTGGAGGAATGGGTCAGTGGTTAAAAGGATTTGCTGCTCTGGCAGAGGACCTGAGTTCGGTTCCCAGCATCCACATTAGATAGCTAACAATTGCCCACAGCACCAGGGGATTTGATTCCCTCTTCTTGGAATCTCAACAGCGCTCTACACTATATACATAAACCTACTCACAGATAGCACACATACACATAATTAAAAATAAATTGAAGGGGCTGGAGAGATGGCTCAGAGGTTAAAAGCATTGGCTGTTCTTCCAAAGGTCCTGAGTTCAATTTCTAGCAACCACATGGTAGCTCATACCCATCTATAATGAGATCTGGTGTCTTCTTCTGGCCTGCTGGATCACATGCAGGCAGAATACTGTACACATAATAAGAAAATAAATCTTAGGGGCTGGAGAAGTGGCTCATAGGTTAAGAGCACCGTCTGCTCTTCCAGAGGTCCTGAGTTCAATTCCCAGAAACCACATGGTGGCTCACAACCATCTAGAATGAGATCTAATGCCCTACACTGTATACATAATAAATAATTTTTAAAAAAAGAAAATAAATATTTTTTAAAATAATAAAATAAAATAAAGCCCATGCAGGTTACTGAGTTTCCACTGGAAGGAAGTCTATTCTTGAGAGTGCTTCAGATAACTAATTTCACATGGATCTAGACAAGTGCATGTCCAAAGCAGGGCTATAAAATATAGGGTTAAGCTGGGTGTGGTGGTGCATGCCTTTAATTCCAGCACTGGTTGGGGGCGGGGCGGGAAGAGGCAGGCAGGTCACTGTGAATTTGAGGCCAGCCTGATCTACAAAGTGAGTCCAGGACAGCCAAGGCTACACAGAGAAACCTTGTTTCGGGGAAAAAAAAAAAAGTAGGGTTAAACAACAGCATACAAATTTATATACTGTAAGATGCTTTTAGAGCCTCGTTTCTAAGATGTTTTGGAATATGGAACTTTTAGGTAAAGGAGAAAAATTAATATAAAATGCCCAAGGTTAAGTGCAAAATCAATGGTACTCATTGCTATTAGTAGTCTTTGGTACAAGAGACTTTCTAGATAGCTGTTGAGTAGACATGTGCTCTTTAGAACACACTTAGGTAAAGCATTGGCTGTCTTGCTCACTGAATTCTATGTGGCATCTTGGATACACAGAAGTGCCACTTCACTGTCCTGGAACAGGCATATGGCATCCGAACGCTCAAACTCTAAGAAGCTCTGGACTTGCTTGCAAGTTCAGCGACTAACAGCAAAATAGGAGGTATTGTTCTCTTATTTCAGAACACAGAATTTCTTCTTTGGAGAAACTCTTAGAAGAAGGTGCCCAAATCATGACTAAGATTAAGAATTCAAGGAACAAATAAGGTAATCAAAGTAAAAACTGTTAATGACTTCCTAGGTGGGGCATGACAATATGACTTAGCCATGGATTCTAAGACGAATCTACAAATCCAGATTTAACTGGGCTAAGCCAAAATTAAAGTTAGGGCTTAATAGGCAGTATGTGGAGAATGACATAGTCTTAGAAAGATGAGGCAGTCGATCCAAGTGTCCTACAACAGCCTTTACTTACCGTATTTTCTGGCATATAAGACGACTGGGCATATAAGACAACCCCCAACTTCTCCAGTTAAAATACAGAGTTTGGAATATACTCGCCGTATAAGACTACTCCTCTTCCTATGCGCACCCTGTGCAGCATGTGTCTATTTGCAGTGCCTCCTCCCCCAACTTTGGAACAGATTTGTGGGGGGTGGGGGGCTTAAAAGTCATCTTATACACCAGAAAATACAGTATTTTTTTCCCAGTTTAATTTTTGTGAAGTTTTTGTTTGTTCATTTGTTTGTTTTGATAGCTGCTATACTAAGTATAATTTGTTAGAGACAGTAAAATAAACAATGGCAGGTTCATGAAATACATAGCATTTGAGAAAGGTTTTAAAGTAAAGGTAGGAATTTGATCTTGAGACAGAGCAGAAATATTTCAGTTTGATTAAAATATGAGGGTAAACGGGGAGGGAGATGGCTGAGTCTTTAAAGGGCTCGCTGTACAATCAAGAGGGTGGTAGTTCAGATCCCTAAAACCCAGGTTGGCATGTCAATTTGCCTATAATTCCAGCCTCAGAAAGTAGAGACAGAGGACCCCTGAATAAGCTGGCTACGAACACCAGCCATGTTGTTGAACACTAGATTTGAGTGGGAAACCCTGCTTCAAAGAGTAAATTGGAGAGTGATAAGGATTTTCAATATTTATCTTATACCTCCTTATGTACACACCTGTAAACACACACATATCAAAACATACTACACACATGAATGCACCCCACACATACACATGGAAGAAAAGGGAAAGTAAATAAACAAATATGAAGGTAAGCAGAAAAGCAAAAAAAGGGAGATGGGGGGGATAAACTGAAGCTAGACGGGGAAGCTCTTAACTCCTAGGCAATAAAATAAAATAAAATAAAATAAAATCTAGGCTGCTTCTGTAATTGAGGAAGAGTGACCAAAAGTGTGAGCAATTCCATTGACCGGCACATAAGAGAGAATGAAATGACCACTAGACAGAGTTAAGAACTGAAACGATGGACCAGTAAGTGGCTTAGCAGGTAGACACTCACCCCCAGGCCTGATAGTCTGAGTTCCACTGCTGGGACTGACATGGTGGAAAAAGAGAGCCAACCATAAAGTTGTCCTCTGACCTTCACATGTGCCCCCCCAACGTTACACATGCACACATAAATAAATCAATTAAAACATAATTTAAAAAAAGAACTGAACACTAACCAGTATCTAATTGCAGCTCTCTGTCTCTAACATTCTTTTCACTGTGTTTTCCCCAAGTAGATGGTCATGTTTCCAAAACACTAACCTACATAAACACACGTCAGCTTGGTAATATCATTTAAGTTACTTTCAAGGTGTTTCCTGTCCCATAACTCTGGTCACTCTGTTCTAGAAGCAAGAATCAGTGTCAGGCATGGCGATGCATGTCTTTAGTACCAATACTTGGGAAGCAGAGGCAGGCAGGCAGATCTCTGAGTTTGGGTCAGGTTGATCTACAATTCAAGTCCAGGTCACCCAGAGTTCCATGGTAAGACCCCAGTGTCCAATCTCAAAACAAAACAAAGCAAGACTCATTACCATGTCCTTTGCCTCTTGTCACCATCTGTCTCTATGTCACCCAGGTTGCCTGCTCTATAGTTTGCTGTTTTGAACCTTCAGGTTCAGTCTATTTATATTTTGTCACCTCCTTGGAAGGAACCACTATTCACAGCATCCAGCTGTCTCCTGGGCAGCACACAGACATCACTGTCACCTGGCATGCCTGGGACTGATGAACTGTGGAGCTGCTCTGAGCAGAAGAGAAGGAGTTTCAGATCTTGAAGCTACAACAGCTCTTGCTCTTGTCAATCTTTCTTTCCTTCCTTTAGGACTAAAGAGTCAAAACAGTCAGGCAACAGACACAGTTTTTCTGCCACCTTTCAGGCCCAAAGCTATGGATGGAACAACCCACGTAGAATCATTTAATAGAAGGAAATCACTGAACAAAACCACCTACCTAACATACCCCCCCAAACCCGGCAGTTTGGGATTCACTTGGGTTAAAAACAAGCATGATCCTGGACAACACAGCTTTGAGAACTATCGGGCTCTGCACCGGAGAACAACCTGAATAGCTTTATTCACTTAACCAGAGAAGGCCTTGATTCGAGAAAAAACAGGACAAAGGTTAGAAAAAATCTTCAAGGTAATCTTGAAACTTGACATCTTTCCATATATTTTCTATTCTGATAGAGTCAGCAAGAACTCAACATCAGTCGGGGCACAAGGATCCTGACGGGAAGTGCACGAAAGCTAGTCAGCCAAGCGGCACAGAAACAAGAGGAGCCCCAGCTGAGAAAGAAAGCTGGTGGCAGCGAGCTCCTCACACTGAGCTTGCCTACTTCCAAGGCCCTTACTGACTCTCGACGACCGACTCTGGCTGTCACTTTCTGTGGGACATCTAATGAGCTGGGATGTGAATGAGCCAGTAAAGAGGCGTGACTCAATGAAGCCGGGAGTAGTGGAGGGAGAGCTAATGCCAAGAAAGAGGCTGCAAAACTGGGGACGAAAGCTCTGGAACCTAACCGGAATTGCACTTCATCCAAGTTAGAGAGATCATCAGAGAGGGTCTCTCTTTCTGTGTTTTACCCAAACTATTAATGCTGGAAATCCTTAGTGTGTCTGGATCAAAGAAGCGTGTTTCTGATAGTCATCACCAGAATTCATCACTCTGCAGTGAAACAACCCCTCTAACTCAGAAAAGGCAAACTGTGATCAGGTAGAAATGTGAAGAAACAATGAAAGCCGGTTTCCCACCAACATTACCAATAGAGAAGAGTATACTAACTATTTCAAAGTCCTTAAAGTCCAGAGCAATGCATGTATCTAGACTGCAAACACTAAAAAGCAATGGTGTTTATTATTCTCTCCACACTAAGTATGTTTGCTCCCTCTCAGGAGACATCTTGTCCAGGTGAGAGCCTTTCTCACCATAAGACATTTTCTCCTCCCCTTCCCTGCAGACATGGAGCTTCTGAGCCCTGAGCTCATCTCAGTTCTACAGGCTGTTCTCTACTGTGGACATAATTACATCATCATGTATCTTTATCCCTTTGCATGTTTACTTATTAAATGTATTTCCAATCCTCTCTGATAGTGCATGGCCATGAGCCCTGCCCAGTTCACTCTCACTGCCTCTCAACTGAGTGCCAGAGGCAAGGCATGTCTGCAGATTGACTGTGAAGTCATCTCACCACCATTTTGGTAAACTTTCTAATCTCACAAGACTCCAAAGAGGCACAAGAAACATTAGGTTTAACTGTTATTCGGATGATGTATTACACGCTTCTCCTAACAGTAAGCCTTCAAGTCTCCCATACTGTGCACACACTTTTTAAATAAAGCTTAAAGTTAACAAAGGCTCCCCACCTGTGCAGCCACTGTGTCTAAAACTGTCATTATTGCTATCAGAATTTGCCAATGGACCCACAACATAACAATGACAGTGACACTTTCATAGTGACTAAAATCCTTATTTCTTTTTCTGTATTAACCTTTCTGCCATGACTCAGTAATCCCATTCTGTAGTCATTCCCTCTTCTCCTTGTCCCAGTGGCATTGTTTACAACAAGTTGGAATCCCTGTTCTTCCCGGCAGGTGTGGCCGCACAGCTGAGCTCTGTCTTGCCCTGAGCTACAGCATATGCAGGACCGACAGCATCAGATTTACATCCGCACACGCACCCACTCTCTATTGACGGCTTCTACATTCATTTTTCTCTCCAAACCCATGGAAGAAGGACTGTCCTTCCAAGTATCTAGTTGAGAAAACCACTATTCACCAGGGACAGGATGGCTTACTCAGAACCAAGCATATATTTAAATGTTAAATAATGAAGTCCAGACTCAAGCTCAGAACTTCTACATCTAACCTGAGTCTTCACAGACACATTTCTGAGAATATACTTAGCCAACCAAGTGAGCCCCACCATCTCTGAGGAAGGTCTGCAGTGGCTGCTCTAGGCCCTAGATAGAGCTTTAGCACCTTGCCCATTCCACACCACTATATTTATTGTTCCCCACCCTAAGGGCCAAGCCTTTACACACAAACTCATCCCACCCTGACCCTACCAACTTCCCATGATCCTACCATTGCCAAGTTAACTAAATTCCTTTCTTCTGCTTTGAAGATGGTCTTGACCCTTTTCTACTTGCCGGCTATAGCTCAACAGTCATAGGCTCTTAGCCACAAACTCTGTACAAGCACACATTGTTTTACAATTTCTGTGCCATGCTCTCTGTCCTGCCCTTCTCCTGCCCTGCTAAAATCGTCCATTTTAGAGTGCAAGGTAGCTGTGGATACAACCCAGCAGAAAGCCTTACACTCAAAGACACATAAGCATTACCAATTATGATATTTTAATGATATTTTAAAAAATAAACTCCTCCTGTCTTTGATGTGCAATAAAGGCAGATTAGAGCTGCCAGACCACTAAGAGCACTGCTTACCTCAGTTCAGAGTTTCTAAATAGGAGTTAGCTTGTCAAGGTAGAAGTGGATGTCAAAGACACATTGATTTACCTGTGGTCCCAAAAGTGTAACATGAAATTGAGTACTCTTTAGTTAAATTTTCATCACCAGCAACAATTGTAGCTCTACACAGCAAGGTCAACCCAGGTAAGAGGCTCCTAGGTACAATATTTCCGTGCTAAGTACAAGGAACAGCTAGCCAACTGCGTATGTGCTCTGGGAAAGCAGCAGCTGGCTACGTATCACTCACCGGTTTATCCTTGATGGTGGGGCTGGACACACACAGGTACAGTTTCCCATCCTCTTCTAGGCAGGCATCTATCAAAGCTTGCACCGAGCTCTCCTCCTGGAACAGCAGGAAGGCATAACCTTGAGGAGAACAAAACAAAAGGGTGGGAGAAATCAGTACTGCAGCCTCAAAGCAGCAGTGAAATTATTATCTGTACCAGGGATAGGGGCTCACACCTGTAATCCCAGTGCTCGGGAGGCTGAGGCAGGAGGCTTGCCATGTGTGCTAACCTGAGCTACATAAGGAGTTACAGCGTAGTTTGGGTTACAGATAAAGGAACCCATTGCTTCATTGTTAATAAATTCTTACTAATCTCTGGATAGTCACATGGGACAAAAGGACTTGAAACTCTGTTGTGCGAGGCACTGTGTGCACACAGACATTATCTTCCTTAATTAAATCACATGCTACTGTGATAGCCAGGTACTCTAACATCACTTTGTTTAATTTTCGTAACTACTCAGGGGAGCATGTTAGACACCTCGTCAGCACTAATGAGACCAGTCAACTCTGAATGGCACAAGCTACAAACAGCAGCCAGGAAATAAGAATCATTCCACCCAGCAAGCAGGAGCCTTGATTTGTGCAGAGCAGTGACGGGCTCTGGAAATACTATGCTCAGTGAAAAGGAGCCAGAGGCAGAACACTAAGTCCAGAAGAGGCAAGTCAAGATGAAAACAGATTAATGGCTACCTATAACTAGAGGGCAGGAGAGAATGCAGCTTCATTTTGAGATAAAGATTTTCTAGAACTGATCCTGGTGACTGATGATTGAACAAGACTGTGGACATATGGAAACCCACTGAATAAGACATATTAAATTGATGAACTGTACACTACGTGAATTATACCTCCCCAAAGCTGCTTTTTCCACAGCCCAACAGGCTGGTGTATGTTTACATGGTACTGATGTTTCCCCAGGGAATATTCTCCTGGCAGACTTTACAATCTATTTGTCAATTTTTTTTCTCTTAAAGCTTTTAAATTTTTATTCTTCGTAAACTCCAGACTTGTAAACAATGTGTTTTAGCTGTATCCGCTTCCCAGTCCTCCCTCCAACTCCTGGTGCCTTCACAACAAGTCCCCCACTCAGTTTATGCTCCCTTCTTGCTCCTCTTTTTTAAACAACCCACTGAGTCCACTTAAGCCTGCACACACATACGTGTACAGGTGTGAGGCATCCACTGAAGCACTGACAAACTACCAGTGGCCACACTCCTGAAGAGAAATGAATTTCCTACCGCCAGCAGCCACCTACTGCTAATAACTGCTCACCTAGGGCTGGGACTTTGTGAGACCCTCCCCCATCTACGCTGGTATTGTTTTGTTTTGTTTTTGTTTGGTTTGCTTTGGTTTTGGTTTTTCGAGACAAGGTCTCTCTGTGTAGCCTTGGCTGTCCTGGACTCACTTTGTAGACCAGGCTGGCCTTGAACTCACAGCAATCTGCCTGCCTGTGCCTTCCGAGTGCTGGGATTAAAGGCGTGCGCCACCATGCCTAGCTCTGTGCTGGCATTTTGACTGGCTTAGTTGTATGCAGGTACCCAATGCTGTAGTGAGTTAGTGAGCACAATGACCATGTCATATCCCAAAGACAGCATGCACAGCTCTCCTCCTCTCTCTTATATGTTCTTTCAGCCTTGTCTTCCTGGATAGACGTTCTCTGTGCATGGGGTAGGGATGGGAGAGGATTTTGATATAGGGGTTCATCTATAAGGGAGTACTTATAGCAGCTTATCATCTTCACTTTGATCAGCACACACCAATATTAACTGAAGGGTTTCCATGGACACAGCCAAGGGCAGGGGGTTGTGGTGGGTTTTTTGTTTGTTTGTTTTCAATGGTAATGGTGGTGGGGGGGAAGAGACAGAGACAGTCAGAGACAGACAGAGAGACAGAGACAGAGACAAACAGAGAGTTCCTTGTTGAGACAGGATTTGGCTATACCAGGTTTGCCTAGAACTGGTTGTGTAACTCTGGCTAACCTCAAACTTGACATTTTCCTGTTTCAGCTTCTGGAGAGTTGGGACAACAAGCCTGGGCCTTGACATCTTGCTTGCAACATAATTTTAAATTGATATGTAATAATTAAGCAAATTTGTGGTACCACATGATGATAATTTGATGCATAAACACAATGTATAGTGATGCAATTCTGGTAATTAGTGCCTCTCTCTTGTTAAACATTTTTTATTTCATTGTGCTGGGAGATCCAAACACTTCTTTTTCAGTTCCTTTTCCTTTTAAAGGAGGATTGCGATCATCATGTCTATTGGTCACTGGCATGACAAAAAGCTCTAGATTAGGAGTCAGAAGGCTGGGATCTGGGTATAAGTCCTAACACTTCCTAGCTGTGTGTAAGGATTGCTAAGTTACTAAAGAACTAAGAGCATTTACAGTGCACCAGGCACTGGTGTAAAGGCCTTGTGCCAATGCACTCATTCCATCTTCTGTCAAGTAGGTACTTTTTAAAATTCTGTTTCACAGTTCAGGGAATTGTATGGCATGATTAAATGGTTTGAGGTCTTAAGTGGTGGAACTATGAACTTTAATAGTAAACTTTTGAGTCTCTTCAGATCTTTTTTTCTGTAAAATGAAGAATACATTTTGTCCTTTTATCTTATAGTGATATTAATATGTGAGAAAATATATGTAAAGATGCTTTGTAAATCAGAGTATCACACAAGTATTGACTTTCTATTTCACACATTTTTTATTATTTTAAATTATGTATGGCTGTGTGTATCTACATGTAAGTAGGTGCTCATGAATGCAGGTGCCTGAGGAAGCCAGGGGTGTTGAATTCCCTGAAGTGACAGTTACAGGTGGTTGTAAGCCTCCTAATGTGGATTCTAGGAATTGAACTTGGGTCCTCTGGAAGAAGAGCAAGTACTCTTAACCACTGAGCCTCCTCTCCAGCCCCTATTTCTATTTATGATGTGTGTAAAATTAAAGTTGAGCTGCTGTATATGACCTCATAAAAATTAGAAGTCACGTGGATGATATGTACTACTTTCTACTTTTCATTTACAAAGTATTTGGTGACTAAATGCTGTGATTTAGATATGGAAAAAAACCCCTTAATTAAAACTACTTGCTAGGCTGGATAGTACCAAACAGGAAAGGGACTGGACACCTGCTTTCCAATAGCACTAGCCATTTTTACCAAGAGAGAATTGAGCACTGTAGTTTTATTTCCTGGTTTTAATATATACGCTTTAATAAAAACAAATTATGCCTATAGTGTTCCTGTAATCATAAGTTTGATGGCAGGTTCTATTAATTTGAAAGACATGGTTTTTTCTTTTGTTTGGCCAAAACCTCTCTCCATTATTTCTTGTACTCTGAGCAGTAACAGACACAAGCTCATAAAATGTTTCCGGTTTCAGAAATGGCAGCTGAGGTGTGTGGGGATGTCTAAGACGGTGCACAACGGGAAGCCTCCGCTCAGGCCAGTCTGAGAGATGAGAGCTGGGCTCTGGAGGGACTTGTGGTCACTCTGCTGTCACAACCCTGGATTACACACAGGAGAGTTAGATGAAATCCCTTGCTTTCCACTGCTACCAACCAGGTCAGAAGTGCAGGGCTGAAACAGGAGGGATTTTTAGATAAGCACGAATTGGCAGTGTGATTTTCTTTTTTCCCTTTTTTTTTTGTTTTTTGGGTTTTTTTTTTTTTGTTTGTTTGTTTTTATTTTTGGAGACAGGGTCTCTCTGTATTAGCCTTGGCTGTCCTGGACTCATTTTGTAGACCAGGCTGGCCTCGAACTCACAGCGATCCGCCTGCCTCTGCCTCCCGAGTGCTGGGATTAAAGGCGTGTGCCACCACGCCCGGCGAGTGTGATTTTCTTGAGGAGTGGGACTAGGAAGGTAACAAGGCACAATTCCATTTTATTTGGCTAGGTTGTTTGTTTGTTTGTTTGTTTGTTTGTTTGTTTTTGGTTCTTTGTGATAGGGTTTCTCTGTGTAATAGCCTTGACTGTTAACTAGGTTTTTGAAGGGTAAATTAAATTAAAAGAACTTTTTCTTTTAATGCCTGAGAACATACTAAGAATTGCCTCTAAAATATTCTTGGTTGCTTTTCAAACACACAGCTTCCTGAGGTCTTAAATATGTTTCATATTTTAAGTATTTTATCCCCAGATAAATAGCAATTATTATCAAGCTTACATCATAACTACCAGCCCTTGGGTGTTCAAAACAGCCTGGGAACTTCGCTAAGAAGCATATCTACTGGGGCATCTCATCCTCACAGGCTCCGTGGGGGTAAATTCAGTTGTCAGTATCACATTTCACAGATGAGGCGTTCACAGGAATTCTCAGAGTCAAAGCTAGGTGCTGAATTTGGAGTTATAACTTAAGCCAGATCTGGAGCTCTCACTGTTATCCATTATTAACTCTATCTCATCTAAAATTAACAATAAAATTAGTTTCAATATCACCAAGGACACACCTCTAACATTTATTTTTAATGCGAGTATGACGTTTAGATGGTTCCTGGCACCAAATAATAACAGGCAACAAGTTCTTGAGTTCTATCACCTCGGAAGTTTGATTGAGATAAACTAGACACGGCCCAAGTATACTAGTGTTCACTCTCTTCATGCAGTCAGAACAGGTTGCTTTAAGGCTGGTGGCTGCTACACAACTTACAAAGCACTATTTACTTCTGGCTAACAGACTATGCCATCAAGGATATGTAAGGGAAAATTATTTCATCTCTTCTTCAAAGAATTGATTGACAGTGCTTGAATGGAAAACAAACAACATAAATCTGTTAAGTCTTTAAGAAATGTGAAGTTAGAAGATGCTCTCTTTGGGTATGCACTGAGTCTGCACACAGGCTAGCTTTGCTCCTCTCTAATGTAATGCCTGTCATGAAGAACACAACTCAAGCTCTGCGGAGGCGTTCTGTTCCACGAGGGCGTCAGTGCCACCCTTTAGAACAGGCATTTCCTTCTACCTGTCTATGTAGCTGTTTTTGTGTATTTCTGGCTAGATGTCACATACAAAAGCCATGATGGCATTCAACAGGTGACCCCTGTTCTGCCATTAGTAGGTCTAAAAACTGCCATCTTCTCCTGGGTCTCTTTCTCCAGTTCAGGATGGCAGCCTCTCTGGCCTTGAACTCTTCCGTCTCTGCAGGCAGTATGTACTGTTGGACCCCAGCCTGCTTCAGGCTCAGATTCTGTCACTGAGAACAGCAGATAGCCTGGGGAAGCTGGTGGATAGCCTCAGCAACTAACTGGCCATGGCTGCCAGGCCTTGGAGGCCCAGGAAGACTTCTTAAATCCAAGCCATGGCCCCTTGTGTCACCTAACCCATCGCCCATGACCTGCACCTGCCTTTTAAAATGTTATTTGTGATTTACATGTTTCAGGTAACAGGCACAAAGAAGAAGAAAGTTCCAGTATGCAGGGGCTATGTCCTGGTTTGTATTCATCAAATGGTGCCCAGCCATCATATGGACTTCTGATCAAATCAGAGCAGCCCGGGAAGGAGAGGCCTAAGCCTTGGGTGGACAAAGAACTCTCCCCTCACAGAATCCACACTCTCCACCCACCCCTACCCTTCCTAGAGAGATCTGAAGGGCACCTCCAGCTGAGCTGCCTGACTTCAGGGTTTTTTTTTTTTTTAATTTAAATGCCACAAGCAGTCTGCTTCAAACATTCTCTCTGACCTTGAGTTTCAGGTCAGAGGACTTACCTGGTTTGCCCCAGGAGGTTTGTCTTTGGATTCATTTCAAGAGAACCAAAAATATCTAGGAGGTGCAAGGTGCAACGGTATGTATCGGCTCTACACAGATGAATCACAGCAAAGAAGGACCCTACTCTGGAAAAACTGAGATTTATATCCTCTGTATAGAGGGCTGTAAACACATGCCTACCATCACGGACAATGTGATGCTGTGGCATGTCCTACAGAACACTAGTGAGGGACACTGCAGCAGATTGGTCCAAACCAGAGAATGGTAAGTGGAAGCCAGATCTAGCTGAGGACTATTTTCTTTTCCCAAGAAGCAAGGCCATTTCAAGTTCAGGAAAGAGAGCAGGCCATGGCATAGACAGGCCAAGTTCAGACTCATATGTAAAGGAGCAACTGAGTTGAGTTAGAGTCAGAGGTTGGAGTGAATGAATTACCCACCAATCCCCTGCCTGCTGCCTAGATCACTGAAGAACTAGAGCTTTCACTTATTTTCCTATTGGACTAGAAAACCTGAGCTCTAAGCTGGTTTGACTCTTATGTGTCCTAAGCTTATCCATTAACATACAAAGAGGTCATGGGGGCAGAGAGCCCTCACCTAGAGACAATAGATTAGGGAACGGAGAGATCCCTTAGCAGTTAAGAGTATTGCTGCTCTTCCAGAGAACCTAGAGTAATGTTCCCAGCACCTAGGGTGGCTCACAGTCACCTGTAACTCCAGTGGATTCTGTGACCTCCACAGGCGCACACATATTGAAAATTGAAAATTCAAAAAAAAAAAAAAAAAAAAACACCATTAAGTCCTTAAACAAAACAAAACAAAACCCCTGCATTACAAAATCAGAAGAATCAGTTTTTAAAACATATTTTTTAAAAATTGAACTTCGCAGAGAGAAGAGAGATTAGATTATCTTTAGTAAACAAGAGATGACAGGGAAATAAAAAAACATGCTCTGAAGGCGGAGATTGATCGCAAGTTTGCACAGGTGACACACTGAGAGGATCCAAGGAAGAAATCAGGCCAGCTTAAATGCAGAGGGCTCTGCAAGTGTACTTGCTCACATCCCTGGATTCCTAAACGTGCTGGCTGGAGTCAGCACTAGATTTCTTTGACTATATTTATCACCTAGGGCTGGGACGCACATTGGCTCCATTTCTGCTTCTTACTACACTAATAACTGCTTCTGTGGGCTGGCTGTCGGTGCGCAGGGGTGGGAGCTGTTAGCAATGAACAAGAAAACAAGTTGGCTGAGAAGAAGCACCCCCAAAATGAAGACCAGCAGTGTACTTTCTGCAGTCCTGGCAGTGACCTGGAGAGTTAGGCTTACAAGCTCTGTTTACGTAATCACACATTCTCTGTATAAAGAGGGCCTTGGGAAGTCACTGTTAGTTCTGACAAGTACCTGACAGGGGAAAACTGAAACCAGGTTGGGAGTGTAGAGGAACTGACCAAACCAGTTGGGTGGTTTTATTCTACTACGCATTAAATTTCATGGAGGGCATATTATTTAACACCGACCAATCCTACGACTTGTGCTGGTGCTTGTGCGCACCCGTCTCATGTAATCTGGAAAACTCAACGAGACGGACGCTGCGGTTCAGACACTAAATTACCCGAGGCTAAATGTCATAGCGCTAGTAGCTGCTGGCTCCTCGTCCTGATCCAGGTGCCTGACATTTGTTCCCCTACTTGCTGCTTTTCCCTCATCCTCAGACAGGTGGTCAGCTGCTTCTCCAGCAGACACGACCCTCAGTTGTCCGCAGACACGCTGCAGTCTCTTTCCCTCTGGACTTTAATGTTCTCTATGACAGTTTCCCCTTTTCAAGCCTCTAGGCACCTACTCTATTTAGAAAACAACCCAGGTGTACAGTCAGGGTTCAATAATTTTGACGGTTCCTCATAGCTGTTTTCCGGCCCCCTCTTCTTCTCCCCACCTGTGTGTGGGTATGAGTGGGTGGCACATGTGTGCCAGCCAGAGGTCAATTTTGGGTGGCTCTTCCCGGCCTGAAGCTTGATGACTGGGCTAAGTGGGCTGCCCAGCAAGCCCTAGGGATCCTCTTGTCCCCACCTCTCCCATGCTGGGACAGCAAACATATGCCACCACATCTAACCTTTTTCTGTGGTTTCTGTGGGCAGGTATCAGCTCGTCACTTTAGGGATTGAGCCATGGCCCAGCCCCAGTTTATCATTTCCAGTCCTTTTACTTAATATATTCTTTCTTCATCACACTTTCAGCCTTGGTCCTATCTAACCCCTGTCAGCAAGCACAGACCAAAAGCAAAAACATCCTCTCTCCTTCACCTGCCAAATTTGCACTTCACTTCAGTTTCTGAAGAGAGCTCTCTTCCAAAGTCCTCATGGGGTGTACTTACAACTTCTCTGAATTAAGCAAGCACCTCCGCCTGTGCACAGCATGTACCGCCGTGACCTCGGACACGCAGCCTCGTATGTCTATGCTTTCTCAAGCTCTGTCCTGTGGCTTATCTGCTCCAAATGCTGCTCTCCTTCCTGTACAGTTCCCCAAACTAAAAATGGCTCACCAAACCCAAATTCACAGTTTGACTTTCATACAATGCTGAGAAGACAGGTGTTTAATAAAATAGCCTAAGTGGGAATGTACTATGGTCTCGAAGGTAAAAACAGAAGCTCTTCCATCTGTCTAAACAGGAGAAGACAAAACCCACCTCGTTACGGTACAGTGCAATTTCCATGTTTTCACAAGAAAACCACTCCCTAGAATGAAAACTGCAAGTATATAAAATATTAAAATATATTCATAATTCACCAGAGTGTTAACACTACCAGCCAAAACCTATATTTATGAAAGGAAAATAAAAGACTATTACTCAAAGTATTTACTATAGAGTGTGGAAGATTAAATACATGCTAAAGTCACTAAGCTTCTCATCTGATCAGTTTACATAACCCACAAGGTGGAAATACTTGGAATCTGTGACCATAACGATACTGACTTATTTCCATTCAAATTATCTACAAGAGGAAAAAAAAAAATGATATTTGTAAGCCTGTCTTTCCAAAGTCAGATTTTAAACAAATGGAAGGAAAATGAAGTAGGTGCTACACCCCAGCCCACTAAGCTACTCAGCGACCTGTCTGCTTCTTTCTTGTCCCTCAAACAGTATCGCTTTAGCTGGCTGGCTCAAAGTGGATCTGAATCCACGTGGCCTGCCTGATGCCAGGCTCACAAATCATGCTTGTGTTACATAACCTATCACAACTGCATGGCTTAGTCACAAGGTCAGCTGGCGAGCCAGCTTGGATAGCACAGGGATCTTCAGGATTTCAGCTGAAACAGCCGCTCAGAAGCACTTGCTTTTTGTGCCTGAGAGATGGTCTGGGCTGAAGAGGATGGCTGCTCTTTTTAGAGGGCCTGAGTTTGGTTCTAAGCACCTACATGGCAGCTGAAAACTGTCTGGCCTTCTGGGGCACCAAGCACATACATGATGCATGGATGTACATGCACAGAAACAGATGCAGGCAAAATACCCACACAGATAAAATAGAATAAAAATATATGTTAAAAAGAAGATGCACATACTTTTCTGAATGCAAAAGGGAGCCATCACTTATGTCACCCTGTATTACACTGAGTACCTGTGTCTACTCCTGTGCACGTGAACCTGTGCCCAGGATTAACAAAGCTAGCAGCAGCAACTCAAATAAGCTGTGAGTTACAGCCTCCTCCATCACTGGATCTCAGATTCTAGAAGGTTTCGGAGGCACACAACCATCTCCTGCTGGTTGTTGGCCTTGTGTTTGCCCAGAAGCCTCTGCCAACAATGGTAGTACAGCAGTTCTCCATGGCTAGATCCTCTGCATGGCTCCACAGACTCCACCCCTCTCCTAAGAGGTGAGATTACAACAGCCTCAAGAGCAGTTGCTTCGTGAAGAAGCAGGACAGAAAGTTCTGGGTGGGGAGAATCTTTTATAGCTAGCCTCCAGGAGACACTGGGAGAGTTTATAGTAAATATCTATCACTACATTTGCGGGGGCCAAGTAATCTTCCTAGACTGAACATTCACAGCCCTGTGCTCAAGGACATAAGACAAAGCTGTTCCTTTATTAAGCAGCCAAGAGACCCAGGGCTCTACCTTAAGGATAACTTACACTATAGCTAAGTCTTAAAACACAAAACTGGACTAATCAGATTTCCTCTCTGGAACTCAACTAGAAACATGACAACACTTGAGCTGACTCACGGGAGAAGACTGCACTAGGGAATTAGCTCCCAGTGTACACATCTCTGTTGCCTGCCACCCTACTACAGCCTCCATGACATCAGCTCATATCAAAGCTCCTCTTCTCGGGCTCCTCTTGTCACTGATAGTCAAACCCATGAACTGAGGCAGCAACATGGTATCTGTCATCTATCCAGCCAAAGAACTCAACTACAAGGCAGCTCATTCAGGTACATAACTGGTGAGGTAGCAGCTAGGAGGCAGAATCCTATAGTTAAACTGTAAATAAAAGACAACTCAGACCTACTACAAGCTTAAGACAGGTGTTTGGAAATATGCCAGCTTATGTGAGAACAACAGAGTCCAAGGCTCAGGAAAAGACAAAGGTTACTTTGTCTTCAAGCAGCTATGAAAATATACATTGAGTCATACAGTTTAAGTTGTTAATTTTATATGCATTCTAACCTTAGAAATAACATAATTTGTCAGATTATATAGCTTAAGTATGCTTTCCTTTTATTTACCAGGTAAAATAATATCAACTATTGATCTTCCAGGTTCAAGTCAGTCTAATAAAAGCTGTGCACACTAATGGAAAGACACTTCTCCTCTTTCTTTCTCAGCTTCAAATACAGGCTGGGTTAGCATAAGATGAGCTTAAGAAATTTCCAGTGCGAGAACGTGATGGACTTCTACTCTCTGAGCAAGTAATGAGACTGTTCACCACTTACAGAGCTGTAGCTCATTCACTTTTTTTTTTCATTTTTCAAGGAAAAATTTCCTCCATTTGTTTATTTACTTAATCACTTCACATCCCCATCCCAGCCCCCCCCTCCTGTAGTTCATTCATTTAAAAAATATTTTGAGTGGAATGTGCCAGGTGCTTGGTACCAAACAGTGAACTAAGCAGGAAGAATCGCCGTGCTCTTACATTCTATTTTGGAAAACAAAGGATAAGTAGTTTAAAGAAAAGTAAATTGAAGTATAAAAGAACTCTGAGGAGAAGAGGAACAGAGGGTAGAGTGGCAGCTACTTTACAAACAGAAGTTAGAAAGACTTGTTGCTGTTGCTGTTGTTGTTAAGGTGACATAAGAGCAGAGACCTAAGGAAGAAAGGGATCACCCCCATTCAGAAATCTAGGCGAAGAGTTTCAGACAAAAAGAAGTGCCACTGCTCAAAGAGGACTCTGTTGTCCTATTCAAAAGACATCAGGGCTGGCCACAGTGGTGTGTATCTGATCCAAGTACTCAAGACCATCAGGACTTCAAGGTCACCCTAAACTTCCTCATGAAACTCTACTAATATTGGCAGTGATGGAAGAAGGCAGCCAAAAATTCAGCCAATCAGGCCCAAGAGAAAAAAGACTGAACTGTTTCAGGCACATGATTCATACCAGCGTGGCCCTGGATTCTGCAGAGGTCCACTATTTGAGAAACAAGGAAGCAAAAAGGTGAGTTTACAGCTGCAATGTACCATTTATCTGACTTGGAACTAAAGAGAAAACTTGCTGCAGATGTCCAAATTAGCATAAACTTTGCAAAGAGATTGCTTTAGGAAGAAGCATGTGACATCAAATCCGGAGTCATTAAGATTTTTATCTCAGTTAAGTAGCTTCTAATTTAGCCTAAAGGAAGCAACTTGAAAGAAAAGGACACAGACAAGAATACATGAACATAAGTATTGTTACTAATGGTCTAAATTGCCAGCAAACAAGTAAATTAGGGTATAGAACAGGTGAGGCAGGGAACAAGTCATTAGATGCTTGCAGGGAGAAGAGACTGAAATGTGAACACGAGACTGCAGCTCAGCTGCTATTACACCCCAGCCTAGTACACAGACGTGTGTGCACATGTGTGCCTGTGTGTGTGTGTGTGTGTGTGTGTGTGTGTGTGTGTGTGAGAGAGAGAGGGGGGGGGAGAGGGAGAGAGAGAGAGACTAAAGCTTACAAGAAAACAAAAAGATGCTGATGATTAGTTTTGCTGTAGTGTTTTGTCCTGGTTCTCCTGCTCCGTCGCACTTACTGGATATTTATAATACCAGGCATTTGACAAAGAGGCCATAGCCATCTCTAGTTCATGATCTTAGTAACTGTTACTATAAGCTTCTTCGTTTTCCTTTCCCTTCTCAAAAACATGACTCAAGACACACGTACCTCCAAACCCATCTCTGCTCCCAGTGGCCTTTGACCGTAACCCAAACAGCCATTAGGAATCTCTTCTTAAATCAGATATGAGAACAGACTGAACTCTACAGCAAATCACCAACATACCAACCTGGTTTTCCCTCTAATCAGCAATGTCACCAGTCTACCATTTAGTGGAAGGGATTTCAACACGCCCTGCTGTTGAATCTACTGCCACCACAACCTGCTCCAACACCAGAACTAGTGATCTTCTCCTCTTGTCCTTCTACTATCTCACTGCTAGTATTATAGTATTATAGGTCTTCATAGCTTCTCTATAAAATTAACCACGGAAACCACTCCTCAGCTCAAACAAGCCTTCAGTGATAGCTGGGCACTATGCAAAGTATTCTATGTACAGTTTCTTGTTTAAGCATAAGAAAGCACATGAAGGCATAATTACCCCATTTTTGATGAAATTTAGTAAGATTAAAATTGTTCATCAAGGTATGGAACAGGAATTCCATGCAGGTAGTTTGTCTATAGTCAGTATCTATGATCACCAGTTACTCAGCTCAATATGATTAAGGCGGTGACTTCATTCAGCCTTAAAGACTATCCTGGACATGTCCACCTCTGTGATATCCATATTTCGAAATGAGACTAATACAGTGCAATTAAGAACTTTTGGACTCAGTTGGGCATGGTGGGGCATGCTTGTAACACCAGCACTCCAAAAGGCAGAGGCAGGTGGATTACTGTGAGTTTGAGACCAGCCTGGTCTACAAAGTGAGTCCAGGACAGACAGGGCTACACAGAGAAATCCTGTCCCAAAAAACAAAAACCAAAACAAAACAAGAACAGCCAGATATACTCACACATAATCAAAGCACCTAAGGAGCGCAACCTCAGGTACATATGGAGTTCAAGGCCAGACCCAGCTACATGATACCATGTCTCAAACGTTCCCCCTCCTCCACATGGGGAGAGGTGCTGAAGATGTCATTCCTCTAGTAGACTCTCTTCTAGCATGCATGAAGCCCTAGATTGTCATTTTAAAGAAAGTAAATTCCAATCATTCGATTTTACCAATGAAGACTCAGGAGCCAGATGCTGGGGTGAACACCTGCTGGGTCAGAGAGGCAGAGAAAGCAGCAAGCTGACCTTTCTACTCAGTTAACATCCCAGAAGGAAAAGGCCTAAAGCTAAAAGTCAAAAGCCAAAAAGTCTGCTCCCAGGACAGCTTCAAAGAAAGCTGCTGATCTCAATTTGCCAGCATTTCAGAATGTTCTAAACAGGACTTCCATTATGCCTAAAATTTCTCAACATTTAGAGACTTAACCACAAATGTTATTGCTAGCTTGCTTAACCATTTCTTGCCAATTTTATTTGGGCCCCCAAATTAGCAGGAAACAACCTTAAGAGAACGATGTCCCATTTCCCTTCAAGGGAGTTGGGTAGGTTTGGGTTCTTTTTTGGGCTATGGATGTTTATTGTCATTAAGGGATGGCTATGTTATTAATGATCTTATTTTAAAAAGAGGCATAAGATGGGTGATGGTGGCACACGCCTTTAATCCCAGCACATGGGAAGGCAGAGGCAGGCAGATCTCTATGAGTTCGAGGTTAGCCTGGTCTACAGATCAAGTTCCAGGACAGCGAGAACTGTTACACAGAGAAATCTTGTCTTGAAAAACAAAAAACAAAAACAAAAAGAGACATAAAAACGTAGACTCATGGATTTCTCTCTTAGGTCAGAAGAAAGGGGTTGAAAAGAAAGAAGGGGTAATATAGAAATATCTTATAGGAATAATAAGACAAAAGGTAGATTATTGTATCTACTCTTCAACTTAAGAGATATTGTTATATTTAAATAAGGTTATTTTGATACATTTGGTATAAATTTTGGCATATTAATACAAATCCAAGGTTTATTTCCAGTACTTTTAAAACTGCTTTTTTGTTTTGTTTTGTTTTTTGAGACAGGGTTTCTGTGTGTAGCCTTGGCTGTCCTAAACTTACTTTGTAGACCAGGCTGTCCTCAAACTCACAGCAATCTGCCTGCTTCTGCCTCCTGAGTGCTGGGATTAAAGGCGTGCGCCACCATTGCCCGGCTTTGAAAACTGCTATTACAAACTGTTTAGGATAATTAATGCAAGTTGCTAGTTGATCAACTCATGATCATGTCAGATACTAGTCTAATTTATCACAGAAGTATACATTCTAGGTTTAACAGATAGATATGACTCTATAGATAGTTAATGTAAAAATGAATAGATATATAGGTCTTCAAAAACCTCAGAGACCTACAGAACATGGCATTTAAGGATGTTTTATTATCTTAAGGACTCTTTGACAATAAGACATGTCAGCCTCTGGCAGCACTCAGCCTACTTCAAAGAAGATGATGGGTATCGAAGAAACTCCATATGGAGATGGCTTCAAATGTGACAAGTTAGCCACCTAGACAAAGAAATGAGGCCGGGCGGTGGGGGTGCACACCTTTAACCCCAGCACTTGGGAGGCAGAGGCAGGTGGATCTCCGTGAGTTCAAGGCCAGCCTGGACTACAGAGCGAGTTCCAGGATAGCCAGAGCTGTTATACAGAGAAACCCTGTCTCAAAAAACAAAACAAAACAAAAAACAAAACAAAACAACAACAATAAAAAAACAAGTCAAAGAAATGCCCTCGTTTTTACCACAAACAGAACCCTTCCTAAAATGAGCAAGCTTGGATGCAGGCATAGTCGACTGCCTACCTCTGCCAAGACAGGGTAAGCAAATCCTCAATAGTTCCTGCCTCACAAACATGTCTGTCAGATATACTGGGCCAGAAGGATGAAGATGATTCTCCAACATTAAAGAGAGTTTTGGGTGGCTGTCTAGATTTTTTGGAAGCTGTTAACCTGAACTTCCTGTTTACTCAGGTAATTAATTTTATTCCTTCTCACATCTCTGATGGGGTTGAAGACTAGATAGTTATAGTTTTATAATTTAGCTTAGTTGTTTAGGAGTTAAGAAGATGTGTTACGGTCTAGATAGATGTTTTTAGATTGATAGATACAAGATATGATATAGAATAATAAGGATTCAAAACTCCGAACTCACCAGCATAGGAAAGATAGTAGACTACTTTCTCTTAAATTGCCAAGTACCTTTAGACTAGGTATTATATATGTAAGTCTTGCCTATTGGTTTTTGTAATTGTTTCATAATTGTTCTTACTGCATGTTATCATATTAAAATTAGAAAAAAAAGTAGAATCATAACAGCATGGTCTGGTGCTTTGTGTTTGATTATTAACTGTGTTGCTCCCTGAGGTCTGCTTGCTGTCTTTTATGTACCCCAAGTATGGCTGTGTAACCTTTCCTCCCTGATTGGCTGAATAAGAGGCCTACAGCCTGGGCAGGGCAGAAGGAAGGGGCGGAGAGAGGGTTCTCAGGTTGGCAGAGAGAAGGACCTTGGGTAGGAGACTGGCACAGGAGGAGGAAGGAAACAGAGCTGCTGCAATGGGTTAACATGGGGAGAAGCACATGGCCAGATCAGCATGGATGGAGGAAAGCAGCCCAGACAAACAACATTAGCAAGTATTTTGGGATTATGGATGGGGAGTAGCTGAGATAGGAATGACTAATCCAGATGGCCTGGGCTGGGGGGCTGGGGAGGGATAAGGATAGTTTAGAGGGTTAATATCTGCCCAGTCCCAGGTAAAATGAGGCTATTCTAAAATACGACAGGTGTCTGTATCTTTATTGTTTATAATAGCAGGTTAGAAAATACTGCTGTAATAATTATAAGTGGTTCTTTTTATACTAGATTACATTCCCAGATCACACACTTGTAATCTCTAGGAAGAACAGAGGGACAGAAGTTCAAGGTTAGCTACATAGCAAACTTTAAATCTAATCTAGAATATATGAGATCCTATCTGGTGGAGGATGAAAGGGAAGCATTTGAGTTCAATGATCAGGCTGTTCAATCCAAGGCCTACTTATGGCCTTTGACAAATTACTCTCTTCTGAACTTACTTCTGTTTCTATAATATGGGAATGATATGGTATTGTGGAGGTTTGAATGAAATTGGCCCCCATAAATTCATATGTTTGAATTCTTGATACCCAGTTAATGAACTGTTTAGAAAGGATTAGGGGGTGTGCCCCTGGTCAAATAGGTGTGTCCTTGTAGGTGTGTTACTGGGGATAGACTTTGAGGTTTCCAAACCCCAGATCTGCTGCTTGCAGATCAGATGTGAGCTCTTAGCTACTGCTCCAGTGATATGCCTGCCTGCCTCCACACTCCCCACCATGATCATGGACTCACCCTCTGAAACTATAAGCAAGCCTCCAATTAAATGCTTTCTTCTGTAAGCTGCCTTGGCCATGTGTTTCCTTATAGTAAGAAAGAGAGATGCCTACCTTGAAAAATTGGGATGATTAAATGAGATTGAGAATAAAAATAGTGACCTACTACCTGGATCACAGTAAATATTAGCCAACCTAAATAATATGATCACACTGCCCCCTTGCATTTTCTGCCTTTCTCTTTTCTACCTATCTCTGGAAGGTCAGGATTTTACACAGCCCACAGCAACCTCTTCTGGATGCCTAGAATGATTTTGCTCCCTTGATATGGACTATAAATTGACCTATAGGTTAATAGAAATATCATCATCCATAATGCCATGCAGGTACTGATATAACACAATGATTTACTCTTTTGAATCCTCATTACAGTGCTATGAAATAGTTACTATCTTATTCTTTCTTTGTAGGTGATAAAACTAATGCACAGAAAGGTTAAATAACCTACCTAAGGTCAGACAATATGTGAAAACCCAGTAAGTCTGGCACCAGAAGTCATAGTTTCACATTTGTATTTTTAAGTACCTTTGAAAGAGTGAGGCCTTTTAAAACCAAGAATGGTGTCTTCTCTAGATATGCCACAAGACCAAACTAGACCCTCCCAGAGACTCTTGTATACAAACATCTAATACACTGTATCCCATCTGTACCAGGACCTGAACCTGCTTGACTCTATCCTGTCCCCTTAACATTCCTTTTCTCTCTTCTCCGACCCTTTCCCTTCTCCTCTCTTTTGTCTACTGGGGACTGAACACATCGCCTCACACATGCTAAACAAGTGCCACACCTCTCTGTTACATCCCCAGCCCCTTTTTGTGTATTTTATTTTGAGACAGACTCAAACTTGAACTTGCCATCCTCTTCCCCAAGGCTCCTTCTCCTTGGTAGCTATGATACAGACCTGTGTCACCAGGTCTGGCTCACCAGTGAGTTCCAGGCAAGTCAAGGCTACACTCTGTCTCCAAAATCCAAAACCAAACAAACAAAAACACATAAAGAAAAGTACTGGTAATTTTCCTGGCACAGCAAGTATGACTGAAAAGCAAATGATAAATGGGTGGAGGTGTTTCAAACATACTTCTAAGTACTTAAAAGAAAAAACAACAACAACAACAAAAACCAGCCAATATGAGCTTAGCAGATATAGTGCTTGCCAGAGTCATGGGAATCCTGGGCTTGACCTCATAAGAATAAGTTCTGTGGTTCATGTCTGTAACTGAAGCTACAAAGTAAGCTCATGTCCAACCTGTGCTACCTCAGACCATTCTAAAAAACAAAATCATCTATATACAAGAAATTTTAACAAGAAAACCAAACACCTAAAAGTTATCAGGAATATTGCACAGTTAACAAAATAAGAAACTCAAGTGATAGTAAAAAAATTATTTTAAAAACCCCAAAAGTGTTATATTTAACCATAAAATTGCAAACATTTAAAAGGAATAATTCCTCTAGACTCTCAACAAGACTGAGTTTGGAAAGCAAGTGCTAGGGATGGGAACAAAAATTTACCCTAGCCAGTAATGACAAAAATGTAAGTCAGGCCCAGTGTACAGAAGGCCCTGGGTTCAATCCCTAGCACCTCTCTCCATGCAAAGAAAATTCAGAAAGGAAAAAAATAAAAATAAAAAAGATGAAAGTGTGAGAATACATACAGGAGCATAATTTGAGAGAAAACAACTTTAACATCAACAGACTTCAATAAATTATGCTTATTAAGGATAATGCAGGTCTGTTGCAGAAAGATGCTAATATTGTTAAGGGGAACATATATGTAATAAACCAGCATTCATAATATTGGAATGCACATATGTAAAAATTAAAATGTTATACAGATCTACATATTAATAAGGAAGATATTGAACAAATATATAAATGACTATCTCTCACAGAAATATGCTTGGGAAGAATATTTGAACATGACCATATATATATAATTAATTTCCTTTTTATTTTCCAATGACCATTTGAGAGCTTTATGTAAGAATGGTTTTCATTATCTCAGTATGAGAAATACCTTTCATGTGTGTCATTTTATAAAATGTATGACATGTACTATACAATGTGATAAACATATTCACTCACTGATAAATGGCTAGATCACAAGTATGTATCACCACATCTGACCTAAAAACATCTTTATATCTACAACTCTAAATAGTTCAGTCCACGTATCACAAGGTAGGAAACACATTCTTCAATCGAAATAATCAGTATAATGATTTTTATCTCTTCTGATGAATATAAGCTTAATTTGAAAATGTAAAAATGTTCTGAGCCAGATGTAGTTATGCTTGCTTATAACTCTAGCACTTGAGAGACTGAGGCAAAAATATGCTGTATACCACCAGCCTGGAATACAAAGTGTCATAGGCCTTGTCTTTAAAAAACACACAACACAACCAGGCAGTGGTGGCGCACACCATTAATCCCAGCACTCAGGAGGCAGAGGCAGGCGGATCACTGTGAGTTCGAGGCCAGCCTAGTCTACAAAGTGAGTCCAGGACAGTCAAGGCTACACAGAGAAACCCTGTCTTGAAAAAACAAAAACCACCACACGCAGAGAGAGAGAGAGAGAGAGAGAGAGAGAGAGAGAGAGAGAGAGAGAAATATAACTAAATATATTAAAAGCAATAAGCAACCCTATAGTGGCTAACTTCTTTTCATGGGTCATAGAGTGCGGAGAAGGATAAGTGGAAAAAAGAAACAAACTAATGAACTGGGGACAGAAAGCTTAAGCTTGAATTGATTCCTGCACAGAACACAAGAAAAACAAGGATACCGACTTCATCTTGTGACAATTATTGTTACACAGTAAATATTCATAAGTCATTTTCTAGATGAGTGCCACCCCTGAAACATATGCTGCAGAAGATAACAGAGGAAAGAAAACCCATCTCCTTAATCCACAGTACTTTACTGTATGAATCTAAGAGCACGCCCAAATGAGCAGCAGCAGGGAAGTTCCCTGGATTCTGCAGAAGCAACAACTCCGAGAAGGAAGGCAACATATATGATGTGTCCCCAGAGCTTAGTGGGAGAACCTCCCACATGTTAAGAGAAGCAGGATGTTGTGAAGGATCTTTTGCTGGTTAGTTTTCTACCTCCCACAGGCCAAGGTGCTTAGCATTCAGCTGTGGATAACGGGCATACTGCACAAGTCACTCTTTAGCCACTTGCTCTCCCATGTTCTAGGATTATAAGATTTATTTAACAATAAAGAACCCACACAGATATAAGGATACAAATAAAAACCAACTCTTAAATTTTACCATTAATGACATCCCTCGGAAGCCTAGGTCTCTCCCACCTCATGAAACAATCAACTTAGCAAAAAGCTCCTCTATTACAGACCCACAAAATCTCACTGTTAATAAAATCAGGGTCATCAAAACAGTGCTCCCTGGGGGAAGCGTCTCCAAGTGAAACTCACACACAATGATAATCAGTGTCATTTTACTTAGGGAAAAAGAGCCAACAGCTATTTCAAGACTTGTACGACTGTCTTACATGGTGCTGCCAGGCAGCCTGGCCCCTGACAGACAGGGGACATCTTGAGTCCATTACCTTTAGGAGGGAAGTACGACTTGCTCTCTGCTTTATGAGGCCAGTCCACCACAAGAGGTCCAAACCTGCGAAAGCTGGCAGTGATCTCATCTACAAAACAAAGAAGGAATTTAGTAAAAGGGGGAAAAACTGTAATCAGAAGAAAAAGAAAATAGATGTTTTCATTAAAAGATGTTTTTGAGGGACTTTGGCCCTCTTTTGCATGTATTTTCTACAGAAGTCAATCTGCAGAGGGAAGCACCATTGCCCTCAACCACGTAAAGCATGTTTCTACAGTAACTTTAATTTCTTTCCTTTTACTGCCAATAAACTTAACAAGAAATTTGGAATTAAAGTCTAATTCTAGCTAACATGATCTTTATGTCAAACAACACAGAAGGTTTCCAAAACTGAGAATGTTTCTCTGTCTTTAGAAAAACATTAAAGATGCAGAAGATGTTTCAAATAGAATTTTCATGGACAGAAGAGATGGCTCAGTGCGTAAAGGGCCTTTTCAAGGAGTTCAATCCCTGAGACTCACATGGTAGCAAGAGACTCTTAAAAACTGTCCTCTCGCCACCACATGCTATAGCAATGATATCACCCCTAAATAAACAAATGCAGATTGAAAACCATATACATATGATCTCATTTGTACAGAATCCATTTGTATGGAATCTCTAGGGTTATTTTATAAGCAAATGATCCTATTGATAAGGAACAAGGACAACAAAGTAGATGGCTTTTTGGTGATGAGAAAAGGTTAAAAGCCAATTGTCTCTCTTAGGTCTCCACACTGCCCTCTTTACTAAGCGGTATACAAAGCCTGCAGCTCCGTTACTTTATCCTCTTCTGACTAGAAGAAGACTGTGACCTTGTAACTCCTTGGTGTAGGTTGTTGTTCCCTCAGCCATGGTAAGAAATTTATCTTAAAGAAAATCTAATTGACAGACAATATTGACACAGATGAGGACAGTTAGAGGGAAATGAGGCTTTGCCAACCTACAACTTTAATGTAGTAAGTCTAAAAATATTTTTTCAGTGTCCCCTCCCCCATAATGGAAAAGCTAAAGAAACCATGGCCTATTATATTAGCATTAGAGCAGCACTGACCAAGCAAGTCAGTGGCAGATTTCCATAGCACATCCAAAGCCTATGAGAACTGGAATGGTTTCTTTAAGTTAGCTCTGCCATAGTTTAATTTCACATCCCCATTTAACACGTGTTTATGGATGCTGCCCTGGAGAAGAGTCAGCGTCTGTCTGGTGACACAACGCACAGATGCTCGGCTCTAGTAATGTTGGTAACGAACGCGTATGGTACCTTCGTCGATGTCAGGAGGAAGGCCTCCAACAAACACCTTCCTAGAGTAGCGTTCCACTCGCTCCCCATTTTGACATCGAGTGGGAGAACTTAAGCCAGATGATAAGGCCTGATCGCCATGGCTGTCATCCAAGAAGGCGTCTTCAAAGGGAAAGAGAGAAGACCGACCTGAAACAAAGTAGCAGTTTCTATAATCAGAATGGCTTTCCTGTCTGAAGCCAATTGTTCCAAGTGAAGCATACAAAACACAATGTCTCCTGAGGTATGGCTTCTCCAATAGAAAACTTAACTGAAGATCACCAAGTACAGCCATGTTTACACACAACACTGAAATGACAAATAATATCTAAGGACGAAGCATCAAAACCGCATCTGCCTTCCTTGATTAAAAAAAAAGGTCACTGCATTATACTCATACAGTCCCTGTCGCCGTTACTAAGTATGTGCCCTCTGATTAAGAGGCACTCCCACCTAGCTGAAGAGCTGCTGGAAGATGCTGGCTGCATGGGGAGGGAGAATCATCTTTCTTTGGACATGTGTCCACTGGTAGGTGAAGGTGTGGGTAGTACTAGTTAGACTCTAGCTATTGAGGAGAATCAAGACCACATAAAGTTGGAAGGGGCATGTGTTTGGGGGTCTGAAGGAGAAGGAGGAATAAGAACAAAATAATTTGATACATATATGAAATTCTCAAAGAATAAAATATTATGCTAGCTGGGCATGGTGGCACATGCCTTTAATTCCAGCACTTAGGAGGCAGAGGCAGGCAATCTCTGTGAGTTCAAGGCCAGGACAACCAGGACTACACAGAGAAACACTGTCTCAAAAAACAAAGAAAAAATTATGCTAATAAAATATATCCATAAGTTATTTTTTCTTCAACCAGTTTTGAAAGTACAAGCAATCTCCAGATCTTTATCTGCTTTTGGTGGTGACTCAGGGGGTTAGTTGTAAAGGCTGGTCCTCATGACAGAAGCTAATTTCGTCTCTTCTAATAGCAGGGCCAATGACAGTTTTCCTAGCATGCAAAGGTACTCCAATTTGAAAATAAGCACATGCAACAACATTGTACAGGGTATATAAACACTAAATCAAGATGTAGAAGTATAGTGTGGGTGTGACTACAACATATTAACACTATTACTCTAGACTATATTTTAAATCACTCACTAAAAAGAAGAAAAAGAAAAAGAAAAGCTGAGCATGGTGGCACATGGATTTAATTTCAGCACTGGGGAAGTCAGGAAGAGGAGGATCTCTGTGAGTTCAAGGCCAGCCTTGTCTACACAGGGGGCTCCACTTGAGCCAGGGTTACAGTGATGCTCTCAGAAAAACAAGCATTAGCAACAACAAAATTCCCATAGAATTGTTTTCTTTTTGTGACAAGGTCTTTCTGTGTAGCCCTGGCTATCCTGGAACTCAATATGTACACCAGGCTAGCTTCAAATTCACAGAGCTCTGACTGCGTCTGCCTCCTAAATGCTGGGATTCAAGGTGTAAGTAAATGACTGGCAATTATTTTCAATCTGGCACTTCAAAATAGATGCCAAATTAAAAAAATATATTTTTCTAGCTTGACATGGTACTGCATGCCTGTAATCCCAGCAGTTAGGTAGGCAGGGGCAGGGGGAATCACTGTGAGTTTGAGGCTAGCCTGGACTACAACGTGAGTCTAGGACAGCCACAGCTACACAGAGAAATTGTCTCAAATTTTTTTTTGTTTTGAATCTGTGAGTTCCTGGTAAAACTTGCCAGCCGTTCAACTGTCTTGAGCACTCCAGTTCGAGAGGAAGCTGGGATAGAGGAACAGGGGAAGAGAGAATAGATCAGGAAGAAGAGGGGGACGGAGGGAGGAGAGGAAGAAGCAAGAGAGCAGAATAAAGGGAAGGATGGAAAAAGAGAGGAGGGAGAGGAGGAGGGAGGAGAAGGACCAGCAGCAGGAAGAACAAAGGGGGAAAGAAGTCGTCTCTAAGATGAACCCTCAGGCTTTATGGAAAAGAGCGCACACTGATCTTTATTTCCCTGAAACCCAGGGTTTGAAGCACAATACCCTGAAATACAATATAAATAGCCTTAGAAAAATCGTGACCATTTCTGTTACCAAAACCGAAAAATGTTGCTAAGAGAATCATGTTAGACTAGGAGCAACTCGGAGGTATGGGAAAGGGCAGTCTTGGAGCGTGGAGGTGATGGAGGGGCCAGGGTGGGGACAGTGAAACACAGAGACATTTTACTCAGTCCTCCCAGCACGGCTACAGAGACAGAGGAGCCACCTATCTCTCCAGCCTGCTAGGAACAAACAATAAACAGCAAACTCTCACCCCTTGGTGCTTGTTTTTATCTCTGGGAGTAGAGGAAACATATCTGCAGCAACTACGGGCAAAATGAGCTTCCTACAGACATGTTCTGCCATGCAGTTCACACGCTAAGCCTCATGCCTACTCAGTGTTGGGCTCCTAATTAAGTCAGCATTTCCCATAGAACATCTATTCCCACCTCCTAATTCCAACATAAGAAACGTGAGATGTGCAAAAGACAAAAGCCGGTGGAGAAGAGGCAGAAGGGAACTGAAGGGGGGAGCTGCGCGGGCCATGAGAGAGCAAAATGCTGCTCTGCAGTAGAGAAACACTAGCTTCCTCCTAAGTTACACTTAGTTCTCAATTACTCACCATCCAGAGCTAAGATAGCAGAAGCCTTTAACACACACCACTCAGTGGGAAAAACACTGGAGGGAATGTTTATTCCTTTTCTAAGAGCATCGAAGTACTTCTGACAAAGGAATCCCGTCAATGAGGGACAGGCAAGTACACGCTGAAACAGTAGGTAATGAGAGAAGCCAGGTGACAGCGTGTCTCTCCTGTGGTTTGCAGGAGGGCAATTTTCAGCACAATTTTGTGGAGTGGAAGTTTGAGTGAAATAACCAAAAACCTTCACATAAGCTCCTGATCTTCCAGTTAAATCTGCTCTGTAAGTATCAACACAAAGGCCTTCTGGGAGATGGCTCAGTGGGTAAACCATGTGCCATAAAAATATGGGAGCCACAGTCAGAGCCCCAGCACCTATACAGACACCTGGTGGGCATAGTGGTCACCTGTAATCCCAGCACTTAGGAGGCAGAAACAGGGGGTCCCTGGAGCGAGCTGGCCAACCAGACTAGCACAATCAGGAAGCTCTGGGAGAGATCCTGCCTAAATATGGAATGTTCAGGGTGGAAAATAATCAAGGAAGGCGGCTAACATCAACCTCTGACTTCCATAAATCTACACACATGTATACATACATCCACATACATGTGAGCTCACACACTACACATATATGCAAGCAAAAAGCAAAGGCCTTTTATACATACCCAATTCAACCCAGAAATTTAGTATTTATACTTTATATTCATTCTCTCCACCACCCAACAGCCCCTCTATATAAAATCCATTTCTCACTAAATTCTACCAACTTAAGCTTCAAAATACAATTTTACTGTAAGTCCTGTCCATCACTACTACTACTAATACCCTAATCCAAACCATCAACTTATTCCTCGACTCACAGTCTGAGTAGCTACATAAAACCTTTTTCTCACTGGTTTCTACCTAGAATTCAACAATACTTTAGAAGGCGGAGGAGGGAGGAAAGGAAAGAAAAGCTAAAGCATCGATTTTCCAACATTAATCTGCACATCCTACACTCCTGACTTCACCCTACACTCCTGACTTCAAAGCTTCCGATGACCTTTCATTGCCTTCCGGATAAAGCACAAAAACATCGCTGGGAACTACAAAGTCCCTGCTCACTTCCTCCCTAAGGCAGCTGCGGCTGCTCCTTGCTCAGTAACCTCTCAGATCACACAGAATCCCTTTGGGTTTCTTGACTATTCCTCCTTGCCACAGGTGCTAAGGTCGTAAATGTTCCTGTAACCTCTAAGCATTCCTTTCTGCAATCATAGTTAATTCTTTTTGAAATTTTTTAGATTTATTTATTTGTATGAATGTTTTGCCTGTATGTATGTGTGTGTGCCATATATGTGCCCTGGCACCCACAGAGGCCAGAATATTATATCAGATGCTTCGGAACTACAGTTATAGATGGTTGTGAGGTACCGTGTGGGTGCTTGCGACTGAACCCGGGTCCTCTGCAATAGCAGCCAGTATTTTTAACTGCTGAGCCTCAAACTCAGAGATCCACCTGCCTCTGCCTCCCGAGTGCTGGGATTAAAGGCGTGCGCCACCACACCCGGCTCCACCTCAAACTTTTAAAAGCTTATTTTTAATATGTGGGTGTTTTGCCTGTGTGTACATCTGTATACCATGTGAGTGCCTGACACTCTCAGGGACCAGAAAAAGTATCAAATCCCCAAAAACTAGAGTTATAGATGATTTTAAGAACCCTGTGGATAATGGGAATCTAGCCTAGGTCCTCTGGAAGAGTAGCCAGTGCTCTTAACCAGTGAGCCATCTCTCTAGCCTTGACCTTCTGGTTGTCCTGTACCCACCTCTCAAGTGCTAGGATGCACTACCACACTTGTTTTTTGGTAGTCTTGGGGACTGCACCCAGGTCTTCATGTTTGTTAGGCACCCACTCTACCAACTGAGCTACAGCCTCACTAAAGTGGCTTTTTACACACATGCCCTGGAAACCATTACGCTCCCAATCAACTTCATTTTTTAATTAAAATATTATTTATCTACTTATTTATTTTGCCCTGCCAGAATCACTTTTCTAAGTGACCTCTGTCTGACTATGTTCCAAAGCCTACAGTAACTTCTGTCACCTCTACAGAAAGTCGAACCCAGGGAGTAGGGGGAAGAGTTGAGATTATGAAAAAAAACAGTGACTATCCAGATGGGCAATGAGGAAGTCTTCAACCAGAGCAGTGAAGAAATGGCAGATAGTGGAGACATTCCTGAGCAATGATCACCGTAACCACAGCTTCCCCAGAGGGAAAGAAAAGCCAGAGTTGTAAAACTCTGGACAGTTTTCAAAGTCAGTCATGGAGGGTTAAGATACTTTCTACGGCTTTAAAACCAAGCCTCTGCCTTATTAATAGTATTTAGAGTGCTCTGCGCCTTAGCAATGAAGGCTGCCTTGGGAATGGAACTACAAATAGTGAACACACAGATGATGTTACTGTAGCTCCAAGTGGGAACTGAGAATATCGCTCCTGAACCCAGCCCACAAACCCAGAAATCCGAATTTGCAGAGGTCAGGCTTCAAAATCCACACCCCCACCGCAGCGCTTCATTTGCTGAAGTTTAGGAGCCACCTGGAAGGTACTATCTATCTGCAGCAGGTGAACACTGATGGGGGGGTGGGGGGTGGGGGCTAGGGGGGGTGGGCCGTGGGGGGGGTGCTGTGTGATGCTTCTGAAGCTTAGAAACATCCAAGCTAAGGAAAGCATAGCCGCATGATCTGGAATGTAAAGTCTATAGCCAGCTTTCCTGTAACATAACTGCCTGAAGCCCTGTAGATGGAAAAGCTGCTATAGGAAGCATTTAAAAGACAACCTGTGGGCTTTGGGGAGGGTTAAGGGCATGCATGGTTCAGTGGCAGAGTACTTGCTTAGTTTGCATAAGGTCCCAGGTTCAAAACTCAGCAGGAAAAAAAAATATTGTCAGCCTGGCTTATATAGAGACAGGACTACATAGACTTGCCTAAAAAAAAAAAAAAAAAAAAAAGGCAGGAAGGCAGGAAGAGCACTTCTTTAGGCTACAGCGTTCCCACACCCTGATAGACACCTATGGGTTTAAGTTCCTGAAGGACTGTTTACTTATTACCGTTACACTGCACGTGTCTAGGTGTCTCTGTGTGTTGCCATGTGTGTGCAGGTGCCTACGGAGCCCAGAAGAGGAAGCTGAATGTCCCGGAGCTGGAGTCACATGCTTAATGGTGGACGCTGAGAACAGAGCTCCAGGCTTTTGGCTCCGAACAGTTGTTTTTGTCCATGAATTTGGTGCTTTGTTACTGTGAGGGGGTGATTTCCGAGTAAGCCAATGACGCTTCCATTGCTGCAGACGCTCACCAGGGTAAGCCAGGGCACTAGTATTCCTAGCAGTCCACTGGAGCCTCGTGACGCTACCATCCACGTGGCCATTTGGTTGGCATATATCCATGCTCAAAACAGATTGTCCAGGGTACAGGCCTGAAACACCAGTCCTTGGGGGCCTGAGTAGGGGAGTCTCGTG
Organism: Acomys percivali; assembly: GCA_907169655.1. Taxonomy (NCBI): domain Eukaryota; kingdom Metazoa; phylum Chordata; class Mammalia; order Rodentia; family Muridae; genus Acomys; species Acomys percivali. Next base: position 55,910,084 of record OU015757.1, read on the forward strand.
TCTGAGGCCACCCTGGCCTTCAGAGTCTACCCCGACCTACCCAGCGCAGCCATAGCCTTCCTCAAATGCAGACACTAGTGACTGGGCCAGGGATGGGCTAAATGAGAAGCGACTGTCCTTTTTCTTTTTCTCTCTCTCTCTCTCTCTCTCTCTCTCTCTCTCTCTCTCTCTCTCTCTCTCTCTTTTAAAGGCCATTCCTAGGGAAATGGCTAAATTTTTAATTCCTGCATATGTTATTAGCAATTGAAATCTTAAGAAGCTGCATGTGCGCTATCCTACCGACCTGCCCCACTACCTAGACCCCTCTCAAATACTCCTTTTCCTTAAGGGAAACATTGTTCAACCTCAAAATGCTTTAAACAATCTACATTAATATCCTAAAGGAATTACACTCCTATGTGAAGATAATAAACGTCGGAATTCAAACCTCGAGAAACTTCCACAGAAAATTAATATACAATACTGCAACAGAAGAAAAGGAAAGGCTCCTGCACTGCTCTAACCTGGCCACATGGTGTGCCGCCACACCCTCTGCTTCTGGCGTTCACTCTCAGTTACTGTTCAGAACAAAGCGGCTGATCCGTGAGGGAATGAATGCTGTGTGAAAGTGGCAATGACCTGAAACTAAAAGACCTGCAGAACCAAGCTCCAGTTGACCTGCAAAGTGCTAGCAGTCGAGGGAAAATGTCTTTAAGCTCTTCCTCACCAGGAAGCTCCTTCCTGCAGCAATCGATGGGAAAACCAAAGCCAGTGGCCACGCAGGGCTTCCACATACATTCAAGCCAGCTCGTGCTGAAGCGCCTGCCATGACTGCCGTGACCCCAGCCCCTCCACACACTACTAGTCCAACACTCCCATTTACAGGTCCTTCCAGCTCAGCCTTGCAAGCAGCTCAGAAATCAGCTTAGGAATTTAACAAAAATGGACGGTGAGAAATGGCTTCCTAAAAATAAATAAACAAATAAATAAATATCTCCATGGAAACTGAACTAGGGCTGATCCAGGTGAAAGGCTTCTGGATCTCTAGAGGCTCCAGGGCTCTCTTACTGAACACATTTTGCTTGCTTGCTTGCTTGGCTTCACTTCTTTGTTTTCACACAGGCCTCACTATATAGCCCAGGGTGGCTTCAAACTCTTGCTTCTGCTGTCTCAGCATCCCCAGTGCTGGGATAATAGGTACATGCCACTCTGCCCTGCACAGAAATCTTACATAATAAAAGCATATTTTACTTTATATAGGTATATCTTAGTCATAAGCCTACATGCAAATTATTATTAATTTTTTTTGAGGCAGGATCTTATTATATAGCCCTGGTTGGCCTGAAATGAACTACATAGACCAGGCTGTCCTCAAATTCGCAGAGATCTGTCCACCTCTGCCCTTGCTCCCTGTGTGTTAGGATTACAGGTATGTGCCAACACATCCAGTTACAAGTAAACTCTTAATATCTACCTAAACTTATTTTTTTCCACTGCTATTTCAAGTCACAGCATTGCCATTCACCCCACAGCTTCCACCAGAACCAAATCATCCCTAAGGTCGCCTTCTGAGTTACTTGTCACGCTCAGTTCATCAGCATGGTGCCATCCTTCCCACTGTTGCACCCTCTCTCCAGAATACATCATTGTGAATGTCTCTACAACCTCACTGCCATCTTACTAGCCCAAACCCATCACTTCTTGCTATCTTGACGTCGTCTAACTAGGCAGCCTGCTTCTCTTTCCACTCCTCTCCAAGCAGCAGAGCTGTGTCTTCACTAGGCCCTGCAATGATCTCCTTGCACACTTGGAACAAGCTCAAAATCCCTACAAGAAGTAAAAACAGACTCCCTCCCTCCAAATTCCTATTTCAACCATTTCCTTGTCTCAAGTCCTTTTAAAGACATCAGTTTTATTGAAATGATATTCATGCGTTACATAATTCATACATTTAATCAATTAGACGTCACATTCTATCTTCCTTCAACCACTTGGTTCTAGGCTACTACTATTCTTTGTGTCTTGATAGATTTTGTTAGTCTGGAATTTCAGATGCGTGTGATGCTGTAATAGGTGATTGGCACCTTTACAGGGCATATACTGTTTTCAACATTTATAGATATTGTATTGTGAATTAACACTTTGCATTAAGTCTTTACACAAGCCATTTTCCCCACCTTCCCTTTTTACAACATTCATTTATTTTTATTTTTATGTATGAATGTTTTGCCTGAATGTATATATGGGCAACACATGCATGACTGGTGCCTGCAGAGGCCAGAGGAGAACTCATTAAACTATTCCATATTTTTTATAAGTTTGAAATTTTCCATAATTAAAAAAATTTAAAGCCATGCATGGTAGTATATACCTGCAATCCTGACACTCTAGGTGAGACTCTGGAGACTGGAAAATCCTAAGTTCGAAGCCAGCCTAGAACAGATAGTGAGACCCTATCTCAACAAACAAAAAGCCCAGATGGCTCCTCAGGCTCTGTGCTTCACTTTAAATATCACCTGACCTCTACATCACTGGGATAGGTAACCTCCCCTTCTTTCCTTCCTGGTACTTAAAAACAAATGGAGAGGGGAATGAGAGGGGAAGTTGCATGCAGCTCAGGCTGGCCTAGAATTCACTATGTAGCTAAGGCTGGTCTTGAACTCCCAATCACGCTACCGCTACCTGCCAATTACAACCCTACAGCACTATGTCTGGGCTTTTTTTTTTTTTAAATTATTTTACTTTCATTATTGTGTATTGTAGGCCCCATGGATGATGGTGCACATGTGGAAGTCAGGGGACAATTCAATGTAGCTAGTTCTTTTTTTCCATCTTTATGTGGGGTCTGGGAATTGAACTCAGGTCACCAGACTTACGCAGCAACTGTCTCTACCCACCAAGCCAACTCACTAGTCCCTGGCTTTTGTCAAATGGATAAAAATATTTGTCTCGTTATTTATTTGTTTGTTTATTTATTTATTTTCTCTGTCCTATCTAGAGCACACTGAAGCAAAGTGAGAGACGACGGGAGCCTAGCACTGGGTAGCCATGCACACACTTAATGAGCAGAATGGGTGGAAGGCCCAGGACTCCGTTTCCATTCTCTCTTCTGGTTCCTCCCACAAAAGTGAAAATGAGTGATCTGACTCCCCTCTCTCTCTCTTCTGCGCTCCTATTTTTCCCTTACTACACCAACCAATGTAATTCAAGATATTATAATCACAAGCATTAAATTCTTCAGCCCATGACTATGTTTTACTCTGGAGCCATATACTTGCGACTTTCAATAAACAACCTCATGGAACTCAGTTCGCATTAGCATAATGTAGTCATACCACAGTATCACCAGCATGGCGGCAAGCCCCTCGGAGCGGGCTTGCCACAGAAAGAGGGCCTCAACTCAAGAACCCATGTTTGTTTTATTGGACTTTAGAACTTTTTAATCAATTAGTTCATCCATTAGAATAATTCATGTTTATGGCCTATGTCTACTGAGTTTACAATAGTTACTCCAGTGACTCTTTCCGGTTGCTCATTTATATTGTTCAAATAGAAACTTTTGGATTATTCTTGTTGTTCTATAACTAAAAAAATTAAACATCAAGAACACTGATGAAGAACTGGAGGTACAGCTCAATGGTAGAACACATGCTTAACATGCATAAGGACTTCGGTTAGTTAAAATAGCATGTATGCGCGAGCGCACACACACACTGGCACAGTTAATCTCTCTTCTTGTAGACAAATGTCTTCATGAGCCCATAAAACTCATGCTTGTATGAAGTTTGTTGTTGTTGTTTTCTGATACAGGGCCTCTCTGTGTTAGCCTTGGCTGTCCTGGACTCACTTTTGTAGACAAGGCTGGCCTCGAATCACAGCGATCTGCCAGCCTCTGCTTCCTGAGCGCTGGGATTAAAGGCTTCATGTGAAGTTTAAAGTCACAATACATATTAAATGTGTAAGCAGCAAGCATGGAGCAAGCACTGTCACAAGTGTGAGGAAACTCTTGGGCTACACAGTGCATACCAGGAAGACTTTGCTAAAAAGGAGGAGGAGGAGGAGGAAGAGGGAGGAAAGAACAAAGGAAGGAAAAGAGGCGAAGGGTGCAAGCCAAGATCTTATATGGCACTACTTAGCACACTAGTTCCCAACAGGATGGTGCACACATTAAACTTGTTAGAGAAGGAATATTCCTGCAGGACAATGTTAAGATTCTCTAATATAACAGACAGCATTGTCTGCAGTAACAAAATAAAATGGGTATTAATGGAAAAAACAGGTTCTTATTTTCCAGTCTTACTGTTTGGCATATAATTCTCCACCCCACAATTCCCCCCAGTGCTGGGGTTATAGTCAGGACCTCATACATGATAGGTAAGCTCTACAGCTGAGCTACAGGCCTACCTAATTCTTCTCTTCCAGTCTGTCCTTGCCCTTCCCCCTCCAGCTCCATTGCTAGACTGCTTAGCCTTCAAAGAGCCTAGTTCTAACACTCCCATCCAAACCATTAGTTAGTGTCCAAGATCTTCCCTGTTTTCATTACTTGTGTCTTAAGGCTCTTTCAAAAAGCCTCGCCTTCTGATTCAAAAGCCATTCATCAAGAAAGCGTGGACCATCTCATCACCACTTTTGCCTCATGCAGGAACATGATACTCTCCCCTCTACACGCTCCTAGCTGAATCACACACTGATTCCAGCTTCCAGCTCCTCTTCCAGTATCTAAATGGCTCCTGAGATTCTCCCTATTCCAGGTTTACCAGAAGATTCCACTGGCATTACTTTTATTTACAAAACTCAAATCTTTCACATATATTCCTATTACTTCCTACTTTTAAAGAATTTACCAACATGTATATATATACATATAGAATATGAGTTCTAGTAAAAGTCTATTCTTTTCTACTGTGTTTAAATTTTTTCATTTATTATTATGAGTATGATGCATGTGGGTGGGGGAGCATGCAGAGAGGACAACTTTGTGAGTCAGTTCTCTCCATTCACCTTTGTGGGTTCCTGAGAGCAAACTCATGTCATCACATTGGTACGGCATGTACCTTACCTGCTGACCCATCCTGCCTGCCCCTCAAGTTCTATTCTTACTCATAAATAGAATGAATACACACACACACACACACACACACACACACACACACACACACACACAC
>OU015757.1:55915237-55958112 GCA_907169655.1 Acomys percivali
CACACACACACACACACACACACACACACACACACACACACACACACGAGTTTACTTTTTAGATTTTTTTTTGAGCAGTCTAGATGTTAACTTAATCCTTACAACAAGAATAAATGTCAATAAAGAAGCTCTTCTCTCTTAGAATGGAGAACTAAATCAAAAGCATGGATCAAACATTTTCACCTTCTACCTGCTTCCTCTACCTCACACCCTCACTCCCTACTTCAGCTATGACGAGGAATCTGGAGACTTAAGACAGTGGGAATCTAAATATTACAGGCAATAGCACAACATCTGATATGAAGAAGAGTAAGGCGTTCAAAATTATTAAAGTCAAATCTATCTTTCTTTCCTCATTTACTTATTTATTTGTTGACTGACTGATTGAGTGAGTGAGGCAGAGTCTTACCACGTAGGCCAGGCTGGCCTTAAACTAACAGAGATCTGCCTGCCTCTGCCTTCCAAGTGCTGGGATTAAAGGCACCAGCTACTAAGCCTAAATGTTTTAGATCTCAAGAAAGGGTTTTGCTGTAGAACTCTGGCTAGCCTGGTTCTCAAACATAACGCAATCTCATACCTCAGCCCCTCAAGCATCAGAAGTACAGGCTTGTGCCACCATGTCTAGCAAGCAATTTTTAATTTTTTTTTTTTTTTTTTTTTTTTTTTTTTTTTTTTTTAGAAATAGGAGCTCATGGTGCTGCATAGGCTGGCCCAAACCTTCTATTTCACATGATCCTCAGCCTTCTGAGAGGCCAGGATTATGGGCAAGTACCATTATTTCCAGCTAATAATTGAAAAAATATAATGCCAAACTCTTCTGCATAGATGAGTGTTATTTCAAAAAAATCTAATCAATAAGCATTTAATATGACTATTCACAGAATATACTGTTTGGCACAAGTCACATTGTTCTCAAATAACTTATGTTCAACTGAAGACTCAGGGACAACGAAAAGACAGGGAGAATAGAAGGTAGCAGAAGCAGAGAAAAGTGCTGTCTAAAGGCCACTGGGTGGGGCTTCTTACAGAGAACACGGCTTGGCATGGTTGGAAAGATGGCTCAGCAGGTAAGAGCATTTGCTGCTCTTGCTGAGGACACGGGTTCAGTTTCCAGCGGCTCACAACACATCTCTAACTCCAGTTCCAGGGGGTCAGATTCCCTCTTTTGGCCTCTGCAGACACCAGACAGACAGACAGACACACACACACACACACACACACACACACAAACACGGAGGAGGAGGAGAGGGAGGGGAGGGGAGGAAGGGAGGGAGGAAGGGAGGGAGGAGGAGGGAAGTGGAGGTGGAAAGGAAGAAGGGGAGAGGGAGGGAAAAACACATGCACATAACTAATTTTTAAAAAAGATTTATTTATTTATTTCGTATACAGTGTTCCACCCGCATGGATGCCTGCACACCAGAAGAGGGCACCAGATCTCATTATAGATCATTGTAAGCCACCATGTGATTGCTGGGAATTGAACTCAGGACCTTTGGGGGAGCAGGTTCTGAGACGGCTCAGAAGTTAAGAGCACTGATTGTTCTTCCAAAGGTCCTGAGTTCAATGCCCAACAACCACATGTTAGCTCATAGCCACCTCATTATAATGAGATCTAGTACCCTCTTCCAGCATGCAGGAACACACACAGGCAGAATACTGCATAAATAATAAATAAATCTTTAAAAATGAAGTAATTAAAAAAAGGAAAAGGCTTGAATTTGGCTCACACTAGTGCGATAAGATTGAGAAGAGGAGATGAGTGGTCAGTACCTGGCAGTGGACAGAGGAGAGCAGTACATAGGGCTTGGTCAGAGAAAGATGGGGTGAGAAGAGATGCTGCTGGTGGTGAGAGAGGAGAATTACATCATGGGAACCCTCCGTGGGAAATGAGACTGTCTTGACAGAGAGGTGTTCACAAACAGGAAGCAGCAAAAATGAAAGCAACTGAGATCAGGGGCAAGCCTAAGAGACCAGAGGCAACTCTGGGCAAGTGACTGATTCAGCATAAGGGAAGGGCGGTGCGCCTACTACGGCACCTTCATTGAAAACGCTCTAGTCTCTGCTCTTTCCTGAATGTTCTACCAACATGAAACGAGTATGGTACAAAATGGTGTCTATTTCTAGGATTTCACTTTTTGAAATTGAAAATAAGAAAGGCAGAGATGGAAATATGACACAGCAATAGGTCACTTCCCTGGTGTATATATGAGGCATTGGCTTTGAGCTCCAACATCAAAATAAAGAAATAAATAAGAGTGACAAAAAAAAAAACAAAAAACATGGTATTTATTTCTATGGATAGAAAACAAGTTCCTCTGGCTTCTACCCCCAAGTACTGGAATTGCTGGAGTGCACCACCACATCCACTTTCATTCTGTGCCGGGAATAGAGCCCAGGGCCTCACATATGCTAGGCAAGCACCCTACCAACTAAGCTAGTTTCCCAGCCCAGAACTATAGTTTTCTTATCTGAAATGTGCCTAAGATTTAAAAGCTATGTAGAAAGCCCAGCGTGGTGGCTCATGCCTCTAATCCCAGCACTTGGGAGGCAGAAGCAGGTGGATCTCTGTAAGTTCAAGGCCAGCCTGGTCTAACAAAGTGAGGCCAGGGCAGCCAGGGATACACAGGGAAACCCTGTCTCAGAAAAACCAAAAACCAAAAATGAGAGGAGATTTGGTTACAGGTCTTTACCTTTATGGTTAATTAAAGTAAATATAAAATTATTTCTATCCACTGCTTATTATTTTAAATGCAAGTGACTGTGCCTTGCCTGAAGTTGTTTTTGACAAAAGAAGCTATTATCCATCATTTGTAAATTTTCTGGTTCTGAAGGAAAGCAGTTATGTTCCTTAGATAAAATTTACGTAAATTAGTTATTTTATACCAAAAAACAAATACAGAAATATATTTCTCCAAAGTGATTATAATTATCATCCATCATACATACATTAAATTCAGCCAATTTATTTATACAATAAATATTTACTATGTGATAAATAATAAAATACCATCAATTTAGTATCGTTATTTTCTCTTTATAACAAGATAAGTCAGAGACATTCTGACAAAAGGTAAACATTAGCAGATATGAAACAGAGACAGATTCTGATTTTAGCTCCAGCTTTAACTTGAAGCCACACAGCAAGCCAGTGTCATCTTCTCCAGCTTCTGCAATGAGCAGCAGACAGATCTTACATTTGTGGAATGCTTGACAGGCATGTGCACCTTTTCCTAAAACTAGAGCTTCTGATATTGTGACATTGGACATGGTGGTTCTATTACTTCACAATCTGCAGATGAGGAAACCAGAACTGAGTCACAGGCTTCCACTACAACCCAGGTATTTGCCCTAAATCCCACCTTGGCCATCTGACAGGCTTCCTCCTGCTGCTTCTTCAAAGCATTTGTAGACAATTACATATGTGGAAATAGTTAAGTTGGTTACAGCATTACACAAATGAAAGTTATATTAGTTAATTTAGGTTTTACAGAGACTAAAACAAATTTTGTGGTACCTCCTTAGAGAAACACACACACACACACACACACACACACACACACACACACACACACCATGGAAGGGCCTTAAAATGTAAGCTTCTCCTAGCCTTAGGAGAAACTTGTCTTTGGCTGCAACAGAAAAAAAATATTCACTAACAACTCAGTAAAATAAAAAATTGCCCTAAAAAATTATCCTCTACCCTCTAAATCATATGGGACAAAAACCATATAAATACAGGGCAAAAAAATACATAAACTTGGCCTTTATTTCCTTATGTTCATTCACAAAATCCAAACAACAAAAACTTCAGATATGGTTGTCTTTGCTGTATCTTTATTATTATTAAAAGAACAAATTACCAATAAGCAGAAAAAATAAATATAATAAAATTACTTTTCTAAAACAATTAAGCTAAAACATCAGGCCATACATTAATTACTGTCTTATATACACACATACATCCTCATACTTACTCACGGTTTAGCAAGCAAAAGATCTCATTAAAAAAAAAAAAAATTACCTCGTCTCCGCCCATAGCTCCTGGCTGCATGTAAACACAGAAGAAAACCATGGGTATTTGTATCAAAATGGTGAATTTAGAAATTAAAAAAGATGTTCACACAGCGTTTTCTAAGTATTCTTGAAACTGTAAATCTGCAGACACTGTTCAGCTTCGCTGCTGACACGCCGGGGGACCTCCATGCAGCATCAGCCCAGATCACTGTCTGTCGGAACAACTCAACTGGCTGTGGCAGCACCTCCAGGTGTGCTGAGTTCCCTCAGTCTTGTAAGGATTATATTGGATATGCTGGGGCCTGTCATCTATATTAGACACAGATTTAAGAGTTCCTCCTTAAAAATAATTTGTAGGTCTTCATTTGAACTTTATGTTACCATCAGACATCATGCTGGAAAAATATTTTAAATAACCAAAAGTAGTGAGTATGTGGTGGGCATTCAAAACTTCTTACTACACACACACACACATGCATGTTTCATGAATGCCCTGAAACTGCATAGAAATTATATGTCATTGGTTTTTTTCTTTAAAGATTCCATTTCTGTGAATTGTGGGGGGTGTGGGTGTGGGTGTGTATGTTCACATGTGTGTGTGCAAGTGTCTGTGCACATACACATGGAGTCCTGAAGCTGCTAGCTACTATGTATCTTCCTTAACTGCTCAGCACTTTACTGAGGCAAGGTTGCTTGTTGAACCAAGAGCTTGCTGAGTCTGACTAGTCTAGCTGGCCAGCTTGTCTGCCCTCTGCATGCTGGGATCACAAGCATACATGCTTGGCTTCTGCACAGGGAACCAAACTCAAGTCCTCTCACACTTTGCTTGACAATGTTTGAATCCACCGAGCCACCCCTCAGCCTAGTTTCTATAAAATTCCTAGTGAGCTTTCTCTTACTCACTCCATTTGTTTTACACATCATGTCATATATTGTGTCATAGAAGGGAGAAAATACTACATTTTACATCCATTAAATGGAAAGTAGAGATCAATCGAGGCTCTGGATTCGCCCAAGGGGGTCCATAATAACAGAACTCAGAAGGTGGGCTTCCTCACAACTCAGAGAGTGTTAGCAGAGCTGGGCTAATGTTTCATCTACTACTAGTTACTTACAGTGACTTAGAATGGAAAAAATGTTAAAATTTGAAATATCCAAGTCTGTAAAAATAAATGTGAATTTAAACTGTATTTAATCTATTTTTTGAAGCATAAAATGCCACAAAATTAATTTACACTGAAAAGAGATCATAATATGGGGTCATATTTGTAGTATAAGAAGAAAAGAAAGCATATTCCTTGAAGACTCCAGACTTTTCAACAACACCAAAACCACTTACTAGTTTCATTACTTGCCACTTTTTTCCTCCAAGACAGCATTTCTCTGTGTAGCCCTGGATGTCCTAGAACTTACTCTGTAGACCAGGCTAGCCTTGATCTCAGAGATCTGCCTGCCTCTGCCTCCTGAGTCCTGGGATTAAAGGCCACCACCACCACATTTCTAACTTGATGTCACTTCTACCTTTGTTCTTTTTACTTTCCCTCCACTAAAAGATGAGAAAGAATTACCCAGTTCAAGTCCTAATTCCCCCAACCTTACCACAACCTGCAAATCTCATGGGAATTTACAGAACTGTTACTGTTTCCATTTGTCCACAGGAGATGAGTTCCAAAGAGCATCTAAAAGGGCTTACATGTAGAGGAACTGTCTTTTGTTGTTGTTGGCTTTTTTGTTTGTTTTGTTTTGTTTTGTTTCGAGACAAGGTTTCTCTGTGTAGGCTTGGCTGTCCTGGACTCACTCTGTAGGCCAAGATGGCCTTGAACTCATTTTTAAAGTTCATGAAATGGGCTCCTGATGGCAGGACAGCATACAGAACAGACAAGCAATTTAAGAAGCAATCTGGGACACTTTGTTTCTGCCCTCATTGAAGAATTTAAGTATGTTCCACCTTGGTCCTAACCAGTAATTTATCTGTGATCCCTATGGGATTACTATTATGGCAGCTAAAAATGAATGCTCACTCTATGTTTCACACCTATCAATATGATTTAATGTAAAATACAAATTTATGGCTTGTTTTTGTTTTTGTGACACAGGGTCTTAATATGTAGCTCCAGCTGTCCTGCCACTCAGAGATTTTCCTGCCTCTGCCTCAGAGGTACCTCTGAGGATTTAAGACATGGGCCTTCATGTCTGACACAACATGTGCAGCTTTGTGGTGCGTGTGTGTGTAACTCTATTACATACTTCTCCACATAAATGTTGTAGATAACACTGCTACGGTACAATGTCAAGTGTTTGGGATTGGAGGAATGGCTCAGTTGGTCAAAGGCTTGCAACACAACTCTGAGACCTTGAGTCAATTCATAGCACCTGCATAAAAGGCTGGACATGGCCACACACACCTATAATCAAAGCACTGGGTAGAACAACAACCCAGGCTGAATTGTTGAGCTCCGGGTTCAGTGAGAGACATTGTCACACGCCTGATGTCAACCTCTGGCTGTCATATACATTCACACTCATATGAACACTTGCACATATACAATCACAAGGCTGGGTTCCAAGCTGGCACTGAACAAACAAAATAGTCTCTTAGCAGAATATACAGTCAAGAGAGAGAAAAATGCATGGCATGCTTAGATAGTCTGCAGATCATAGGCCAGTTCTGACGGCAATTTAAAATTTGGCAAATGTGTTTATGTAAGAACTATTTGTGAACAGTTCAATTAGAGTCAAATGTTTCCATTAGGGAAAGGTAATAAATACTGAGGAAGAATTTGGAAATAAAATGAAGTGCTTTCCTCTATCAATAAATACAACTTTAAGGAAGAATGTTGAACATAAAAACTTCAAATGAGAGAAGGGAAAAATGATGTAATTATAGTATAATCTCTAAAGGAATAAAGGAAAACAATGGAAATACAAAAACTCCATATCAGCCAGCATAAAGTGACCTGCATGGAAAAACAAAAAAGAATAGGGAGATGCTGTCCATAGATGCTTTTGTAGGAACAATGGCTAATATATCCCTCCTTTCTTCCAGTTACTATCGCAACCAGGAAACACTGTACCACTTTAAAAAAAAAATAAAAGGTGAGTTGTGGTACAAGCCTTTAATCACAACACAGAAGGCAGAAGTAAGTAGATAGATCTTGTGTTCAAGGCCAACCTGGTCTATATAGTAGATTTTAGGACAGCCAAGGTTACAAGTGAAACCCTGTCTCAAAAAACAAAAACAAGCCAGGCATGGTAGCACACGCCTTTAATCCCAGCACTTGGGAGGCAGAGGCAGGTGGATCACTGTGAGTTCTAGGCCAGTCTGGTCTACAAAATGAGTCTAGGACAGCCAAGGCTACACACAGAGACCCTGTCTCAAACAAAAAAAACAAAAACAAAAAAACAATGGGGCGGGCGCGAGTGACTGTGATCACAAACTCAAGTCTATCCTGGTTTACATGACTCCAGGTCAGCCTAGGTTGCCTCCACCTCTCAAATGCTGGGGTTACAGGTGTGCATATGTTACATATGACATGACTAATATCTTTTTTATGTGCCATCTATGAGTGTATTAATACAGTAAGATACAATTTTTTCTAATTACTCCAATATCTTATTTTTTAAAGTAGTGCTGAGTATTAGAATACCCATAACATGGTGCATGCCAAAAACGACATTGGACTATATATGGCCCTAATCCTAAATTTTATGTATTTTTATATTCTTGTGTGTGGCCATATTTGTGTGGTGCATGTGATTTTTGTGTGGGGCCAGAAGACAGCCTTGGGTTTCGTTGCTTAAGTACTGTCCATTTGGCCTAGATCTCTCCAACTGTCTGGTCGGCGATCCATATAGATGCACTTGCCTCAGTGTCCCCATACCCAGTACAGAAACTCAAGCCACCATAGCCAGACTCCTTTCATGGGCTCTGGGGATCAAACATAGGTCCGGCCTTGCAGGACAAGCACACGCCAATAAAGTAGTCCCAAAAACCTTCTTAAAATGTTTGTTATTTTGGCCTGTACATACAGAAATGGTCTTTCCTGTGACATTTTCAACATGTATGTTATAATACCTGGTTCTTGTTTGCCACGTGGGCTTCCTCGTTTTCCTCTCCCTCTTGTTGCTTTCCTTCCAGTCCCAAACAGTGTCACCTTCTGTTTTCATGACACACGCATTCCATAATTCATTCTTGTTCCTCCCCTTCCTTTCCTGTGTTAAGCTGTGAGCCCAGCCTTTAATGGCAGAGCCAGCTCCCCGGCCCTCCCCTTCCTTTAGATACCTTCCTTTCCTCTTATAGTTCCAGTCTTCTTCTTTGGAAGGGGTGGTGTGTGTGTGTGTGTGTGTGTGTGTGGTGTGTGTGTGTGTGGTGTGTGTGTGTGCTGTGTGTGTGCTGTGTGTGTGTGGTGTGTGTGTGCGTGTGTGGTGTGTGTGTGGTGTGTGTGTGTGTGGTGTGTGCTGTGTGTGTGTGGTGTGTGTGTGTGGTGTGTGTGTGTGTGTGCTGTGTGTGTGTGCTGTGTGTGTGCTGTGTGTCGTGTGTGTGTGTGCTGTGTGTGTGGTGTGTGTGTGTGGTGTGTGTGTGTGCTGTGTGTGTGGTGTGTGCTGTGTATGTGTGGTGTGTGTGTATGTGGTGTGTGTATGTGGTGTGTGTGTGTATGTGTGCTGTGTGTGTGGGGTGTGTGTGTGTATGTGTGGGGTGTGTGTGCTGTGTGTGCTATGTGTGTGTGCTGTATGTGTATGTGGTGTGTGTGTGTGTGTGTGTGTGTGTGTGTGTGTGTGTGTGTAGATTCGGCATGAAAGAAAACATAATATTTGTCTCAGCCTGGCTTATTTCACTTACATAATGATCTCCAGACCCATTCATTTTCCTGAATGATATAACTTCATTTGTCTTCATAGGTGAAATTTCATATGTACCATATTTTTCTTTTTAATACGGGATCTTACTGTGTAGGCCTGGTTGTCCTGCAACACTCTAAGAGGCTGGCCTCAAACTCAGGAGATCTGCCTGCCTCCTCAGTGCTGGGGTTAGGGCATGCGCTCCGATGCGTACATACATATCTTATCTATTGATAAGCTGGCTGTAATAAATATGGATACAAAGCAATCTCTGTACACTGCTGACTTAGAATCCTTTGGGTGTATACCCGGGGTGTTACTGCTAGGTAATACATACGGAGGCTTTAGGAACCTCCATGTTGATTCCCACAGTGGCTACACAGTCCCTTGGACATTCCCACCAGCAACGTACAAGGGTTCTCCTCACATTTGTATTTGTCCTTTATTTGAGGCAGGATTTCACTGTGTAGCCCAGGCTGACCTCAAATGCAGGGTGAACCTCCTTTGTACCTCTCAAGTGGCAGAGTTACAAGTGTGAGTCATCACATCAGGCTACTGTCATTTGTTTTCTTGATGAGAGCAATTTTCACAGGGGTGAGATATAATCTAAGCAGTTGTAGTTTGCATTTGTCTTACGGCTAAGGATATTGGACACTTTTCCGGACATTTATTGGCCATTTGCAGGTCTTCCTTTGAGGTGATGCATGTCCACTCAATTCCTTACCCCCATGAATTGTTTAGATGAGTTTTTTGTTAATTCTGTACAAATTCTAGGTATTAATCCCCTACTGGATGTGCAGCTGAAGAATACGTTTTTTTCCTCTTCTATGGGCTGTCTCTTCACTCTGTACATGGTTTCCTTGGCTTTGTAGGAACTTTCTAATTTCATACAATCCTACCTGTTAACTCTTGGGAGTCCTTTGCAGAAAGTCTGTATGCATACACTCCTATGTTTTCCTAAGCTGTTTGAATGTCAGACCTTCAGGTCTTTGATTCATTTGAAACACACACACACACACACACACACACACACACACACACACACTTTTTTTGAGAGAGAGTTGAAGATAAGGGTCTAACTACATTCTTTTATATGTGGATGACCAGTTTCTCCAGCACCATGTTTTGAAGATGCTGTCCTTTTAATGAATATTCTTGGCATCTTTGCCAAAGATTAGGTAGCTGTACTCATATGTGGTTTGTTTGGTTCGAGACCAGGTTTCATGTAGCTCAATCTCATGTTAAACTCTCAATCCTTCTACCACTCTCTACAAAGTGCTGGGGCGACAGGATGGCACCATTATGCCTGGCTTCCTATTTGTTCCTGAGTTTACGCCAGGGTCTCATACAGTGGTCCTCCAGGCTACCCT
The DNA here is from genome assembly GCA_907169655.1 of Acomys percivali. Lineage (NCBI taxonomy): Eukaryota > Metazoa > Chordata > Mammalia > Rodentia > Muridae > Acomys > Acomys percivali. The sequence continues at coordinate 55,925,461 of OU015757.1, forward strand.
CAGACTCATGGCAATCATTTTGCTCTAACCTTCTGAGTTTAGAGATTACAAATATGCATCCTGCTTGTCCTGAGTTTCCCATTCTATTCTACTGGGCTACCTACCCACCCACACATTGTTTTTGTTCCAGTACCATGTGATTTTTCTTAGTATAGCTCTGTAATATGGTTTGAGATGGAATATTGCGGTGCCTACAGCGTTGCTCTTTCTATTTAATTTGTCTTTTGTGCTGAGGAATTTCAGGATTTTTTTTTTTTCTTATTCTGGGAAGAATGCCATTGGAATTCCTATGACGATTTCATTGAGTCTGTAGATCACGTTTGGTGACACAGTCATTTTCACAATATTAACTCTGCCAATTCATGAACACAAGGGGGCTTTCTAGCCTCAACTTACTTCCTTCGGTGATTTTTACATTACTATGTAATGGAGCAATGCAGCCACAGTGCACAGGTGGCAGTGAGGGGACAAATATGTGGATTTGTTCTCCGTTTATGTATTTCCATGTATCCTAGGATCAACTGGGGTCACCAGTGTTGCAAAGCAAGAGCCTGTCCCCATGAAGTGACCTCACTAGCCTCAGGTTCTTCCATGTTTTAGAGCTTTCATTATGGAAGTCTTTCACTTGTTTGGTTAGGTTTATTCTAGTGTTTTAGGTTTGCTTTTTGTTTATTTTTATTTTGTTTTGTGAGACAGGGTTTTTCTGTGTGTAACAGCCTTGGCTGTCCTGGACTCACTTTGCAGATCAGGCTGGCCTTGAATTCATGGAGATCCACCTGCCTCTCTTCCTGAGGGCTGGGATTAAAGGCATGCGCCACCACACCTGGCTTTAGGTTTGCTGTTTAAACAGTCTCATTGTGTAGCCCTGCTATGTAGACCAGACTGACCTGGAGCTCAAGAGATCCTCCTGCCTCTCCCCTGCCCTGCCCTGCCCTGCCCTGCTCTGCATGTTGATTTTATTATTTTCTTACTGTGTTTACCAGCTCTGAGTTCCCCAAGTTTTTAGGATCTTTGAAATAATAATAGCAACAATAATAGTTATAATATTTTTATCATTAAAATATACTAAATACATTAAATAAATTGTTATTATTTGAGACAGGGTTTTCTGGGTTTCTTGGCTTTCCTGGAATTCACCCTGTAGAACAGAATGGCCAGGAACGCAAGAAACCCCATCTACCCTTGTCTTCCTGGTGCTGGGGAAAAAAGCATTCACCACTACACCTAATCCCTAAACTTTAATTCCTTACTATCAACTTCTCTTTAAAGTTGTTTTGCTCGTATGGTGAGTGTCTGGCCTGCATGTATGTATGTATACTACATTAGCATCTGGATTTCTTGCTGTAGTCAGTAAACTAATAAATACATTTGCAATGTTTTATTTTGAGCTGTTTAACACACATACCAAAGTTACCAAAGGGCAAATTGCTACTTGACTACTTTCCTTTTAATCCTGTCTCAAACAAACATACAAAAGCAAAACTCCTTTGCTTACTGGGTATGACTAAACAAGTCTGTGATCCCACCATCCGGACGGTGACAGCAGGAAGATGAAGGTTTCAAGGTCATCTTTAGTTACTTAGCAATTTCCAGGACCAGCCTAGGATATCTCAAAAAGCAAACCAACCCTTGCAAACAATGATTACCTTTTAATTTTGAAACAGGGCTTCACCTAGCTATAGCTGACCCAAACTCACTATGTAGAGGGACCTAGAATGTCCACTCCTCCTGCTTTGCCTCATGTAATCTAACATTACAGGCAAACACACCCAGGGTGCTCTGTATAGGAGGCACCCACTCTACCAACTGATCTACAGCCTCACACCAGCAAATGTTGTGTCTTTAGTTGGCAACTGAATTTTTTTTTTTTAATGTATTTACTCATTATGTATACAGTGCTCTGCCTGCCTGTACCCCTGCAGGCCAGAAGAGGGCATCACATCACATTATAGATGGTTGTGAGCCACCATGTGGTTCCTGGGAATTGAACTCAGGACCTCTGGAAGTGCTCTTAACTGATGAGCCATCTCTCCAGCCCTGGCAACTGAATTTTTAAAAGATCTATTATTTTTAGTTGTATGCATGTGTGTATGCACACGTGTTTGGGTGTCCTCAAATGCTGGAGGCCTCAGATCCTCCTGGAGCTAGAATGACAGGCAGTTGTGAGCATCTAATGTGGTGGGTGCTTGAAATAAAACTTGGGCCCCTGAAAGCAAGAGCAATATGTGTTCTTAAGAGCTGAGCCATCTCTCTCCAGCTTCTGACAATTTGTTTGTTTTTCTGAGACAAGGTCTCACTGCATTTTCCTGACTGTCCTGGAACTTGTTATGTAGACCAGGCTGGCTTCAAACTCACAAGATCCACCTGCCTGCCTCCAGAGAGCTGGGATTGGAAGTATGTACCACCACTCCTGGCTCAAACATTTTTTTAAAATCATCATTTGAGTAGGCAACACATTAAGTTACAATCAATGGCCTGGGAATGTAGCTGGTGGTAGAATACTTGACTCTTGACTAGCATGCATGATGCCCTATGTCCAATCTTTGCTCATGTGCACACACTCATACACTCACACTTTTATATTCAAACATCTAATGCTGTCCATTGGCTTCTCTCAGAAATAAGCCATAGAATAATTTTACATGAGAGCTCAGGGTTAGGACTAAAATGTTCCCATTCCCTTTATTAGCATGGAAATGCCCAAAGAGCAGGAAGGTGAAGTTTGTCCTTAATATTCCTCTTTTTTATTGCTATAGTGGTTGAAAAGATACTTTTAATGCAATTATTCTCAAACCAAGTAAAAAATAGAGAAGGTAAATTTCTCCATAAACAACATGAATACAGCAGATAGAAATAGCACATCTTTATCTACCACATTCACACATTATTGTAAGTTACTTGGGAGTTTAAACTCCTTTCCCACTTCTCTGATTCTAACCCATCTTTCTCAGGAAGACCGTTTCATCTGTTTATAAGCTTCAAAAATAACCGTACTAGTACTGCTGCGATTCCTCATGAGGAGAATTCTGTGGGGTAGAAGAGTTTCAGTGTTGGAGTGTGCTGATGACAACGGGGCGGGGGGGGGGGACCTACTAATGATTTATGCCCCAGGAACTGCATCTGATTCAGCCAGCATGAAATTGGCCTGAGACTGTTTACTGTAGAGAAAGGCACTCAAATTTTTATCATTTATCCTACGTAGTGGCACATGCTTTTTTTTGCCCCACCACTAGGCTAAGGCAGGAGAATCAAGAGTTGAAGACCAAGATGCCAAGACCTTGTCTCAAAGAACATCTGTTTTCGACAAGCCGTCTTCTCCATACTCCTATGCCAAAAATTCTTATGAGATTTCTTCAGACGTTATGAATTCCTAACTTCTGATTACTTGGGGCAGTCAATACTTGTTAATTCTACAATTACGAACCCCAAAACAACGTAGAGAACTGAGAGAGAAAAGCAGACAAATGCATGGACAGCCATATATTCAGGGATCAGCAGCACCAGTGCTGGGTGGGCCCTTCGGTCAGCATTCTATGTCCCCTCCCTACTAGGGGGCTTCTCTAATTAAAAAAAAAAAAAACAAGGGTTCCTTCAAAAATAACTTATTTAGGAGTTTGAGAACAGCTCGAGCCACAAGAAAATGCTCCTCATTTGCCCCATACCTGGACTGGCTCCTAGCCTGAAAAAAAGCAACTTTCCACCCGGCTAAAACATACACAATAAGGAGAAACAGTAATGTTAAAACCATATCCCACAAATGGGCAAGGTCATATGGCATTTGTCTTTCTGTGACTTATTTCATTTAACATGTTTTTAAGGTTAATCCATGATGTTGCTAACAACAAGATTTCATTTATATTGTGTGTGTGTGTATGTGTGTGTGTGTGTGTCTGTAGGTGCACACATGCATGCCAAGGTACTTGTGTGTAGGTCATAGGACAATCTGAGGAACTGGTTCACTTTCCACCTCGCAGATCCAGGGATTGAACCCTGGTTGCCAGGCTTGGCAATGAGTGGCTTTACCTGCTGAGTCAGCTCACTGGCTGCGGTATTTCATCATTTTTGGCTGAATAGCATTCCACTATGTATACATACCTCGCTCATCCTTTGATGGCTACCTAGCTACTGTGAATAGTGTTTTAATAGTGTTTACACATGGCCAAGAATGTGTAACTTCCTTTGGATCTATACCTTTGATTGCTGAGTCATATGCCAGTTCTATTTTTAATTTAAAAAAAAAAGTTGTACTATTAATGACTGTGCTAGTTAATATTGACATTGGCAGGATGGGGTAAGGGGGCTTTCCTCCGCATTCTGTCCAAAACTCACTATTGTTTTGTAAGAGTCATTCCAACAGAAATGAAGTATCTCCTCCTCATGGTTTGGATTTGCAATTCCTGAGTGGGAAACAATAATGGGTTTGGGGTTTTGTTTTTAATTTCTTATTTTTTAAAGATTATATTTATTATTTATACCATATTCTGCCTGCATGTGTGCCTACATGCCAGAAGAGGACAACAGATCTCACTCTAGAGGGTTGTGAGCCACCCTGTGGTTGCTGGGAATTGAACTCAGGACCTCTGGAAGAGCAGCCAGTGCTCTTAACCTCTGAACCATCTCTCCAGCCCCCTTGTTTTTAATTTCTACTGGCTATTATTTGCATGCCTTCTTTTGAGAAATGTTGGATAAGAACTTTTATACATCTTAGCCAATTTCTGTATATGTGTTCATGCACCTATGTGCAATTATGTGTGCATGTGTGTATAAACTAGAGGTTGACTTCAGGTGTCTTCCTCAGTGTCACTGAACCAGGAGCTCACCGATTCAGCCCGCGTGGCTGGTGAGCAAGCGCCAGAGATCCTCTCGTTCCTGTCCCTAGAGCTGGGGTGACAGGCACATATTGCTGGGGGAAATTATGTATATGGGTATCTGGGATTGATCTCAGGGCTTTATATTTGCATGGAAGCATTTCACCAACTGAGGCACCTCTCCAGCCTTGATTTAATTTTTATGTGTGTTCACATTTATGTATTCAGGTGCACATGCATGTGTGTGCACATGTATTTGGAGGACAGAAGACAACCTTAGATGTTGTACCTCCTGGGGTACCATCTACACAGTTTCTTGAGTCAGCGTCTCTCACTGGCCTGGGGCTCAGCAATTAGGGTAGGCTAGCCAGTAGGCACCAAGGTTCGAACTGTCTCCCCTTCCCTGGCGCAGGGAGTATATGATGTCACACCTGGCTTCTTTGTGGGTGGTGGAGAATGACTCAAGCCCTTATCCCAATTGAGCTATCTCCCCAGCCCCTAGTATTATCTCTATGTCCCCTCCCCCAGCCCCTGACATCTCTAGTCCCCTCCCACTGACACAGGGTGACCTTAAACTTGCTCCATAGCCCAGGCAGGCTTGAATTTATGATCTTGGGTCTCTGGGATTACAGCCCTGTGCAATCAGTCCTAGCAATAATCACATGTTTAAAACATTTTCATTGTAAAAAAAAAAGATAAATGTGTGAAGTAATGAATATGCTAGTTATCATGACTTTTTACACAATGCATACCAGTATCAAACATCACATGTAAATGTCCACTATACATATTATAGCCATGAAAAAAAACTAAGCATTTTTCTTTTCTAGTTACCAATGTAAGCAAAAAGGTTGAATTTCTTGGTGTAATGCATACAGATGCGCGCATATACTTTTCTCTTCTGCAGCACTAAGAATTAACCCAGAGCTTTGCCCATGACAGGCGCCTGCTGTATCGCTGAGCTTCTGCTGCAGCCTAAAGTGTTCTGTGTTGTTCTTCTCTGCGTTATAATTGGCATAGTGAGAGGTCTTCTTTGAAATGTGTACAGATCAAGCAGATTTTTTTTCCTAAGTTAATTACACATGTGGTGAATACTGCAAACAGGAGGTCCAGGCTACAATGCTTACATAAACGGAGAAGACAAACAGGAAGTCCACAGGGAACAGTAAGGAACTAGTTGGTTCCTGCGTCTTTACTATGAGAAAGAAAATCAACTGCTGTTGCGTGAGGAATTTCATGCACACAGGGGATCTCTTCTAAAACCCATTAAAATCACAAGATAATTTCAAACTTAACTTATTTATAATGTTTAGTATCAAGTTATGTAGACCACCAGACTGGCCATTCTAAAAGTATTTTTTACAAAGATACTGAATTTGCATGCTTATGCTAAAACACTGAAGTAAGTGTGTGTGTGTGTGTGTGTGTGTGTGTGTGTGTGTGTGTTTGTGTGTGTGTCCGTGAATCACTCTTAATTAAGTATTTAAAGCAAAAAGAAACTCTGTTCCTGGTTCCACCTTGTCACCTTGGTCAAGTCCCACACAGATTCTTGAATGCCAGCTTATCTATTTATGTAAATTTCCCCACACAGAAGTAGTACTACCCTGTTACACTCTCTTAATAGAAGCTCACACCCATGCTTTAGTCTCTCCTCTTAACCTTTGTCCCTGGTCCCATATTAAAATATCTTTATTAAATCCCAACTTGGTAGCATAAAAAAGAAAATCTCTCAGGCACCTTACAGTATTGTTTTAGAACATCTATCCAAACCTACAAACATACATACATAACCTCAAATGTGTGTTAAACATCATATATTTCTCTAATTACTTTTTGTTTGTTTGTTTGGGTTTTGGTTTTTTAAAACAGGATTTCTTTGTGTACCAGGTCTGGCTGTCCCAGCCTCACTTTGTAGACCAGGCTGGCCTTGAATTTACAGAGATACACCTACCTTTGTCTCCCTGAGTGCTGAGATTAAAGGCGTGTACTACACACCTGACTCTTTAATTACTATTTAATTATAGATTTCTGTTTTGGGGTTTTTTTTGGGGGGGGGAGTTTGGTTTTTTGTTTTTGTTTTTTATGGTTTTTTTTTTTTTTTTTTTTTTTTGAGACAGGGTTTCTTTGTGTAGACTTGGCTATCCTGGACTCACTTTGTAGACCAGGCTGACCTCGAACTCACACCAATCCACCTGCCTCTGTCTCCAAGGCGTGTACCACCACGCCCAGCTTTAATTATCCATTTCTTATAATATGTTCACATCAAACCTGTACTTTAATTCCTAAGTCTGCTCAGATTTAGAAAGAAGAGCAATAAAGATCTTATTTATAAAATTTTCAAAATCTCAAAGAGAATTTCTTTGGCTTGTGTCAGAAAAGTCCCATACAAGCATGAGGCCCTGTGTTGAGTCCCTAAGACCCATGTAAGAGCTGGGCACAGCAGCACCTGTCTGTAAGCTTATCACTTCCAGTGCCAGAGAGCTGAGTGTAGGAAGAGGGAAGAGACAGAAGGACGCTCACTGGCCTGCCAGTCTAGAGGATTTGATGAACTCCATGTTCCATGAAAAACTCCATCTCAAAAAAGTGAGGAGAAGCTGGGTGTGGTAGTGCACGCCTTTAATCCCAGCACTCCGAGGCTGGGATTATATTTGGAATTCTGTTGATTTAGGATTCATCACATCCTAAGAGATGGCAAAAATGCTATAAAAGAATACACGAAATACTATGAAGTTAAAAAGGCAACAGCAGAGCCAGGTGTGGTGGTACACGCCTTTAATCCCAGCACTCAAGAGGCAGAGGCAGAGGCAGGCAGATCTCTGTGAGTTCGAGGCCAACCTGGTCTACAGAGTGAGATCAGGACAGCCAAGGCTCCACAGAGAAACCCTGTCTCAATGAAGCTACCTATCTACATCTTACAGATACACACAATCCCACAAACACACACAAAAATATTTTCTTAGAATCAGGTAGTCACCCAAGCGTGTAATTCTACCACTTGGGAGGCTGAGACAGGGGCCAGCCAAGGCTACACAGTAAGTTCCAGGCCAGCCAAAGCTATATAGCAAGACTCTGCCTCAACAAAACAAAAAATATGTTTTACTTATCTCTCACAGTAAGCAAAAATAACAACGCACTTGTTGATTTTTTAAAAAATTCTAGCAAAGCTGGCTTTCTTCCTCTTCTGGCACATCCACATCATGTGCTCAGCTCCCTCTCTGCCACTTCTTTTCAGCAGAGCGAGGCATGAGGAGGAGGGAGAAGAGGGGACTAAGCAGCCAAGCGAGTCAGCCCAGTATAACCAATGCCCTTCGTGTTTCCTCTTTTAACTCCACAAACGCCATGTCGGCTCTCAGTTCTAACACAAGCACAGAAAGGATTCCAAAATAGGTCAAGGGCATCAGTTAAGAAGGGACAGGTAGAGGACAGCCTTGGCTGACATTCCCAGTGGCCCAGTGTGTGATGACATGTTCAGTGGTCAGTGAATGGCTCAAGGACTCCTCAGGCAGCTCACTGTCTTTCTGGCTGGTATGTAGCTGTTTTGTCTTTCACTTACAGTTCCGGGTGGTAAAACCCAGGGCCTCTCGCTTCTTAGGCATCACCCGTCTCAACTCCCCACTCCATTTTAAGATGGTAACAGTTTGAGGATTCAAACTGTCCAGGTTTTCCTCTAGCACTCCTCAATTTCTAACTACCTTGGGCGTTCTATGAGGAAGATGCGGATAAGGCTCATTTCTCTGTCAGAGGGACATGGCACTTCAGATTTCCTACTTATCTCTAACTTCAAACACTAAGGACAACTTGGGAGATGTCAGAATGAAAACTTTTAAATGCTAGGCAACATAAAAGCAAAAACCTAGGCATGGTGGCTCAGAAGCAGGAGGATCATGCACATTCAAGGCCAACCTGAGTACACAGTAAGACCATGCCTCAAAAATAAAAGTAATCAATAACATAAGCTCTTATTTTGGAACTCTAACATGCAAATCAAGGGAGATCTTTATCAGACAGCTATAAAACTGAGGCAAGAACCAAAGGCAGGGGCAGCTCACAGGAGCTGTATCTATAAGTCAGCCACGGTGCTATCTAACAGTCATTTTCATCATCATTATCTCCACTTCACAGGGGAAGAAATCAGACAAAGAGGAGTTAAGACTGAAGCCATAGAGCCAGGTGTGGTGGTGCACGCCTGTAATCCCAGCACTCAGGAGGCTGAGGCAGGTGGATCTCTGAGTTTAAGGCCAGCATGGTCTACAAAGCTAGTCTAGGACAGCCAAGGCTATACAGAGAAACCCTGTCTGGAAGAACGAATGAAAGAAAGAAGACTGAGGCCCTAAGGTTATGGAGCCTGTAAGAGGTGACATCAGATGGGCCAGGCATGGCCATCCACAGCTGCGTCAGTTGGACACTGCGTGGGCAGGTTTCCTGTGATTTCAGAGGCTTGGCAGAGAGCTGCTGGAAGCAAAGGGCTCCACCCCGTTAATGTGCACTCCTCATCAAGCACTTTCTTGCATTTGCCAGTTTCCCACAGCCTATTTTCAACTGGGAAAGGAATTAAAGATAGAAGGAATAAACTGCACACCGATGGCAGTGACACCTTTTAAACTGATACTGAGCATCCTAGATTTGAACATGGACTTGACCTTAAACTGGTTGAATTGGACCAGTGATAGAGGCACTTTTCTGAGAATCAACATGACAAAGGAACAATTACCTAGTCAGAAACAATCCCATGGAAAGCCACAAAACTGCTAAAGCAAGTGCTTATCCACGACACAGAAAAACAAAACTATACACTACTCTGCCACTAAAATCTATTTGATACAAATACTACTACATAGGTAGCCCGAAGCAGTCTCAGGAGCCTCCCTGCTTTTCTGGCAGAGAAAAAGATGTGATTATGCAAAGTTATAGTGCTTTGGAGTAAAAATAAAGAAGATGGCTCAATGGATAATTATTACAACAGCAAGAAAAAATATTACCCATTCTAGAGGAAAGGTCACATTGTTTCAAAACTTATTTTATTTTGGAAATACTGGACAAGCAGAGGGTCTTACTGATGAATGAGAGTTTCTCCTACCATCTTTTTATATTCTACAACACTGAAAGAACTCATTTCTTTTTTTAATTTTAATTTTATACATATTAGTGTGAGGGTGTCAGATACCCTGGAACTAGAGTCACAGACAGTTGTGAGCTGCCATATGGATGCTGGGAATTGAACATGGGTCCTCTGGAAGAACAGTCAGTGCTCCCAACCACTGAGCCATCTCTCTAGCCAAAGAATTCATTTCTTTTTTAAGCTGTGTCTCAGGATCCAACCCAAACACAGGACTGCAAATTGTTACTAGATTTACAGTATTAAATTTTTACTTATTTTGGGCTGGAAAGATCTTTCTTCCAGAGGTCCTGAGTTCAATTCCCAGCACCCACATGGTGGCTCACAACCATCTATAACTGTAGTCTCCTGTGTGTGAGTGTATGTTATATGTATGTTAGGTATCCTGGAAGGCCAGAAGATGCCATTTAATCCCCCGGAGCTGGAGTTACAGGTAGTTATAAGTTGACCAATATGGGTGCTAGAAATGAAACTTGGGTCTTCTGAGAAAGCAGGAAGTACTCTTAACTGCTCAGGTTCTCTCTAGAGTTACTGCCATTTTTATTGAAGAAAAATGAGATCTACTTTGTGAGCATAAGAACTCCTGCAGGGTGGAAGGTGAGTGGAGGACAGTGGTACACACTTCACAATCCCGGTGCGGAAGAGGCTGACACAGTACATCTCTGGGGCTCACTGGCCCATCAGCCAGCCTCATATATTCAGCAAGTTCTAGGCTAGTAAGACAAATCTACAAAATATGGTGGACAGCTCTGAAGAAATGATACCCAAGGTTGTCTTCTGGTTTCTACATGCATGTTCATTCACACACATACATGTACAGACATACACACATAAATATATGTGCCCACGCATGTGCATGCACACACATAAGCACACACATGCAGGCACACAAGCAGATTATGGCAAACCTTCCTATATCCTCAGTGTTTACAGACTACTGCCAATTTCTCCTTGCTTTCCACACCTTGTGCCCCATCCACACTTCTCTCCTAAGATTATTTCCTGAATGACAGCTGAGGGGTGATTCCCAGGGTTAGCTGTAACTGGGAGCTGGGTGCTGGTAGTGCTTGTCTTTAATTGCGGCACTCAGGAGACAGATACAGGTGGATCTCTAAGTCAGAGGCCTGCCTAGTCTACAGAGTGAGTTCCAAGACAACCCAAGATACACAGAGAAATCCTGTCTCAAAAAACAAAAGCAACTGGGAGACATACACTGAGAAGAGCAAAAGCCAGGAACTTCCCCTCAAGCATTCTCACTAACAGATGAGACCACTCACCATCCAGTCAAGAGAGCTGAAAATGCAGCTGTAATTCCAGAGGAAACCCAGGTTTGGGTGAGCCCAGGGATAAAAGAAGGACATGATGAATGGTAGCTTTGTGCAGAGTTTAGAAAAACAGATTATTCATGGTAAGAAAGGAGGAGCTACAGGTCACATATTTCCTCACCTCGCCATTCAACACTCACTGTGTAGTCCAGGCTGATCTTCAATGTGCTATCCTCATGCCTCAACCTCCCACGTGCTGGGACTATAGCTATGTGTCACTTCTGTTATGTTGTTGGCTTTTTTTTTTTCAGCCACTCCCCTCATCTATTTTTTTTAAATACAGGGTTTCTCTGTGTAACCTGGCTGTCCCCAATCTCAAACTCACAGACATCCACCTGCCTCTGCCTCCCAAGTGTTGGGATTAAAGGTGTGTGCCACTGCCACCTAACTTCCTTATTATTTATTTATTTATTATGTATACAGTGTTCTGCCTGCATGTACACCTGCACACCAGGAGAGGGCACCTGATCTCATTATAGATGGTCGTGAGCCACCATGTGGTTGCTGGGAATTGAACTCAGGACCTTTTAGAAGAACAGCCAGAGCCAGTGCTCTGAACCTCTGAGCCATCTCTCCAGCCTTTCTTTTTTTCTTTTTCCTTTAAAGATTTATTTATCATATATACACAGTGTTTGCCTGCGTGCATGTATGCCTGAAGAGGGCACCAGATCTCATTATAGATGGTTATGAGCCACCATGTGGTTGCGGGGAATTGAACTCAGGACCTCTGGAAGAGCAGCCAGTGCTTTTAACCTCTGACATATCTATCCAGCCCTTCCTTTCTTTTTTAAAAAATAGAGTTCAACTTATATTTAGTCCCTTTCAGTGATAAAAAATTGTGAATTAATAAAGTTGTAGTGATTGTTGTTTTATTTGTTTTGATACAGTATCTCTCTATGGTTGTCGTGGCTGTCCTGGAACTATGTAGACCAGGCAGACCTTGAACTCATAGCCATCCTCCTCCCTCGGCCTCCAAGTGCTGGGATTAAAGGCGGACACCACCATAAATTTTAGAGATCCTTAATTTTATCTCAATCATTCCTAAGGGAAAGGAAAAACTACTCTTCATAGGACAAGAACTTTGGGATAACAAATGATAGGGGAAAACAGAAGAGGACAAAAAATACTTATGTGTTGCTGGGCATGGAGCAAACATCCACAATGCCAGCCCTGTGGTTAAGAGTTAAAAATTAAAGCCAGGCATGGGATCCTTTAATCCCAGCACTGGAGAGGCAGAGGCAGGTGGATCTCTGTGAGTTCGAGGCCAGCCTGGTCTACAAAGCAAGTCCAGGATAGCCAAGGCTACACAGAGAAACCCTATCTTGAAAAACAAAACAAACAAACAAGAATTAAAAATTGGGGCTAGTGAGTCTGAGGCTAGCCTGAGCTAGTCAGGCACTCTCAAAGAAACCAAGTTTGGGTTTCTATGAAGGGTGGAGGTGGGAAGGGCAGAGACTATCGAGCTACGTATGGTGGCACACAGGGGAAAGCCCAACATCTGAGAGGTGGAGGTGGGAGACTCTCAACGCCCAAGCCAACCTGGTCTCTAACTAAATAAACTCATACACACAAACATGTCTGCGCATATTACATACATGTCGCTAGATGAGCTGGGCTCCACAAAACATGGGATGAAAAATACTGTACCTGCCAATGTGTCAAAGTATGCAAATCTCACATGACCATGTCAAGATGAGATGACTTTGAAAGAGAGCAGACTGTAGGTAATGCAGAAAGCCAAACCCTGGATGTTTTTTAATGGTTTATTTTGAGAAACCAACTGGCCTTGTCAACCTTGAGGGAACTCCCAAGAAGCATGTGAGCACTGATACTCTCTTGTCAGCCACCCCATTCCAGCTATCTATATCGCTCATCAACATGTGACATAGATATTGGCAAAATGGCCTTCTGCCCTCCACACCTACGACACGCATGTGTCGGTTCCCCTACCCCACACACATTCTCCACAGTAAAAAAACTGTTTTGAGTATTACCTAATCAGCGTCCTTTCTCTAAGAGATGAAACTGATGCTAAAAGGGAGATTTAAAGAAGCCACAGGTGTACAGAGCGCAAATCTCATAAACGAGATGTTATTTTATAAACCAAAATAATAAAAACCTTTTGAAAAGAAAATGTCTTTTAGTTTCATTTTCTACACGGAAATGATCAAGTTGTATCCTCTCTCTCTTGCAGCAGACAATTCCCATCATGACAAATTATGGCACTGCCCAGACGCACAGCAAGTGCTTCGGGCAGACAATGCCATCACGCTAGTCTCCTAGTCAGCGCCCACCGTCTGCCAAAGTCTCCTCAGAGTTCCTAGAGGCTCGGCTAAGCATGTTATCAAGTCTCCTCGCCTACAATGTAGCGTAATCTCAGTGTACAGTGTCTTTCTTCCAGAGATTAGGAAGTGAGAGGTGCACACTGGCTCTCCAAACAGGAAACATAACATGGATCAGGGCTTGCGTCACCAAGCAGCTCCAGCGACTATCACGTGCTCAGAGTGTGTGTTGGATCCAAGGAAATGTGTGGGATTTTAGATGTGTACTTTAAACGTGTATATAGTTTAGAGAATCTAAAATCTGCCTTAGAAAATTCTAATGGCATTTCAAAATCCTTACTCAGAAAGGAGACAACATGTACAGCCCTACATTTATTCAGTATGTGTCCCATGTGCACCAGGAATGGGCCTGCACATCTGAGACGATGTGCATCACTCATTTGACAGAAGAGAAAACTGCAGTTCTCAGAGTCAACAGCTCACCCAGGCCTCCCGACAACAAACAATGCTATGGAGGTTTTTTTTGCATAGTTGTGTCTGTAGAAGCTGGAGAGCAAATTGACACTGGCAAGGTACTTCTTCCAGTGCTCTTGTTTTTGGAGACAAGGTGTGGAGATCACACTGTTCTCTGCTCTAAGTTACTCCAAATTGTAAAATAAGTTTCCAGGCTATGCCTTGCCCTGGGCTACTTTCATTTTACAAGCAACACCAGGTACCATTTTGAGTGTTAACACAAAAGCAGGGTGATTATGCACATTTCTGTGTACATAGATATAATATTTGTCCAGCACACCCATGAGGCAGACTGTTAACTATCCCCCACCCCCAAAAAACAAAAAAGGTGCTGCCTATAAACTGACAGTAAGAAGTTTGGGAACATAGGAGCATACGGATATACTAAAACTGGGTCAGAGAAACCAGACTCAAGAACATATCAGAACAAAGAGTAAAAATCCCTCACCTAGATTCCATAGAGACAAGACACTTAACAGTGTGATGGCAACAGCCCCACTGCCCTGACATCTGACCATCCACCTGTGCATCAAGGGACCCACAGGCTGAGAACTCCTGGCTGTCTGGGGCTTCCTTTCAGCTATAGTCCCAATGGTGATGGAGCACACTATACTTTTTTTTTTTTTTCTTTTTTTACTTTAAAGCCCCTCCTTCATGCCTTGCATCTAGGATCTCTAGTCTTACACCTCACCTTTTCAGGCCTGCTCAACCAACAGACCTTGTGGCTTGGCTTTGTGTGCCTCTAGCAATTTTCCATCTGAGCCCCTTCCACGGTCTCCAGCTACTGAAAGGATTGCTTCTGTCCGTATCAGCTCTCTGCCTCTGCCTCCATAAAGACTGTTTTAACTCCTGGACTCTACTGTGGCCTCTTTAACCCTTTTCTTTTTTTTTTTTTCTTTTCCTTTTTTTTTCCCCCCATTTGATTGTTTTTTGTGTTTTGTTTTGTTTTGTTTTGTTTTTTGAAACAGGGTTTCTCTGTCATAGCCTTGGCTGTCCTGGACAGACCAGGCTGGCCTCGAACTCACAGAGATCACGCCTGCCTCTGCCTCCTGAGTACTGGGATTACAGGTGTGTGCCACTGCCATCCTGTTTCTTTAACCCTTTTCTAATCTACAAATATACTGGTTCTTGTGTTGTGTGCATTGAGTGATATGAAACATTCAGGCATGGTGCTCTTACAGCAAAGTCTCAAGTGACCTAAGCTGGCCTCAGGCTCTCTACTTAGTGAGTGTAACCTTGAACTCCTGATCCTCTTCTGCCTCTGTCTCCAAGTGCTGGGATTACAGGTGTGTCACCACCCCTGATTTGACAAATAATTAAACAACACAGCAATATTCTGGGTAATATTTTTTGTGGCTCTAGAATATAACCCATAATTATATTGACAAAACCACTTTTGACCAGCAAAGCTGGCATCTATAGTATACAAATTTCATCAAAAGCCCTGAATGCCCATCTTCAAACATCTATGGGCTTTTTACCACAGTGAGGAAATTATAAGCTATGTATAAATTAGTTAACTTATTGACTCATTTATTTTCTGCCCGCCCCCTCTCTCCCTTCCCTCCCTCCTTCTTTCATTACCGACCCCCCCCCCCATGGTATAGTATAGGAGCTGGCAAATGTTTCCCATTACTGTTATAAAATTTTACTTACACACATGGGCCTTATTAGTTCACAGGAGCAAGTTTTCAAGCTTTTGCTTACTCAGAATCACTTGCTTGACTGCTAATGCAAACAAATTTCCGGAATTCATTCTTTTTTTTTTTTTTTTTCTTTTTTGAGACAGGGTTTCTCTGTGTTAGCCTTGGCTGTCCTGGACTCACTTTGTAGATCAGGCTGGCCTCGAACTCACAGTGATCCGCCTGCCTCTGCCTCCCGAGTGCTGGGAGTAAGGCCTGTGCCACCACTGCCTGGCCTGGAATTCATTCTTAAACTTCCTCATTTAGTAGGTCTGTAGAAGTCCCTGAGATTTTGTGGTTTTAGTAAATTCCCAAGCAATGCTGATGCTGGTGTAGAAATCCTTCTCTGAGAACCGCTTGTATAGAACAGTGATCTACACTACACTCAGTGAACGATGAACAGTGAAAACCTAATTAAGCAGAAACTGCATGTTGCAAACCTCACTGACACTATCATAGAATATTTCAGATGAAGACTTACTGTTAAGTGCCATAATGTTATCTGTTCCTGGATGGTGGAAATTTATTCCCATGCGTCCTGGAAAATAAAGCAATTTTTATCTTAAGCACCAAGAAATCATTGTTCAGTATAATTATTTCACGTACATTGCAAAATATAAACATTACAAAACACTACAGATTAATCTATAGCAATGCTATCAAGGCCAAAGCATTTACAACAACTTTTAAATCAATTCATAAAACACAGACATGAAAAACTTAAAACAAAGCCAAAGTCTCAACACAAATACAACCAAACAAAAAGAAGCTTCCATTAGAGTCTGAAATTTGTACATCTCCCATATTAAAATTTAATCAAGTCAATTTCTTGGATGAGCATTTTATTTAAATAATTATTTATTCATGTCCTTCAAATTAAGGCATCAAAAAAGAGAAAGTTATAGATGTATATAAACATGAAGTTTAGAGGCAATAAAAAGATACAGTTTCATAATGGCTCAAAAAATGCAACATAATTACCAGAGTAGCAAAATGAAGACATAAAATTTATGCAAATAAGTAGGGGACATGACTGATATAAAAATCCCAAGTTCTTAAGCTGCCCCAGCACTATCTGTCTGTGCGGTGGGTTGTTTTCTCTTATGACCATGTGTCCCGAGCTGATCATGAGCTCACTGTGTACACTAGGCTCGCCTCTAACTCACAGAGATCTGCCTGTCTTGGCCTCCCGCAAGCACTGGGATTAAAAGAAAGCCCCACCATGCCTGGTTCCACCACTAACTACTCTTGTGACAAGTGTGACTTTACAGATTTCCATCTTTATAAATAATAAGGGAATTGAAACTTCTGCCCACATTGGTTGGTTTCCTATTTCATATACCTCTGAGGCAAAGAATCATTTTTACATTTTGTTTGTTTTGTTTTCAAGACAGGGTTTCTCTGTGTAGCCTTGGCTGTCCTGGACTCACTTTGTAGTCCAGGACGGCCTCGAACTCACAGCAATCCAACTGCCTCTGCCTCCCAAGTGCTGGGATTAAAGGCGTGCACCACCACACCCGGCTCATTTTTACTTTTTTAATTTTTTTTGGTTTTTCGAGACAGGGTCTCTCTGTGTAGCCTTGGCTGTCCTAAGACTCACTTTGTAGACCAGGCCTGCCTCTGCCTCCCGAGTGCTGGGATTAAAGGCGTGCGCCACCACCGCCCGGCTCATTTTTACATTTTTAATGGTCTGGAAAACTGAACAAAAGCAGAGGCAACAGAGGCCTGTGCCCTGTACACCCTAAAATGTTTATCTTGTATTCCTTCATAAAGTTTGAACTCCTGATCTATAAGACAATAAATAGAATCAGATGTTTCAGCTTATGGCCCACTGGGATAGAGAGTGGAAGACATGTGGGAGGTCGATAGAGTGAGACTCAGAGCACAGAGGGAAAGATGCAGGAGTACAGAATGAAAATGCAGGCACTTGCTGCTTTTTTCATTATCACACATAGAATGGGTGTACCAAAAATAAAGACTAAACCCAGAGAGTCTTGTATAGGGGGAAATGTACTACCATGCAAGATTTTGTGATTCCTTCAGGAAAATAGTTATCAAAATTGGGTGTGGTGGCTCACCCCTGTAATCCAAGAATTTGGAAAACAAGAGGAATCTTGGGAATTCAAGACCAGTGTATAGTTACAGAGTAATACCCTGTTTTAAAAAACAAAGATTCAAAAGGATATTGAAACAATAACTAAGGTGCAATTGTTATGTATTTGACTCTGTAAGGTTTTCATGTATAGTTACGTCAAGAATCATCTTGAAATTCACAAAAATGTTAATTTTAGACAAGTGTTTTATCACAGGAATTTTTACAGAAAAAAAATGTTCATTTCATTTTATAGCTACTGCTTAGAAAATGTCAATCATATTTGGGGAAGAATAGTATAGAGAAAGCTGGAGATAAAGGTTTCTAATTTATGTGTGTATGTGTGTGTGTGTACATATACATATATATATATATATGTGTATATATACACACATTTTTTTACAACAGATACAGTTTATATATAATTGTAAAGGTGTCAGCTTTCATTTGGTATTAAGCTCTGTTACTGGGACCTGGAGGCAAACATCACTACTAAACTAATATACCAGGGGAAAACAAAATGAAAAAAACCAAAGTCCTCACTCAACTTACCACTTTCATTGGTGTATTGAGGTGTGTGTGTGTGCGTGTGCATGTGTGTGTGTGTAAAAGAATGGGGAAAAAAAATCAATGAAATTGTCAAAGAATAATAAAAAATATTCTTGAATACCCGATTTTCATAGAAAATCATATTGTATTAAGTACATAGAAAATTGTATTAAGTACAAGCTAGTTCTAGAAGTTTCAAAGTAACCCATGAATGGAAGACAAAATGAACATGTCTGTAGTTGTCCTATATGCCTTACTATGATTTTCTAAATTCCTAGGTCATTATAGAGTCTCTGAAAGTCATAGTCTCTATCATATGCAGTGCTGTCTACCACCAGCTTGATCAAAAACTACTTCACAAAAATTTATTACAAGAACAGCTTTGACTCAATAAGAGAATTTATTTTGGCTTTAGTTAGTCAAGTCAATGGTCTTTACACCTAAAACTAACATCCATGAACACTAAAGTGATGCGCTCTAATTCCGCTTCATCATGTCTAGGGTACTAACCACAGCAGCCAGTTGCTGAAAAGTCTACATAAAAGCCCATTAGGACCTCAAACTCACTGTCCCTTAGAACTTAAGGAAAATAGGACCTCTGTAGTTGGATGATGGCACACACTGCCCCAGCACTCAGGAATCAAACTCAAGGCCAGCCTGAGTTGTACAGCGAAACCATCTCAAAAACCAAGCAAACAGAAATAACCAACATGAAAAAGTCAGAGAGTGGTACACAGGTGAAGTCTGTGAATTCTAGGCCAGACGAGGCTGCACAACAAGACCTTGTTTAAATAAAGCATGAAAAGCAGGACCTCTTCCATCTTGACCAGTGAACATTCAAAGGGCAGTATGGGTCCTTAAAAGGTCCTTAATATTACTACAGTAAAAAAGGGGCCGTCAAGGACATCAGGTACACTCTAACTCAGCTGTTCTTCATTCAACTTCAATTCCGTACAGTAGACAATTTCATGCTCTTCACTGCGTCAGATAACTTTTCTGTGTTCCCTGGAATGTTGCCTTCAGAGCATGAGCACAGCTACCGCGCCCCCCCCTTGGACTCTTTCTTGAGGAGCTAGAATGTGTCCCCTTGACAAGACAGTACTACCTTCAGCCCTCACTGGTTACTTCAACTCTGTCTTTCTTAAAAAGCAGAACAAGAGGCTCAGACAGTGTCTTACAAGTGGAAGGCAAAAAAAAAAAATCTAGTAGTTTTTAACCTTTCCTGGTCTTCTCCCTAAATTTTTTCAATGGATTTTGGATAAAAAGTAACATAAATCTTGTAAAAAGCTCTGTTTTGATGCTAGATCCCTAGAATCGATAATCTAAACATAATGTAGGCTTCCTACTAAGTATAATGTTTTATTTTGTAAAGTTACATATGAAATTTTAGTTTCTTCCTCTTCAAAAATTAGTGTTTAGACTATAAAATGTAAGCTGGGCATGGTGGCGCATACCTTTAATCCCAGCACTTGGGAGGCAGAGGCAGGCAGATCACTGTGAGCTCGAGGCCAGCCTGGTCTACAGTGCAAGTTCCAGGACAGACAAGGCTACACAGAGAAACCCTGTCTCAGAAATCCAAAAAGAAAAAGAAAAAAAAGAATATAAGATATAATCTATTTTCACTGAATAAAAATTAGAATATATGGAAAACTAAGATGACTAAAGACAAATACAATCAGTTTTATTTTTATCTTTCAAACTGGAGAACACACATGAGGCTTTCCTTCCTAAGACTGCAATCATTTAATAGTCTTTTCTTAGTACAATGTGCACCTGAACTTCAGTGCTTATTAAAGGATTTTAGAAGAAAGAAAAAATGTCTAATGGGCAGAAAAAAAACCCTGATGCTAAATTCAGATGAGGCCATTTCTTCTTGCTTCCTTTTGTCCAACAAATGCTGCTGTTGAATCAGCTGTGAAAACAACTAAGTGTGTGACATCTGGTGATTTTGTTACTGCAGCCTGGTGCTGCCAGTGTGACATTCTGTCACCTGTCCATGAGTCTGCTATTTTTAAAGTGTCCTTGTCAGCTAGCTATCTTTAAGTATAGTGTAAAGTATAAGGTTTCAAAGCTGGAGGGACGGCATCCTTAGTCTAAGTTAAATGACGCTGTGGAAACCTGAGGCTGCCCCATTTTACCCACATCAGTGGACATGACAGACAGGAGATTAGGAGAGGGCAGAGAGTGGAGTTACGTTTGTTTATTTAAGATGGAAACAAAATCACATCTCCACACACTCAATTCATTCATATATTAAAATCACCTTATTTATTTCAGAATGCAATTAAACCCATATTTTTATGTGTCCAAAATAAAAGATGGAAATTGTATTAATTTATAATTACTACTACGAAAGCCATTTCTTTAGCACACATCTTTCTAATCACCAACTTTACTCAAAAAAAAAAAAAAAAGTCAAGTACTTAAGCAGTTTCAAGGAGAATGTTAGTGCTTCAAGAACATATTCTACTAAATTTTACCTATTTTCTCTATAAAGTTAAGAGATACACTCCCAGAGAAAAAGTACCATAAGGTATAAAAATATAATATGTAAAAAAAAGAAAAAAAGTAAAGTTAGGCGTGGTCTCAAAAACTGAGGCAGAAACATGCAGGTTTAACGCAGATTGGCTCCACAGCAAGACCTTGCCTAAAAACAACAGAAAAGGGGAATGGGTGAGGTGTTGGGGCTGGTGAGGTAGATGGCTTAGCAAGTAAATACGCCACCAAGCCCGATGGTCTGGATTCAGTCCCAGAAACATGGTAGAAAAAGAGAACAGATTCTTAAAAGTTGTGTTGTGAATGTTGCAAAAACACATAAGGGTTTTTTTTGTTTTGTTTTGTTTTGTTTTTAACTAAAAAAATTTTATGGCATTGGCAAAATCTAGTACTATAGATCTGTTCCTAATAGGCAAAAACAAAACCATGAGCTCAGAACTGAAGCCAACAGACAAGGTTTTTTGCTTTGTTTTGCTTTTTTCTCCTGGGAGGACCAGGCTGTACTGTGAACTGCAGTCATATCCTTCCTAGTAACTGGGGCTGCAGGCACGTGTTGCCATCATATCAGGCCTCCATAAATTCTTAGATACTTTGTGTTTGTTTCCTTAGTTAAAGCTGTAGCTCAGATGAATTAGAAATTTAGAAGTTAGCATGCAGGTATGATCTGCCTTTTATAACTGTTAGATGATGAAAATGTCGGATCAGGTATGATCGCCTTTTATAACTGTTAGATGATGAAAATGCCGGATCTTAAATCAGGCAAGGTAATGTAAACCATTAGTTGCAGCTACAAAGAAAACTGAGCCAAGGAGGGCCTCTAACACACAGGGGTTCAAGGCTAGTCTAGATGACCAAGTAAATCTCAAAGAGAAGAAAAGATTGAAAATATATGGAGAACAGACACTTTTGACTTAAAACCTTTCCCCTAGAGTTTGTAGGGTCTTTTTGTCTTTCTTCATTGTAGGTGCTGGGAATCAAAGTGAGGTTCAAGACACTTGGCAAACTGAGCTACAAGTGCAGCTCTGAATTGGCTAACTTTGCAAAGGACAAACTGACACAGGCTGAGAGAAGTTGACATTGAAATAAAACCAATCAATGATTCAAGCTACAAAATAAATAGCATATTTTCTTCTGGAGCATCAAGTAGGAAAAAAACTAATAAACATGTACTTCTTTTCTAAAATAAGGAAACCTAAAAATTCCCAAAGGGAACCAATTTTGTATCTCTGTCCTGTTACATTTAAATACGATGAATAAAGTATCTCTGTAACAGCGAGGGGTGGCATTCACATCTTCCAAGTTTCTGTCAAATTACATATGCTAATGCACTATTACCAGAAGATGAGCTATTTTTTCCTCAGACTCTTTCGGTTTACCTTTGAAAAACAGGCCCTTCAATCTGAGTTCTCAACCAACACCTGCTCTTTTCATTTTTCAAATCTCAGTTCCATGAATGAGAAAGGAAGAGAAAATTTAAATATATAGAAACAGTTCATCAGGCACTATCCCCAGTCAGCAGACCAGAACCCTGATGCAAGAGTGAGGTTGCATGGGATGAAGGAAGCCCATCCCTTCCTGTTGTTGCCTAGCTGCCACTGTATGATGCTCGCCAGCCAGAGAATGCGGTCTTGCTTTCTAGCCACTGTGTCCAATGAGCATACACCTGCTACTTCCTTACTTATTCTAGTAGGAAGGTGACTGATCAGTCAAGCCTAATGACCACAGGTTTTCAAGTCAGGAGACAGTCTCATATAAAGAGAGTACAGTGATGAACCTTTTCCCCCTTTTCTCCTCTTATTTCCAACACTAGAAATGTTCTTTTCCTACAGTCAGGAGGAAGGTTGGGTTTGAGCAGAGATCAGTCCCTTCCACCACTCCTACCTCTGCTAATCCAAGGGTTTCTGTACTTAAAAACAAATAAGTAACAGTAGTCACAACTTTATTTCTCCCCCAGCTTCCAGCTCTCAGTTTTTTCTTTCGAGACAGGGTTTCTCTGTGTAGCTAGCCTTGGCTGGCCTGGACTCGATTTGTACACCATGCTGGCCTTGAGCTCACAGAGATCCACCTGCCTCTGCCTCTCTGAGTGCTGGGATTACAGGTGTGCGCCACCATACCCGGAATTATTTTCATCTCAAAACATTGATGACCTCTTGTGTCACCAATATGAGGCATCTCTCAAACAAAAAGGACATCCGAGGGTAAGATGCAAAGACCTTACTCTGTCACTCTAGTCTGAATTAGCCTAGTAGCTGCAACAGAAGGTGTTTTTTCCTTTCCTTTTTCCTGCAGGCTATGTGTGCTGGGACTCAAACCAAGGGCTTCTACCATCCGTCTATATACACTTGCATGACACAGAAAGTATTCCTCGGTGAGACATCATCAAGACTGGCCCAGCATGAGTGCAAACACAACCGAAAAAAAGTGAGGTGTAATTTACTGAAACAAAAGTATTTTTTCCTAAACTTCCTATTCTCTCACACTACTCCTTAAAAGAATGCTTGAAAGCAGGGCGGTGGTGGTGCACACCTTTAATCCCAGACAGAGGCAGGCAGAGCTCCAAGTTTGAGGCTAGCCTGGTCTACAGAGCAAGTTCCAAGAAAAACAGGGCTACACAGAAAAATCCTGCCTCAAAACAAAACAGAACAAAATGCTTGAATAAAATGATTTTCACAAAATATGTCTTAACTAGTAGATACTGATATCTTCTATATAAGAGTGTCATTGTGACTATACATCACGTCCATTTTAAGTATATCATGAAGTAATTTATGTCATATTTGAATGTTTGGTGCCTAGTTGGTGGAACTCTTTAGGAAAAGATCAGGAGGTGGCCTTGTTGAAGGAGTTGTATCACTACGGCTGGGCTTTGAGGTTTCAAAAGCCCACACCAGGCCCAGTCTCCCCCACCCCAACTCTCTCCTCTCTCTCTCTCCTCTCTTCTCTCACCCACCTCAGACTTGAGATGTAAGTGCTCAGCTCCATGCTTGTTGCCATGGTAGTCATGGACTTCCCCTCTGAAACTGTAGGCAAGGCCCCCAATCAAATACTTTCTCTTATAAGTTGCCTTGGTCATGGCATCTCCTCACAGCAACAGAACAGTAACTAACACAACTATGCTACTCACTTGTACAGCTTTAGAAAGTCAAGTAACAGTTATTTTTCTCTCTCCTAACATGTGGCTTTTGAAAATGATGTTTATCCTTCCAATAGTCACTACTTATCTATGGAAAATAAAAACAACTGTGACACTCTTCAGCCAGTGTTTAGCTGTAGTCTGGCCAAGAAATAAATCTGCACTGATGTGGCTTAATTCATTACAGAGGTCAAGGACTAGGCAGTCCACACTCACCTCCATAGAGAGTCACATGTAATATCTGCACAGCATCTTGTGCCAGGGACTTTATCCTTCCATCTATTTTATAAGGTTTTTTTTTTTTAATTATAAGGCTTTAAAGAAGCTAATGCGTCCAGTTCAGTGGATAACTAGGGGCTGATAAAGAACTCAAATCCAGTTTGGACTGAGTACAAAGTTAAGGCTGTGCTTTGAAATTTCATCTACTATATAGAAAATGTTGAGCATCTGGGAGGCTCTTAGTAAAGGACACTAAATACCTTTGCTATTTCTAGGACTTGAGCCTAGAGCGGGCTTCCCCCCCAACACACTATGTATTCTTTGTATAGTTAAGCAAAAATGTGGGAATTATTCCTAAAGAAGAAAACTGAGTCCTAAGAAAAATAACAGCAGTGCAAACAAGCACCTCAAGACTTAACTCTGCACTTGAGTTTTGAGATCATCCCCTTCTCCGCCTCCACTCCACATTCAAGAGGGAAACATCAAGACTGAGGACCTAAGGACACACAGGCAAAGCATTTCCAGAAGCCACACAATAGGTGCCTAGTGCACCAGCTGCCTCCTAATGCCCTACCCACCCTGCTGAGTCAATCTCTGGACCCAAACACCATCACTATGAACATGCCTCAAGCAAAAGCTATGTGAAGAAGAATCTCACATAGAAATTACCAAGGATAAAGAACAACTGGAAAGTCTAAATTTATGTTCAATAAATGAATAAATTATAAAAACAGAGAGAAACATGGGTATTTATTATTATAAAAAATAGAAATAAAAAATAAAGGCTACATCATCACAATGCTTCTTGTGCTTTTAGCTACTTATGTGTTTATGCATGTTCATGTGCGCAGATACATGTGTGCACATGTGTGAGGGTTCCCGCATGTGGAGATCCAACAGAAGACAACCTCAGGTGTCTTTCCTCAGGTTCTGTACCCGTGTTTTTGGTGGGGTTTTGGTTTTAGTTTATTTGTTTTTGAGATGGGGTCTCTCATGGCATGGAACTTGCCAACCAGGTGAGTCCCATGGGCAGTGAGGCCCAGAGGCCTGCCTCTCTCTCCCCAGCACTGGGATTGTGAGCCATGCTAGCATACCCAGCTCTTTTTACTGGCTTCATGAGACTGAGCTCAGACCATGGTGGTGAGAGACAAGTCCTCAGTCTGAGCTCTCTCTCCAGCCTTACTTTGTATTCTGTTTATTTATTAGCTACCCTTTTATTCTGACAAATTTCTTTCTCCCTAAAGCTAAAAGTGCCTTAAATGCTTTCTTTTCTCCTCTTCTTTGTTGTTATTCTTTGTGGGATTTTTGAGATAAGTCTCACTATACAAGTCTGGGTGGCCTGGAACTTATTATGTATAAGCCTAGACTGGCCTTGAGATTGTATCACCCCCCTGCCTCTGCTTCCCAAATGCTGAGATTAGGATATGCAACACCATGCCCAGTGTCAAAATATTTTCCTAAAGGTGCAAGTGATGTAATTGACCACAGGGACATGGTGATGTCATTGACCTCAGGGAAGTAGTCTGTTTATAGGAAATCATGCAGTAGAATATGACAAATTGGGAAGTTGAAACCATATTCATATTCAACTATAAATATGTACATACTAGAGACCTCAGTAGGCCATAATACACGTATGGTGAAGCAGTCTTTTACTTTGTATTTGCTAGTAAAGAAAAGTATGCAGAGATAGTGAGGCCTGTAATTTTAAAAGGCCATCACAAGTGGAAAAGGTATTTATGTTACTCTACTATGAGGTCACTCTCTTTCATTATGCCATGCTAAGCTTAATGTGGCACAAATAGCTTCTGCTTTACTAGTATATACAAAATTCTAAAAATTAATGTGGCAACTATCATCTAAAACCCTTTCTTTTTTCTTTTTTTCTGAAAGAATAAAATGGTGTACCCATATAATCCTAGCACTCAAAAGGAAGAGGCAGGGGGATTGTCCTGCATTCCTGGGTTAGCCTAAGATATATATTGTGTTCCAGTACAGCCTGAACTACACAGTAAGACGTTGTTTTGGAAATAAAAAGAGAAAAGCAGAGAAGACAGAGCAGAATACAGGAGGCACACACAGAACAGGAGTCAAATATTAGGGTAGTCAGGGGAGGCTCCCACCATAGAAGAAAATGACAATCGTAACCTTAAAAGAGTCTAAAATCAAAATCTGTGAATATTATTATTTTTACATCATTCACACCTCTGAGTGTAATGTGCTTCAAATTATAATGCACCAATCTTTAACTGAAGAAAGATGTGGTAAGTAACTAAATATAACAGCATTTTTTTCCTTTTCTTTCTTCTTTTGCTGCAGGGGCCTTAAAATACAGCTTTTCTCAACACCCTGTATTTTCTCCTTGCCTGCCATTACGACTTCTTTTTGTTGGGAAATAAGAAAAGCAGCAGAAAATGATGAGCATGACAAGAAAATGATGAGAAGGATTTCTGGTGAGGGAACAAATTTCAGAGCTGGTCATGTCTAGATAAGGGCCTAGCCAGGGGGCAGGGCAGTCCTCATAATTCCAGAAGATGCAGCGCGCACACAAGATAGGCATCCCTGTGGCAAAATATTTGTTTTTACGTCCTAACTCAAAATGGAGTGGATGTCTCCACACCAGCAACTTGCATTTCAGCCTTTAAAATATTGTAGGGCCTCGTTGAATAATCTATAAAAAGAACCATCTGTAATTATGCGTTTACATGGACTCTAAAATTAGAAAGTCATTGTTGATCTTGGAATATTCTACCTCATACTGAACCCGAAACAGGTACACACTTTAAGACATCTTCCTCACACATAAGCTGTGATAACATAATGGAACCGTATCATATGAAACTTTCTGAAGGACTTCTGGGGACTGACTTACTAAATGCCATACTTTCTTGAGGTTCACCTGGACTTAAATGAATTCTACAGATTTGGCTAAGGATTCCAAATGTACAAAGCCCAGAAAATTCAGCTTCTGGTTTCATGCTATAACCATGACCTCAGCTACCCAACATAGACTTCTGGCAAATAAAACAGATTAAAGTAACCAACTATGATTACTGTAGGTAGCTGAACCCAGGTTTAAAAAAAATAAATCAACTTTAAATACATTCCACAATGCTTTACAGAAGCAAAACAACAAACAAAAATCAAATAAAAGCAAAAAATAATCACAAATATTAAAAAGCTGATTTTTGCTTAAAACACCAAGCAAGAATGGACATATGAATATTCCTAACCTGCAAAATGATTCCTCCACATTATATCAGCGAAACTCATTGGTGGGCCACTGGGAGGGTAGTGTTTACCTTTCAGAGGCTCATGATCAGTCCTTATCATATCCATTAAGGAGTTCTCCAAGGAGTGCAAGTTAAAAGTGTCATATGGCCTACTCCGGTCCTAAAAACAAAAACACAGAACAAGACGATACATAAAATTACTTCATAAATTAACATGATATTTGCTCTGCTTCCTGCTGCAGAATGGCAAACTGAATGAAAGTTACAGACAATTCTAAAAACACATTCACTTTTTTTTGTTTTGTTTTGTTTTTCGAGACAGGGTTTCTGCTGGGATTAAAGGCGTGCATCACCATGCCTGGCTCACATTCACTCTTTATTAAGAATAATGTCTTAGTGCCAATACATTCAAAAGAAGTTTCTATAATTAAAGTGCATCCTTTTCCTAATAGTCTCTAATGTAAATGTCCCATTCCTTCAGATTGACTTTCTCTCAAATGAAATGGGTCAAATGTATTAGCTTTGCCTTCTACCATCCACTCTGTTTTCCAATGAATACACCTGAGAACTTAGTGTAAAACCATGTGGGAAAGATTAAGCTTTGTCACAGGTGGAAGCAGTCTTGGCGGGCTTTACCCTTGGGGCACCCCATGAATACCTTGTGACAGACTGATGGAGCCATCCTGGGCCTGGAATTCAGGAAGCAGACCTGGGAACCCCACCTGGGCTATTGCTTTTCTAATTGACCTTCAAAGGGAGGAGGAGACCACCCTTCCCACGTGACTCGGGCAGGTGGGGAGGAGAGAGCAACAGGTTCAGCCTGGGCTGGAGCACGTGGGGAGCAGCAAACAAGCCGGACCAGCACGCGGGCCAGAGAGACACCTAAGGACCCATCCCGTGGAACGGATACCAGAAGGTTCACTCTTTTGTCCCTTTAACCTTTTTTCCTTCTTATGTAAGCTAGTTGGGTTGTATAATAAAGTTTAATTGTTAAGAAACAGAGCCAACATCTGGCGCCCAACGTGGGGCCCGATGGGTTCCACAGTCCCTAACAGTATGAGGGAAGATTCAGTATTCGAAGGTATAGAAATGCTGCTTTGCCTTCTACCATCCACTCTCTGTTTTCCAATGAACACAACTGAGAACTTAGTGTAAAACCAGAATCACATTTCTGAAAAAAAAAATCAAAGATGATTGAACAAAGAGGCTGAGGCAACAGAACCAGCAGCTTGCATCTAAGTAGCAAACTCCAGGCCTGAATAAGCTATAGACAACAGATATTGTCTCAAAATACCAATGGCAAAATCATGACAATTGTTTCAATGTAATTATTAAAACCACTTTAATATTTATGGCTAGCAATAATACATATCAATAGTCTTATTTTTTTAAATGCAAAGACAGAAAAATAAGCTTAAGACAATTGAAAGTAGAGAACTGACCTGTACAAGTTGTCCTCTGACCTCCTCATGCAATCTGTGGCATGCACATACACACACACACACACACACACACACACACACACACACACACATCCATAAACAAATGCAAACAAATTTTTTAAAGCAAGAAATAGAAACTTATGGTGAAGGGGAGGTTAAATGACAACAATAAGTCTGTTTAGACTGTTTGATAGGGGTTGGGGGGTGCCTGTTATTCTAGCAGTTAGAGGCTGCTGTAGGAAGCTAGCCTGGCTTACACAACAAGACCCTGACCCTCCTCCATTTCCCCCAAAAGAAAAGGTTGTATGATGATATTTGAGATTCTTTCTGGCCAAGGCAGTCTGGGTGTTTGTTTGTTTGATTGATTGTTATATTTTGTTTTTTAGTCTTTAATGCAATCTTGCAAAGTAGGTAAAAACATACCTATCGTACACATAAGGAAAGTAAATTTAGCAAAGATTAGAACTCAGACCTAAACTCAAAACCAATACCCTAAGGAGTATAAAATTCCATCCAAGCTAGGCGGTGGTGGCGCATGCCTTTAATCCCAGCACTTGGGAGGCAGAGGTAGGTGGATCTCTGTGAGTTCGAGGCCAGCCTGGACTACAGAGTAAATTCCAGGGCAGCTAGAGCTGTTACACAGAGAAACCCTGTCTCAAAAAAACAAAACAAACAAACAAACAAAAAATTCCATCCAAAGACTGTGACCCAGTCCACACAGGCTAGTAAACAGCGACTTCTATGGAAGCTATAGCATTGCACACAATGACTGGTGAAATGCCCTTGCTGGCACAGTGGTAGTGAGTTCCTGCCTGCAGAGGACATAAGAGATTAGGTTACTACCTAGCAGGAAAATGAGTAAATGTATTCAGGAAAGTATTCGATGTATTAAAGTTGAGATGAACTTATGTCAGTCAAACTGTCAAAATCACAAGTAGTTCTGGTTAAAATACAAGTTCCTGGTCTTGGGAGATAGCTCAGGTGGCAAAGTGCTTGCCTTGCAGGCATGAGGACTTGAGCTCCTCTGGACCTTCATAAAAGTACAGGTTGTGGTGATATGTGCTGGGGAGACAGGGACAAGAGGATCCTGGGACCCACTGCCCAGACAGGCTGTCCTGCTCAGTTAGTGCTGGGTCAGGGAGAAATCCTACCTCAAAAGAAGAGTGGGTGGCTCCTGGGGACCAACATCCAAAGCTAAAATCTAGATTCTATGTTAGTGTGCTCTATTTCTCTCTCCTTTCCTCTCCCTCTCCCTTCCCCTCTCTTTCTCTCTCCTGGGCTGTAGCTCCAACACGCTTAGTAATATTTTATAAGGAAAGCCAGCAAGATGGTCAGTGGGTAAGGGTGCTTGCCACTGAGCCCAACACTCTGGAGATGGTAAAGTATGTGTCCCATACTGGGGACTTTATTTCAGATCCATCACTCATATAGAAAATTCAGCACAGGGTACCTATAATGCCAGCACTGAGCAGGCTGACACATCAGCAGGTCAGTCTAGCTGAATCTGCCACTTTAGGTTCAGCTGAGAATCTGTCTCAAAAAACAAGGTAGATGCTACCCTAACAAGGGCTCGTTAATGCTCAACAATGAAAGCATGGCATGGGAAAAGCATAACAGAATTTGCATATGCTTCTTAACTGAACAAAACTGCAACCTATTAGGAGACTTATTTTCTCATAAAATTAATTCTATTCATGCCTCATCACTTTATAGTTGTGGCACAGCCTTCATCTTTTTGGCTTCACTATACAGCCGTGTTGTGGGGAGGTGTCTGGCTTCCTCTGGTCTCAAGCCCAGCAGCAGTCTCAGTTCTTCTGTCCCCCAGGAGAAAAATTCAGGCAGGATACAAGAGTAGATCACACAGTCAACAAGAGATTAACTAGAGCCACCAAGAAGCAAGAATTGGCAGAGTGGGCCAAGTACACAGGCATGCCGAGGCTGGCAGGCCAGAGCTAATGCTCCTCTTTTCCCTGCTGTTTCTTCCCAGGTGCCTCCCTCAGGAGATGGAGCCCTTCTAGAAAGAAGGTATGCTTTCCTCAGAAGCCCATTTTCCAAGAATTCAGTCGGTTATAAGTACATGAATAAGTACCCTTAATACTGAAAAGTTTACTAGGGGAAAGGGCATTCTGCCTGTGCTCCAGCAGACAGGGAGTCTTGAGGCCACTTCAATCTGCTCTAGCTGGCATGGACACTATCACCTACTGCCCGCTACACATCTGTTTCTGGGGCCTGAGCTTGGCCTGTCTGGAGCTGAGCAGTGCTGTTATCCTCACATCCTGTCTCAGGGCCTTGGGCTGCTCCACCCACTGCTCTTTATGCCCTCTCTTTGAGGCCGGTTGGTCAGTCTCTTCAGCTTATATGTAGCAAACAATCCTGAAATAACTGATTAACCAAGGAAGCCAGTCAGAAACAATAGAAAAGAAAAAAAATGTTTGCAATAATGTTCAACAGAAATTGTGCATACAGAAAACTAATCTACAACTTGTGGATCATAGAAATTACAAATGGTAACATAGACTGCAGTCCAGGCCAGATTAAGCTATGAGTGTGAGTCCCTGTCAAAAAGGGGGGAAATGCAGCAGCAAGATGGTTCATCAGGTATTCCTACCTGTGTGGTAACCCTCAAGTCCTCAGTTTAATCCTGGGACTTCTGGAGAGAACTTTTAACCTGTCTTCTGCCCTCTGCATGTACACTGTGGCATGTGTGTACCCACACTCAACAACACAAAAACTAATATACAACCCCTACACCAACCAGGTAAGTAAACAGCAACCTACTCTTAAAGTTGTTTCCCCTAAGTTTTTGTTTCCCCAAAGAGGAGAAAAGGAAAACAGTTTTTTGTTCACCTTCAGCAAGCAGATCCCCAGAAGAATGACAGCGCCTCTAAGCAACACAGGTTGTTGGAGCTCTCATGCAGTTCACCTCCCCACGGCAGTAGGCCCAGACATTAATAAACTTATCAACTATATTTAAAACCACCTCCCTACGCGAGGAAGGAAGGAGGAAGGCACAGGTGAGGTGCATCTGTAGCGCAGCACCCCTGGGAGGCTGAGGCAGCAGGATGGAGAGTGTGAAGGCAGCCAGGGCTGCAGAAAGAGACTCCTGCCAGAAGAACAAAGTCTCTAGGAAGGAGCTGTTTTGTCTCCCTCTTCTGAGTTAAGCAAGCAAGTCCTAGACAGATGGAGTCCATAGTGAAAAGTTACAGTGGTTGTTGTACCAGGGTCAAAATTCAATCAAGTCCACGTAATCTCCTCTTATCTCCCCCCCCCCCTTTAAAACACGTCCCCACCCTCTTTACCCCAGACACAATCCACAGAGGCCTCTTCCACCTCTGCCTTCCAAGCAACCTGCCGCACCAGCCCTTGGTCAATTACCCTCATTCAAATGATAACTAATTACCCTCAAGGAAAAGTTTCATTGCTCTCCAGCCCACCCATGGCTCTGCCTCTGTTTACTACCTGCTTTTCTGGCTTTTTGATACTTGGGTATTTCCTTTCCCAGAAACACAAAGAAGACTGTAAGAGCCAACAGTATCTGGGAACCAAATGATGAAAAATAGCCACGGCAGGTCAGCAAGATGGCTTAGTGGGTAATGGAGCCTTAGGCTAATCACAGGCGAGAAGTAACTCCTTCAAGTTCTGACCTCAACAGACAGGCAGGCAGGCAAGGCCTGCGCATTCTCTCTCCTCTCTCCTCTCTCCTCTCTCCTCTCTCCTCTCTCCTCTCTCCTCTCTCCTCTCTCCTCTCTCCTCTCTCCTCTC
>OU015757.1:55958212-55985828 GCA_907169655.1 Acomys percivali
TCTCTCTCTCTCTCTCTCTCTCTCTCTCTCTCTCTCTCTCTCTCGTACACACACACACACACACACACACACACACACAAACGCACGCGGTACCGTGTAATATGCTAGGCGCTGGACTGAGTTTTATGTAACTGTTCAAAGTCAGGCTGCAAACCTACCAGTCACATGTATAATTTTTCCCCGTTTAGTAGGCTGCCTTCTTGCTTGCTTGAACGACGTCCTTTGCTGTAGAGAAACCTTTTGGCTTCATGAGGTCCTATTTATTAATTGTTGCTCTTAATGCCTGTATAATCGAGGTTGTGTCCAGGAAGTCCTTTTCTGTGCCAATGAGCTCAAGCTTACTCTCTAATTGCTCTTCTATCAGGTTCAGGGTATCAGGCCTCAGATCGAGACCCCTGATCCACTTGGAGTCATGTTTTGTGTCTGGTGATAGCCATGAGTCTATTTTTATTTTTATTTTTTTACTTGCAGTTATCCAGTTGGACCAGCACCATTTGTTGAAGATGTATTTTCTCCAGTGTGCATTTTGAGATTTTTTTTGTCCAAAAGCAGGTGTTTGTATGTGTTTGGGCTTACGTCTGGGTCTTTAGTTCTATTTCATTGACCAGTGTTGCCTGTTTCTACACCAATACTATTTTTAGTTTGTTTGTTTTGAGACAGAGTCCTCACTACATAGCATTAAAGTTAAGACATTTGACTTCTGTGTAGTCTTTGCTGTTACCCAAATCTATCCAGTTGATTTCTAGTCTTAGGACCATTCTGAGTGTCAGGGTTCAAACCCGGACTGGTCCCTGATCAGCATGGCAGGCAGGGTGGTAGCTGAGTTCTGACTAGAACTCTGGTTTCAGAAATTGAGCAGAGTTGGGTGGTGGTGGCGCACACCTTTAATCTCAGCACTTGGGAGGCTGAGGCAGAGGCTGGCGGATCGCTGTGAGTTCGAGGCCAGCCTGGTCTACAAAGGACAGCCAAGGCTACACAGAGAAACCTTGTCTCGAAAAATAAAAATAAATGAAATTGAGCAGTCCCAGCTTGACATTGTGGGAGAGGTAGGTGATAGGCAAGCAGGCAGGAAAGGGAACTAACTCAAGGTGGGGGCGGGGATCTTTGAAGTAAGGATTGAGGTCTAGCTCCACATGGCCCAGGGCCCAATGGTTGGTAGTCTGGCTGGATATTGTGGGAG
Source organism: Acomys percivali (assembly GCA_907169655.1). Classification (NCBI taxonomy): domain Eukaryota; kingdom Metazoa; phylum Chordata; class Mammalia; order Rodentia; family Muridae; genus Acomys; species Acomys percivali. The sequence continues at coordinate 55,959,393 of OU015757.1, forward strand.
TCATGGAAGCTGGCTCTGAGTCTCTTTGGTTGGTTGGTTGGTTGGGTTTTTGGATTTTTTTCCAAGACAAGATTTCTCTGTGTAGCCTGGACTCTCTTTGTAGACCAGGCTGGCCTTGAACTCACAGAAATCCACCTGACTCTATCTCCCTGAGTGCTGGGATCACAGGCATGCGCCATTGACCCAGCTCAGCCTGGAGTTCACAATCTTGTCTTACAAGACCTGGCCAGACAAGTAAGCCAGGATGGCCTCACACTTGGATTTTCCTTAGCCTCGCCAGTGCTAGGATCACACAGTTGTACAATACCTGGCTTGGCCTATCTTTTTTTAAGTGGATATTTACTGTATGACTTAATTGTTCTTCTCAAACATACATGCAGAGCACTACAAAAGCCACCAAAGTCTCCTGTGCTATTCTCTCTTTCAATCACTGTAAATATCTGGCATGTATTTTTTCAAGTGTTTAAAAACACAAAATTGGCCCTTCTAAATAATTGTGGATTTGGTGTCTAAGGCTGGAAAGCTTGAATAAAGGGCAGCTGTACTGTATGTACCACATGCAGACTTCTTACTTACTTACTTTTTTAGACAACATGACAGCTATTTACACCGTGGGTACTGTAAGTAATCCAAAGCTGACTCAAAGTTTCATGGGCTGGGATGGCTGAGCAGGCAGAGCAGCTTGGCACCAAGCCTGACAGCCTGAGTCTGACTCCCTGAACTCACTTGGTCAAAAGAGAGCCAACTCCCATAAGTTATTCTCTGACCTCAATGAGCAGCGCCCCAACAACACCAAGGAAATAAAAATAGTTTAAAAAACTAAAGTTTCAGGGGCTGGAGAGATGGCTTAGTGGTCAAAAGCACTGACTGCTCTTCCAGAGGACCCGGTTTCAGTTCCCAGCAGCCACATGACAGCTCACAACTGTCTATAACCTGACAGCCTTACATAGACATACATGCAGGCACAACAGCAATAAATAAATTTTTTTTTAAATTAAAGTTTCAGTAGGATATGTATAGGTTGTATACCAATGCACCATTTTATGGATATAAATTTGGTTACCTGTACAAGGGGCCCTGAAACCAAGCCACCAGACACCAAGAATTGTATTTCTATCACTCTGTCTACATTACTTTTCTCTAAACATGAAAATGTACATATGAAAAAAAAAAAAGAAAATGTACATATGTAATTTGCTTTCTTTGGCCAATACTATGCTTCTGAGACAGCTGCCTTTTAATAGGTTATAGTGTTGTCATCTTCCCCTCCTCCATCTAGTAATAAATACATCTTTCCTACGAAGTAATCAAGTCATCATATTTCAGTGTACAATCTACAATATCATTTCTGATTTGAGGGTTTCCTTCCTGGTCCCTAATTTTACCAACATTTCCATTTGGTCCTTTAACTTCTCTGCTTGCTCTGCTTTGGCACAACATCCCTTAACCCATGGTTTCTATTAATAACATCACTAATACTGAAACAAGGATTTATGAACTTTCCCAGCCCTGAGTAAAAACCAAAGAGGCAATAAAAACCTCAGAGCCCAGCATAAAGTGACTTCAAACACAGATGGAATTAAGAATACTACAAGGAACAGATTGGACATGTAGTGCTGGCTATTAAATAGGACCAGCAAACAATTACATAAGTACTAACATAAAGTTTCTATGGATTGCAAAGTAGAAGTGTAGGAAATTGTACTTTGAGACAGGGTCTCTCTGTGTAGCCTTGGCTGTCCTGGACTCACTTTGTAGACCAGGCTGGCTTCGAACTCCCAGTGATCCGCCTGCCTCTGTCTCCTAAATGCTGGGATTAAAGGCATGCGCCACCAAGCCCGGCTGGAAATCGTACTTCTAAAGCAACTACTGCTATCATCTGTTATAACCTGTCAGGAAAGCAGGGTTCAGGAATGACAAACAGTTCACTAAAATGCCAAGCAGCCTGGCACACACTGCCCTCACAGTAAAGCCTCTCACAAACAAAAGAGTCCTATCTAACTTTGTAGGGAAAGGGGAAAAAGCTTGGCCCAGTACAGACTTTCTTTTCATCTTACATAGGGAGCCCCTTACTCAATAAACTATTTTAACCATCCACACTGAGGTTGCTGTCTCAGTAGCTAGAAAGGGTAAACCCACACCCTCCCCCACCACTCACTAGCAAACAACTGTTTGCTATCTTACCTGACATCTCTATAAATGACAGACAGTATTCTTCCTTTTCTGGTGGAGTGGGATGCGGGCTGGAGAGAGTCTAGCTGTGAATCTGGATTTCCTTTTTTGTTTGTTTGCTCGCTTTGTTTTTCAAAATAGAGTTTCTCTGTGTAGCTCTGGCTGGAACACTCTCTCTGTAGACAAGGCTAGCCTTTAATTCAGAGATCTACCCGCCTCAAAGGCATGTGCCACCACACCTGTCTTGAATATCCTTTAAAACTGTTTTTTTTTTTTAAAGGTCTTCAGTGCAACAATTTTTCAACACTCCTCAAGATAGCCTTGAATAAGATTAAGGCCTACAGAGAAATTATTAGTTCCGTCTTTCTCTGCTTGAAGGTGACTAATTCCAATTACCATAACCTTTTTACCACATTGTGTTTTTCTAGCTGTGCTAACAGCACACCAAGATAACTAAAGTTCTGGAATGTATTTTTAAAAACTCAAGGAGGCTGGAGCTGTACATCAGAATGCTTGCATAGCATGCACACAGCCCCAGGCTCGATCCCCAGCACTGCATAAATGGAATCTCCTCACAGGCCCATAATTCTAGCACTTGGGAAACAGAGACAGAACCAGGAATTTAAGATCACCCTCAGCTATGTCCAGGCCAACCTGGGTATAAGATCTTGTTTCAAAACCAACCAACCAACAAACAAGGCAAGCAGTGGTGGCACATGCCTTTCATCCTAGTACTCTGAGAGGCAGTTCAAGGCCAGCCTGGTCTGCAGAATGAGTTCCAGGACAGCCAGGACTACACAGAGAAACCCTGTCATGGAAAACAAAACAAAGAAAACACAAGATAGCAGCCTTTCCTGGTTTGAGCCTGCTCAGTTACATCAGCAGGACTCAACTTGAGCCACATTTCTGCCTAGTCTCTTCCTGCTTTGTTTTTGTTGTTGTTGTTGTTGTTTGTTTGTTTGTTTTTCGTTTTTTCTGAGCAGGGTTTCTCTATGTAGCCTTGGCTGTCTTGGACTCTCTTTGTAGACCAGGCTGGCCTTGAACTCACAGTGATCTGCCTGCCTCTGCCTCCCGAGTGCTGGGATTAAAGGGTGTGCCGCCACCACCCAGCATCTTCATGAACTCTTATCCTTGGGCTTTAGCAAGGTAGGTTAAGAGAAGGGGCTCCATCTGTTAGCTATGAGGGAACTGGCTTCTTGAATCCTTTATTCACCTGAAATGGCCTTGCATATTGAGGCAAGATTCTGCACAGAGAGTTCTAGAGGGGTCAAATGTACAGAAAAGCACAAACAACTGCTATTGCTGACTGCCATAAAGAGTTCATATTGAAGCAGTGAATAAACACTTTTGTCAAATGATTACAAGAGCATGGGGCTCAATGATACAGTACTGTTCTGCACGTATGAGGCCCTTGGCTCAATTTCCAACACTATAAAACAGAAAAAAAGGGAAAAGGGAAGCAAGGGAAGAAGAAAGGGAGAAAAGAAAGGATAAAGCCAGACATAGTGGCACATACTTTTAATCTCAGCACCTGAGAGGAGCCTTCAATAAGATTAAGGCCTACACAAGTTCAAGGTCAACCTAGGCTATACAGTGAGTCCCATGCCAACCAAGGCTATAGAGACCCTGCAGAAATTAGAGGGAAAGAGGTAACTACATTTGGCAGCAAACTGAGTGAAAGGCAGAATCAAACCTAAGGAGGCTGCAGAAAGGGCCAGCAGTGACTAGAGTACAAAATAGACACCAAGGGCTGCAAACATTAAGTCTACTCCTTGTCTGGTTTACTTCGTGTATGTGATGTTTGAAAATGATTTGCTGATAGCATTCCAAATCATTGGTTGTTAACCAGGAGACTATTACCTTGAGCAGCTCAATAACGTGAGGGAAGCTTGGCCTTTACTATCAAAACCTATCTTATGACAACTTTATGCAAAAGTACATGCAGCTCTTTATATTCTTCCTTTTTACTGATTATAAATGTCAAACTTTCTATATCATGGTGCAAATCCAGGCACAGTTAAACATTCCTTCCATACCCCAATCCACCTCAATATTCTGGCTACAAGGAGTTAGCACACAGCCTATTATAATTAGCTTTTTTTCTGATTCAGTTTCCTTAGGTCACCACTCTGTCCTTGAGTAGCAGCTGCACCCAGCCCCTCTCTCCCTCCCCCCCCCCTCTTTCTCTTTAGTTGGATCTCACTATGCAGCCCTGGCTGGCCTGGACCAATCAGTCCTAGAACTCAAAGAAGTCCTCCTTCCTCTGTGTCCACACCTGGCGTAGCTTCTGCTTACATACTTGGCACCCTCAATAAACATTAAGTCCCATGGAAGTGAAAACATTGTACTTCCTTCTTAGAATCCCAGCAGGGCACAGCACATAGTAAATATTTAATAACTGCTTGCTGTGTCTAATTGTCCATTCTGATCATTTTATTTTTTATTTTGCAAGATTTTTCACTTAAAAAAAGAGGCACACGTTTACCAGAAGAGGCTAGAAGGGGGGAGAAAAACCCTCAAAAAACAAACAAATAAACAAAACAAAACTTAACATTTTCAAATGCTGGTTGATGTGCAGAAGGGCCAGACTCTTATAAACTGCTGGTGGGTGCAAAGTGGCATTTTGGAGTAGCAGTTTGGCAATTTCTTCCAAAGATAAACATACACTTAGCATTACAACCCCACAGTCCACTCCTAGCTGCCCAAAATAAATTACAACACATACATGTCCATGTAAAAACTTGTACATAAAACTTTATGATGTTTCAAGAAGCTTGCTTTATTTCTTTTCTTTCTTTCCTTTCCTTTCTCTTCTTCTCTTCCTCCCCCCCCCCCCCACTCCTTCTCTCTCTCTCTTTTCCCCCTGAGACAGGGTTTCTCTGTGTAGCCTTGGCTGTCCTGGACTCGCTCTGTAGACCAGGCTGGCCTCAAACTATAAGATCTACCTGCCTCTGCCTTCCCAAGTGCTGGGATTACAGGTGTACCCCCAGCTTCAAGAAGCTTTTCTACGGTGGCGCATGCCTTTAATCCCAGCACTAGAGAGGGAGGCAGAGGCAAGGGGATCATTGTGAGTTTAAGGCCAGCATTTTAAAAAAAGAAGCAGCAGCCGGGCGTGGTGGCGCACGCCTTTAATCCCAGCACTTGGGAGGCAGAGGCAGGCGGATCGCTGTGAGTTCGAGGCCAGCCTGGTCTACAAAGTGAGTCCAGGACAGCCAAGGATACACAGAGAGACCCTGTCTCGGAAAACCAGAAAAAAAAAAGAAGCAGCAGCAGCTTTTTCTATCTGGGAAGTAGAAGCAAAAGGATCAGGTTAGCCTAAATTACACAGTAGTCTGGGTCTAGCCTGGGCTACAAAAGACCCTGTCCTTCAAACTAAAGCAAACAGTAAAACAGCTCTTAGACTTTCTAAGGCATTAGCAGAAACTGTGACACTAAGACACCACCTATAATCATCTGTGTTCTAACTTTTTTGACCTATGACTCTGGAAAGACAAAGACAAAGCCTTGATTAGTTGCTCCATTCTAGAGCCACAAACGATTTGAGAAAACAAAACCTAAAATTCCAAGGCTGGAGAGATGGCTCAGTGGTTAAAGCACTGGCTGCTCTTCAAGAGGTCCTTAGTTCAATTCCCAGCCACCACACGGTGGCTCACAACTATCTGTAATGGAATCTGAATCCCTCTTCGGGTGTGCATGAAGACAGAGCACTCATATACGTAAATCTTTTAAAACCCTAAAATTCCAAAGTCAATACTCACTGCCATATAAATGACTGCCATCTATCTTAGACATGTCACATTTGTAAGCATGCAGGATGTCCTCAAAGCTTCCAGGACCTATTTACATAACCATACAGCTACGAGCAGCATCTTCTCGTGTCTTCTGTTGCTTCTGATTTTCTTAAGCTAAGAACTTATGTTTTGTAGTGCTCTATCGGGAGTGTTTTGGTATGATCCACCAACTCCCTAGAAGCATCACGGGAACATAAAGGACACAGTAAACCAACCATCCGCCTGTTCGCTTCAATTATTATCTGACCTGAGGGTAAGGGAGGAATGGACAGCAGAATTCGCAGATTCACCAGAATCTGACAGGGGCCGCGACGTGAACGCTTCTGCTGTGGCCCCCTGTTATCCTCTTGGTCTTGGACTCAGTATTTGCACTGCTGCTTGGAGGCAAACAGAAGATCGAAGGCAAAAACCTAACTGGCAGTTTTGTAGTGTTCTCTCGGAGATGTATAAATAATAGTCTGCCCATGTACAGACTGGCATCTCTGATACAGCTTCTCACTTCCTGGACAGCAGCACTGGAAAAGTCCCCAGTGTTGGTGTACAGAACCTGGTAATTACAAATAAACTCACTCCACATTGACAGACTAGGTCCAAGGAATAAACAGAATATTACTTATTACTCAGTTTCCAACGTCCTCTTTTCACGATGAAGGAAACAAGAAAAACAAAAATGCTACATCTCAAGTTTACAAATAAAACATGTACCAATGCAATGGCTCACCAAATAGAGATGCATGCCTCCAAAGCCTGACTGAGTTCCACCCCTGAGTAGGGACTCCCAGAAACTCTCCTGTCTTCCACACATGTGCCAGCCACACAGGCCTGGAGAACTAAATCACAGCTACCATGCAATGAACAGTGCCATCCTGTACTGCATGGATCACTTAGCTGCATTATCTCGATAACTGACAACTGTCCTAAGAGATTGATGCTGCAATTTCCCTTTTGTTTACAAATGAAGATGCTGGTATTAAATTCAGTCCTTAATACAAATCAGACATTCTTTCTCTTTAGGGGGCATAGGGGAGTTTAAGACAGTTTCTCTTACAGTCCTGGCTGTCCTGGACTCAGTTTGTAGACTAGGATGGCCTTAAACTCACAGCGATCCACCTGCTTCTGTCCCCTGAGGGATTACAGGCATGTGCCATCAGGCCTGGCTCCAAATCAAGCTTTATTTATTTATTTATTTATTTTTGGAGACAGGGTTTCTCTGTGTAGCCCTGGCTGTCCAGGTTGGCCTTGAACTCACAACGATCCACCTGCCTCTGCCTCCCAAGTGCTGGGAAACCCTGTCTCAAAAAACAAAAAACAAAACAAAACAAAACAAAACAAAAAAGTCTGTAAACATACAGCAACTACATTAACTAAAATATTTGCATTTTAGAAGGTTACAAAATTTACTCTGAAGTAAAGCTGTACCACTCTAGTATCCATAAAGTACTTTAAAGATGGTAAGATAAAATTAAGAAAGATTCCGTCCAAATTTCTAGGATGTCCACATCACAGGATTTATTCATTTGTTTGGAAACAGTGTCTTCTAGGCCACTCTGGTCTTGCTTGCACTAGAGACTGACCCTGAACTTCTGGTCCTCCAGTCTCTATCACCCAAGAGCCTGAATTACAAGCATTTGCTACCACACCCTGTTTACAAAATATTTCTCAAAAGAAGACATTTCTTTATTTACTTTTGGATCCTAGTGCTAACAAGTTTTGCCAAGGTTTCTGAGAGTCTTTATTCACGCTTCATTTGTTTCACATGTGTTTGTGTGAATCTCAATGAGCCGAGCGTTAACGATGGAAACAAATGAGGCACAGGCTCTACTACACGCCCTAGCCACCCATAGTTAACAGATAACAGTTATATAATAAGGTAATGCGGTGACAGCTGTGTGCCTGGGGATGACTCATGGGCACAAGCCCAGGAGAAGCCAGAGGCAAAGAGATTGCTCAAACTTCCTCAAGAAAAGGGCAGAGATTCTTTAAAGGACCTATAGGCCGAAGGTTGAAAATAGCTAAGGTTGTTTATAAATAGAATTTGTTTCTATGTAATATATACTTGGCAAATCCTTGAAAATCACTAAGGATGTAGCTTAGTGAATCCTCCAGAATAGAGAAGGGTTACTTTTGGCGTGAAGATGCACGAGTCCAGAATAATTCTACTAAAGGGAGTTTAATTTTAGTGCAGCCTTAAATTTTTCACCCAGCATTCAGCTACAGATTCAGAAAGGAATATACAGCCAAATCTGTTATCTATTGAGCTAGATACTCAGTCTCCTACACACTCGGCTACAAATAATGTAATTTCCTCCTAATACCTCTTATTTATAGATTATAGCTCATGATGCAGTTTCAAATACAACCTGGCTCGTCTGAATTTTATGGCATCTTCTTGGACATTATTTATCCCACTAAGTGTATTCCAGGTCCTTTCTCTTGTTACTAGAGCAGAATCTCTTGCAGGGCCATGGAGATGGTTCAGGCAATACAGTGCCTGTGGTCCATGCCTGACAGCCTGAGTTCAATCCACAGAGCCCATATTAGGGTGGAAGGAGATCGACACGGAAGTTATCCTGAGATTTCCCCACATGTGCTGTGGGAAGCACCTCTATTGAACACACATGCAAGAAAACTTAAAAAACAACAAACAAAAGTCCCTGAAGTCTGGGGCTGGAGCCACAGCTCAAGCATCTTTCCTAACATGCGTGAATGCCTGGCTTCAACGCACACAAGCTGCTGTGCTGGCACAGTCTTCAAATCTCAGCACTCAAGAGGTGGAGGCAGGAGAATCAGAAATTCCAGGTCATGCTCCTCTACCTGGAGTAGCCGTTCTCAACCTGTGGATCAAGACCCCTTCAGGGGTTGAGTATATCAGATATCTTGCATATCAGATATTTACATTACGATTCATTACAGTTATAAAGTAACAACAAAATTATTTTTGGTTGGGAGTCACCACAACACGAAAAAACTGTATTAAAGGGTCACAGCATTAGGAAGGTTGAGAGCCACTGACCTGGAGGGTCTGGAAATAGTGTGGGCTAAAGGGTAACACAGATGCAAATTTTCTCACCTCAAACAAACAACAAGAAAACCTACTGGAATTAAATATTAGCAGACTCAATCAATGTTGGCTATGTGCCCAGTACTATTTGCACTTTGCACACCAACTGATAAATGGATAATGAAAATGTGCCACACATTTATACAACAAAATATTATTCAGCTGTTAAGGAAAAATAAAACATGCAGGTGAGTGGGTGGAGCTAGAAAAACCTCATCCTGAATGAGTGAACCCAGACCCAAAGGGACAAATAGTTGTTTTCTTTTTATGTCGTTGTTAGCTTTTAAGCCTTCAATCCATATAACCAGAGGTTAGGGTCCTAGTAAGGGACTAGGGGAAAGGAGAGGGTCTCCTAGGGAAGAGAAACTAGAATATATTGTTACGGGGAGATAGGAGGGAGACTAGTCAAAAGATTGCAGGGGGAAAGGGATAAAGAGAGGGACACACAGGAAGTAGAGGGAAGGACAACTAGCACTAAGGGCCATTAGAGGAGCCATATGGAAACCTGCTACTGTAGACGCTTCCCAAAATACATGTATATGAAAGGACTCTAAATGGAGTCACCAAATAATAGGGGAGACAGTGCCCTAACTAGAGATCTCATGCACCAAGTGAAGCCTCCAGTGGCAGGAATGGGTTCCACCTTGCTGGGCAGTTGTCCAAAGGGGCCCTGTGAAGACTCTTTTTCCTTCCTGTGGAAATGCTTATGCATCATAAGCAATTACCAAGGTTATCAGTTGCTCTCTATAACTTATGGTAAGGCTCTATTGCTGAAGACAACACTTAAATCAAACATGGAAAAGTCAGGTGGGGCCAAACTAAAGGCTTCACCCTACTGACTAGCATTCATGGTACTGGAAGGTACTCTGTACTCCACCAGGGGAAAAAGGTAACCGTCAACCTATCTACAAACCCTGTAGCCTACAATGGTGACCTGCCTGGGAGTGGTAGCACAAACACTGTGGGAGTAACCAACCACTCTCTGATTGGCGTTAAGGCCCACTGCATGATATGGATAGGGAGGCTAAGAACCTGAGGCTGGCTAGGCCATGCACCTAGGGGAAACCCAAATACTGCTGTTCTGCTAAAGGAACATAACAGTAACAGGATCCCTAATGACATTCTGCTATGCTCATTGACCAGAGCCTTGCTCAGTCATCATTATAGAGATTTTAGTAGACAGAAAAGACAAAATAAGAGGCTTTCCAACTGCAGCTGCCACCTTTAAAGTGCATTTAAGAGGCTCATGGAATCATCTCAGCAAACAAGTGTTAGAATGTAGCCTTCTCCTTAGTCACACTGTTGTCCTAAACAAGACCAAATAAATCATTAGAAGGAAAAGACTTGCACTGTATACTGATACACAACTAGTAATCTATGTGCCAACATGTTAGTGTCTCAAGTCAAATATTTATTGAGTATGGACTCTGAGTGGATGAATAGAAAGTATGATCTCCACTTAACCACATCTCCAAAGGGCTCATAGTTTACTCTAAAGCAATATAAGAGGAAAGAAAATTTATGGAGAATATATTTTTAAAATGTAAACATAGGGAGTCAAGAATTTCAGGCCACTCCCTAAAAAGCATCATCATCATCATCATCAAACTCAAATGCCTAGGATTATAAATGAGAATGTATAAAATGCCTCTGTTAACAAAGAACAAAACAAGCAAAAGCAACAAAAAAAAAAAAAAAATCCTAACAGACAAACCTAATAAAGGACACATCTGACAGTACAGCATATGATCCTAGCATGTAGAAGTCCTTCCTGGTCAACAGAACAGTGAATTTAAGGCCAGAGAAAACCTGTCTTAGGGAGCTGGAGAGATGGCTCAGAGGTTAAGAGCACTACCCATTCTTTCAAAGGTCCTGAGTTCAACTCACAGCCATCTATGATGAGACCTGGTACCCTCTTCTGGCCTGCAGGTGTGCGTGCAGGCAGAACATTGTATACATAATAAATAAATAAATCTTTCAGAAAAGAAAGAAAGAAAGCCTGTCTCAGAAACAAACAAACAAAACCAGACAGCAATACTATGTATGTATTCAGTCATTTTGGGAGGTTTTGGGGAGTGATGCTTGGGGAAAGGGGAGTTGAATCCTGGGCCTCATGTCACCAGGCAAGAGCTCTGTTACTGAGCAATATCTCCAGCTCTAAATATATTTTTATCCATAGCATCTTCCAGAAAAATCTTTCTAATTATGACATAATTTTATTTTATTATTATTATTTTTGTTTTGTTTTGCTTTTTAGAGACAGGGTTTCTCTGTGTAGCCTTGGCTATCCTGAACTACCTTGGTAGACCAGGCTGGCTTCGAACTCGGAGATGCACCTGCCTTTGCCTCACTGAGTGTTGGGATTACAGGTGAGCACCACTGTGCCTAGCTATGACCTAACTTTGAAATGTATTTTATTTATTTTGTAAGGAGGAGGAGTACATGTGCCACAGTGTGCATGTGAGGAGGTTAGAGGACAGTTTGCAGGAGTCAGTTCTATCCTTTACTGCACCATGTGAGTCTTTATCATACCAGGCCTGTCAGGCTTGGAGGCCAGCACATTGACCTGCTGAGTATCTTGCCAGCTGTGTGTGTGTGTGTGTGTGTGTGTGTGTGTGTACACACACATGCCTCTAGGGACTGAACCTAGGACATTATGAATGTGAGCCAAATGTTCTACCATCGAGATAAGGACAAGTTTTTATCATTGGTATACAAAATAACCAAAATAAATAAATAAATAAATAACCTACAGCTTTCAAAAACTTACCTGAGAATTTAGTTCAGTGGTGTAGCAAACAACAATGCCTTAAGTTCAATCCTTAGTAATACTAATAGGAAATTCGATGGAATACTCTACCTACTGGAAGCAAAGACCTAGTCAGGTAGATAGTCTAAACTGAGCCAAGAGAAACTCCTAGCACTGCTTGCAAATATGGATCTCTATATACAGTGTCTATTAATAACAGCGCAAGAGGGAAAAACATACATTTATCCAAAGAAGTCAGAAATGAAATAGAAACCGCAAGTTACAAAACTATATTTTGACTTCTAAATCTGACAAACTAACAGACCGTGATATGAAAGACGCATTGAGCTCACACAGTTCTGAACTGTAATTCACTCAAACCTGTATGTTCTATATAAAAGTACACCCTTTCAGGCTGGATAGGCGGCCCAGAGGTTAAGAGCACTGTCTGTTCTTCCACAGGTTCTGAGTTCAATTCCCACATGGTGGCTCACAACCATCTATAATGAGGTCCTGTGCCCTCTTCTGGTACGCAGGCAGAATACTGTGTAAATAGGTTACCGAGAAGAGACTTGATACCTATGAGCATATACAGGGGGAGGTAATCCCCCTCAGGAACAGTCATAGTGGAGGGGAATAAAGAGAAAATGGGAGGGAGGGAAGAATGGGAGGATACAAGGGATGGGATAACCATTGAGATGTAACAAGAATAAATTAGGCCATGGCGGACAGCGGCCCCGCGGAGGCGGAAGGGGGGGCGGGGGGGCGGGGGCGGTATGTGGGGGGTGCGGCATTGGCTGCTCCGGCCCCGGGCCGGGCAGTAGCAGCACAGGGCCCCAAGTCTACTTCCAGAGCCCCCCTGGAGCCGCAGGCGAAGGCCCGGGGGGCGCAGATGATGATGGCCCGGTGAGACGGCAAGGGAAGGTCACCATCAAGTACGACCACAAGGAGCTACGGAAGCGCCTCAACCTGGAGGAGTGGATCTTAGAACAGCTCACGCATCTCTACGTAGGACTGCCAGGAAGAGGAGATCCCAGAGCTCGAGATAGATGTGGATGAACTCTTGGACATGGAAAGTGATGATACCCGGGCTGCTAGAGTCAGGAGCTGCTAGTTGACTGTTACAAACCCACTGAGGCCTTCATCTCTGGCCTGCTGGACAAGATCCGGGGCATGCAGAAGCTGAGCACACCCCAGAAGAAATAAGGGTCCTGACTCAGATGACCGTGGCTCCCACAGGACAATCGCTGGCCCCCCACCTCGTAGCAACAGCAATACCGGGGGACCCTGCAGCCAGGCCTGGTGCCATGAGCAGGGATCCCTATGCCCCTGCCTAGGGGCCACTTCCCTTGACCTCAGTTTTCCATTTGGGGGGTTTTTTATTGTTATTAAACTGATGGGACTTAAAAAAAAAAAGAATAAATTAATTTTTAAAAATTTTAAAAAAAAGTAAATAATAAATAAATCTTAAAAAAAAAAAAAAAGAGGTGGGCGTGGTGGCACGCGCCTTTAATCCTAGTACTCGGGAGGCAGAGGCAGGCGCATCGAGGCCAGCCTGGACTACAAAGTGAGTCCAGGACAGTCAAGGCTACACAGAGAAACCCTGTCTCGAAAAACCAAAAAAAAAAAAAAAGGGACACCCTCGCAGCTGGGTGACGTGCAGGTGGATCTCTGAGTTTGAGGCCAGTCAGGGCCACAGGGTGAGACCCTGTCTTAAAATAATACTTTGGGTTTTGGTGGTGGTGGTGTTTGAGATAAGGTCTTTCTCTATGTAACCCTGGCTGTTCCAGAACTGTCTATGTAGACGGGACTGGCCTCAAAGTCACAGAGATCTGCCTGCCTCTTTTCCTAAGTGCTGAGATTATAGGCATGCGCCACCACACTCAGCCTAAAAATAAATGCTCACCATGCTCAACCTAAAAATAAATGATTTTAAAGGCTGTATGCTCACTGGCCAGTATGGTAGTCACTATCTGAAAGTGGCGGCTGAGTACTTGCAATAATTTGTGGATAAAATTAACAAAGATGTGATACAGGCAAAAAATGCACACTAGATTTCAAAGACTTGGTATAAAATATCTTGTTAGTTCATATGGTCAAAATATGTTAAAATGGGTTTATTGTTTATAATAACTCTTTTTAATAACAGTTAAGTAAAATATATTATTAAAAACTACATCTGGATTATAGAGTAGTTCCCTTTTGAGACAAGGGCCTTTTGTGGGGTTTTTGTTGTTGTTGTTGATGGTGGTGTTTTTGGTTTTTTGTGCCGGGTTTTTCTGTGTAGCTTTGGCTGTCCTGGACTCACCTTGTAGACCAGGCTGGCCTCGAACTCAGAGATCCATCTCCTCTGCCTCCCAGTGCTGGGAGACGGGTTTTTGTTTTTGTTTTTGTTGCGTGTGTGTGTGGTTTTTTTAAGATTTATTTATTTATTTATTATGTATACAGTGCTCTGCTTGCATGTACTTCTGCAAGCCAGAAGAGGGCGCCATATCACATTACAGATGGTTATGAGCCACCAGGTGGTTGCTGGGAATTGAACTCAGGAACTTTGGAAGAGCAGGCGGCGCTCTTAACCACTGAGCCATCTCTCCAGCCCCTGTTTTGTTGTGTTTTAACATGAAAGTCAGTGGGTTTGGAGCTTGCTTATTTATTTATTTATTTATTTATTTATTTATTTATTTATTTGTGTATACAGTGTTTTGCCTGTATGTATACCTGCACACCAGAAGAGGGAGTCAGATCACAATATAGATGGCTGTGAGCCACCATGTGGTTGCTCGGAATTGAACTCAGGACCTCTGGAAGAGCGGACAGTGCTCTTAACCACTGAGCCATCTCTCCAGGCCCCGAGACAGGCTCTTAACCTATAGCTCTGGCTACCTGGAATTTGCTGTGTGGCCCATAGCTGGCCTTGAACTTGTGTCAATACTTTTGCCTCTGCCCCAGGTATGTATTGCCACACACAAGTTCTTTTTTACCTTTCATTGTTGCCCAGGCTAGACTCTGATTCGAGTGTTCAACCCAAGTGTAGGAACACACGCTTGTATGTCAGCACTCAAGAAGCTGAGGTAGGAGGGTTACCTAGAGTGTGAGACTAGCCTATGTTACATAGCAAGACCCTACATTTTCAAAAATAAAGAACATCCAGCTGGGTGTGATGGTGCACACCTTTAATCCCAGCACTAAGGAGCCAGAGGCAGGTGGATCTTCTGTGAGCTCAAGTCCAGCCTGGTCTACAAGGTGAGTCTAGGACAGGCTGTTGCTCAGAGAAACCTTGTCTCCAAGAAAAACAAAAACAAACAAATAAACAAACAAAAACACCCTTGGCTATCTAGGCTCAATAATCCTCCTGCCTCAGGCAGGCAGGCATGCGCCACTCTGCCACCTCCTTAATTTTAAATATACTACCAGAATTTTTTTGAAATTGTCTATGAGGCTTATGGTCTATTTCTTTGGGCAATCTTACTTCAGACAAATACATTTAATAGTAACTCTTTTTAGATTCCTGCATTCCTAAATTAAGGCCACTAATTATTCTAGCAACCAAGCCAACTTAAAAAGGTAACCAACCCTTGCCCCAAATTTTGCCTATTGATAACTGTTGCACTAAAACTGTTCTTTGCCCCAAGCCTTTCTTAAGCATGTTAACATTCCCACCTCCCAGGTCACAGTGCTCACTCCACAAGCTTAGGAAACCCCTTCCTGGTCTTTACAAGGAGCTTTGACAAGTCAATGAATTGTACTTTTCTTTTTCTTTTTGATTATATTTAAAAAGCACTAAATCAAGGTGGTGGTGGTGCATGCCTTTAATCCCAGGAGGCAGAGGCAGGCAGATCTCTGAGCTATGCAGAGAAACCCTATCAGTACAAAAAAAAAATGTTTAAAGCATTAAAAGTTTAATAAACAAAACCAATGAAATTCAGTTAAATAATTTAGACATACTTATTCTTGTCCAGTGATTTACATTATCTAAATAAAAAAATCCATACTTACTTATTTCGAAAAAACAAATTTTTGCCTTAATTCAAAAGAACAAATCATATGGGCACTAAGATTCCTGGTATGACAGAGTACAAGAACACAAAACTAATGCAAAGTGAGAAACAAAGAATCAACTTCACTGAAACTTGACTCCCCTAAACAGGCTAGAAATGTGGTACATGTTTTTAGACTCTATAAAAACCATTATTTTTATGATTTGATACCTGAAAAATAAAAAGTTCAAAGCAGAAATGACTAGGGTTTCATATCAGACACTAACCAAACATGAACATCTCCACTACCTTTTCCTACAGCCTCAAGACTCAGTGGGCACCATTTTCAAGTCAATCAGCTGGAGCAAATCTCCTAGGCTACATCTGACCATAATATGGTAAATGAGCTAAACCTCAACCCCTTCCCCCAGGGCAGAAGGAATCACACCCTGCCATTTAACTCTAACCAACAGCCACATGTAAAATCCAGAATTACAGAAATAAAGGCCATGTTCATGAAAAGCTGTCAAGTTTGACTATGAAATGCTCTCTACAGACTCATGTGTTAAAACCACGATCCATAGCTGGTCACATTCCTCTTGTAGGTTCTAGAAATGTTAGGGGATGTTGGAGGAAGTAGGTCCCTGGGAATGCGTCCTTCCTTGCCCTGAACCCCTCCTCCCCTCCTCCTCCTGCGTCCCTGACACACAAAGCAAGTGACTTCACTCAACCTGCACTCTTGCCACCATGGTCTCTGCCTCCCTCCAGGCCCACAGCGATGCAGCATCAGGGACTGGAACAGTGCACAAATACATCTTTCTTCCTTCTAAGTTATTTTCATGTAATTGTCACAACAAAAGACAAACTTGTTAAAAAGTTAATTTTATCACCCAAATCAATCAAACACACACACAAAATAAAACACCTACAGCCATGACTTGTTTTCAACCACTGAAGACATAATACTCTCAAGCAACACAAATACTTTTACTTACCCCGAAATGGTTATCTATCTCACCGGATAGACCCCCGAAATGCCCATATCGAATCTGACTCCTCACTGTGGTAATAGTAAGATGTGGAACAACTTCAGAAACAGTAGGTGGACTAGTAACAGGGCAAGCGCCTGGGCAGGACTTTTGGCCTTCTGTCCCTTTTGCAATGAGGACATAAAATCACCCTCTTGTAAGGACACAGCAGCAAGAAACCTACTTGAAACAGAGCAGCCCTCACCAGACACCAAACTAACCACCTTTATCAACTCTGATGAAATAAATGTGTGTTCATACACATTACTCAGTCTATGCTATTTCATTACTGCAGCACAAATGGGCTGATTGCACCAAAACTTACTGTAACTATTTCATGTCCAAACAGGTTGCCCTTTTACAATAATTACTAAAGTGAGAAGTCATCAGACTAGATCATTGATAATACATACAAGGAAAATTATGCTGAACATACTGTATTTCTTCCTTTGACAGTTTAGAACAAACATCAAGTATCTTAAGGGCATCATGAATATTATGATCACACACCACAGGAGAATAAAAGCTGGATTTTGAACTTGCTTATGACACTCTGTAAAAGAAATTTCTTAATATAAATGCTTGATGTAAGCTTGTTTGCCTATAGCTTGCTTGAAGGAAAAAAAAGAAAAGAAAGGAATATAAAATGAGCAATTGCTTGGCTTCCTGGCCTGTATAAAATGGCTGGCTTTTTGAATATTTAATTATTGTAACAAAAGCTGACGCATCCTTTTACTTAGCTTTGTCCTCTTTGCTGAATCTTGTTCACTGTCTTTCTCTGTCCTTTGACCTCTACATATTCAATACATCCTCTATTATTTATGTCCCTGTAACAGAATGTGTCACTGCAACCCCTCGTCTGCTTCACCCCTATTACACCAACAATGAGAAGGAAGGTATTCGCTATAGAGATTTTCTCCCTTTCCTCCTCATGCCAGGCCTTCAATTTTTTTTCATTTCACATTTAACAGAATCTCAGCCTAAATTAGAATATCAAATATCTCATTATATTTTTAAAAGAAAATCTTGTGTTATACCTGCATGACTCATTTGTTTTAAAATAGCTACTCTGGAATAAAATTTTATGTTCTACATCGCTGCCAAGCTGACGGGTGAAACCAAATACTCTACACTGGCAAACGCGTAGAACGGAGCAGAAAGCTGTAAAACATTAATTCTGTTATCTTCTGGTCACTCACTCATATCTTTGGAATGTTGAATATCGAAGGTGAAAATATGATGAACCAATATCCACATCAAGGCCCAGCCCTTTATCATGCCAAGCCTAGATGCCTTTGAAAGAATCGAACTTTTTAAAAAGCCATCTGAGGTTTAACTTCTTATTCTAAAATAGAGGCAAAGTCCATTTTATTCTGTTTAAAATCAAAGCAAAGTTTAATTTAACAAACACTTCAAAATACTATTTTCCATAAGCATTACTGAATGGTTCAAAATATTCAGGTTATATTTTTGCAGTGTTGGTAGCCAACCATTTTAACTAAATTCAACAACTTTGATAACGTCATAACCTAGATTTAAATAAAAATGCTGGGGCTGGAGAGTTGGCTCAGTGGTTAAGAGCACCATCTGCTCTTCCAAAGGTCTTGGGTTCAATTCCCAGCACCCACATGGCAGCTCACAACTGTCTGTAACTCCAAGATCTGACACCCTCACACCAATGCACACACATTTAAAAATTGAATAAAAATATTAAAAAAATAAAATAAAATAAAAAATAAAAAATAAAAATGCTTTTTAAACCAGGTATAGTGGCAGAGAACTCCAGTCCTAGCACCTGAGAGGTAGAAGGAAGAGGATCAGGACTCATACTTAGCTACACAGTGAGTCTGAGGCAGCCTGGACCACTTGAGACCCTGTTGTTCATAAATAAGCACATTGCTAGAACGAACACTGGGCCATATGTGAATGAAGCAGAACTAAAGTCCTAAAGTCTAATCTCAGTTTATTAATGATGCTCAAACTATCCAATACTACCCACTGACCTCCCAGTGGATTTATTCATTTTTAGCATGCCAGGTTTCATTCCTTTTCTTCTCTATGATCTTCCCATGGGATTGACCGGTGAGCAATTACTTACAGTTTTTTGAAATGCTAGGCTATAATTTACAAACAAGATGACCAATCACCTAACAAACTCTAAATTATCAGAGTATTTTAAAAAAAATCAGGCTAAAATAAAAAAGTTCTTGACTTACAACGCTGGCTATTTCTCCTCTTAGGTACAGTGTCTTAACCGGTAGCCCGTGAAGTAATCGTACTTATAAGGTTTCCCTTCTAATGTATTGGGAACTACACAAAAGCGTGAGCACATCAGATGCCAAACCGCCTTTTCTGAGATTCCAGATGTGACAGCCTTCCCTTCTGGAACTCCTCCACTCTGCAATCCAACTGGTCTATAAGACACACCCATTCTCATCGGCACCATTAAGTACCTTTCACCTCTGGATTATTCTCCCAACTATTTAAACCCAGGAGCCATGGTAGGTACTGTCCTCTCTTTTATTCCCTGTGTCAAAATGGGACCTTCTAGCTATTTCCTGAGGCCATTCTTTCCTTTCAACCAACTGATTTTTCACCCGTGTTTAGTTCCTGACAACACTTATGCCAGAGTAATCTTTCTGAAGTAAAAAGGTGATCACTTCAGTCATCAACTCAGAAGCCTTACAGTGGGTAGGCTTCTCAGTTTAAGAATCCTTCAGTAGCCAGGCATGGAGGTGCATACCTTTAATCCCAGCACTGGGAAGCAGAGAAAGGCAAATCTCCATGAGTTTGAGATCAACCTGGTCTACAAAGAGAGTCCAGGACAACCAGGGCTACACAGAGAAATCCTATCTCAAAAAACGGAGGAAAAAAAAAGAATCCTTCCACATGCCAGGTGTAGTGGCATGTGCCTTTAATCCTAGCACTCAGGGAGGCAGAGATAGGTAGAGACCAGCCTGGTCTACAAAGCAAGTCCATGACTGTCATGGATATACAGAGAAACTCTGTCTTAAAAAACTTTTAAAAAGCTGGGTGCGCTGGCACACGCCTTTAATCCCTGCACTCGGGAGGCAGAGGCAGAGGCAGGTAGATCTCTATGAGTTCAAGGCCAGCCTGGTCTACAAGGTGAGTCCAGGGCAACCAAGGCTAGCACAAAGAGACCCTTTCTCAAAAACACCAAAAAAATAAGAATCCTTTCTTGGAGGCTGGGAGAGGTTGTGGGGCTGCAGTGATGGCTCAGTGGTTAAGTGCACTGGCTACACTTCCAGAGGTCTTGAGTTCAATCCTCAGCAACCACATGGTGGCTCACAACATCCGGAATGGAACCTGATTCCCTCTTCTGGTGTGCATAAAAACAGAGCACTCATGTACATAAAATAAATAAATCTTTAAAAAAAAAAAAAAAAAAGGAACCTTCCCAGTGGGCTGGTGAGATGACTCAGCAGAACGATGACCTGAATTCAATCCCAGAGCTGGGCGTGGTGGTGCACACCTTTAATCCCAGAATTTGGGAGGCAAAGGCAGGAAGATTTCTGTGAGTTTGAGGCCAGCCTGGTCTAAAACCCTAAATACATAAATAAATAAGTAAGTTCAAGGAGAGAACTGATTCCACAAGCCGTCTTCTGGCTTCTACACATGTACCATAATGCACATGAACACACAAATAAATGATTTTTACAAAGTCTTTCTTCAATGTGAATTTGTGGTGGAGCTCAAGGGTGGAGAACACACTTAGCACGTGTAAGGCTTGGTTTGACCGCAGCACCACAAATGCTGAAAGCACAGATGCTATGATGCCCTGTGAGCTGGCCGGGCCCTGCTATTTTCCAACCTCATCTCTCATTTGCCTCACTTCTATCCCAAATCTTCTGCTCTACTCAGCACACCATGCTGCTTCTGTTCATGTACCTGCTCCTTCCCGCTGCTTAACAAAGAGTCTCTGGTAATCTCCAAGCTAGCCTCTGCTTTATCTACAGAACCCTGACCATCCAGTGCTAAATAAAGCGCTGAGATAGCCGAAGCCATTCCTGGCAGTAGCCATTAAAAACTAAAGTCTGTAAAAAGCAAGACCCAGCACCACAAAATAATAAGATGCATTTGAAAATAGTCTAAATCCTCCAAATATAAAGACACTTTTGGTAACTGGAACTTATTCTTGTACGAAATAGTATGCAGTCATCAAAATCTATAAACTTAATGATATAAAATGCTAAAAAGCAGCTGAATGATGTGCACAAATTACCTCTGCTATGTCAAACTCATTGTACAAATACACAGAAAAGACAACTGGAGGCAGGCCTAGATGGATGGGTGGATAACTGGGCCAGCAAGATTGCTCAGAGTGTAAAGCTGCTTGCTCTACAAGCCTAGCAGTGAGTTAGATCCTTTCACATAAAGGTGAAGAGAATTGACTCCTTTAACTACAATATACTAGTTTAACAGTAAAATGTGATAACCGGTGGAATATACACAAGACTAGGAACACTTCTGTCTGAGTAATAGAATTAAGAGAAATAAGTTTCCTCTTCCAAGTTTTAAAATTGAAAACATAACTTACTTTCAAAAATCATTTTTAAAAATTGAAAATGCTTATGCCAGGCACAGTGGCATAAGGTTATTTTTAAGCCTATTTTTAATTAAGGTTATTTTTAATTCATTGGTATGAAATTTTATATATTGATGCAAATCATGATCATGTCAAATACTAGTCTAATTTTATCACAAGACTATATATCCTAGGTCTAACAGATAGATATGCTTATATAAATATATAAGGTAAAATAGTTAATAAGGTCTTCAAAAGCCTCAGAGACCTACAGAATATGGCATTTAAAGATGTTTTCATTATTCTAAAGACAAGTTAATTCCTGGCAACACCCAGCCTACCTCAAAGAAGATGATCAACGTCAAAGAACCTCCTATGGAATTAGCTTCAAATGTGGCAAACAAGCCACTGGGCAAAATGTCCTCATTTCTGCCACAGACAGAATTTTGCCTAAAAATGGGCAAGCTTAGATGCAGGCAGAGTCAATAGCTGAACTCTGCCAAGACAGGGTAAGCAAGTCCTCAATAGTTCCTGCCTCACATATGTCTGTCAGATACATTGGGCTGGAAGGCTGAAGATGATGCTCCAACATTACAGAGAGTGTAGGGTGACTATTCAGGCAGTGAACTGTCTCAATCATTTCTTCATATTGGAAGCTGTTCCCCTGCACTTCTGGTTCACTCAGGTAATTAAGTTTTATTCTTTCTCAAGTCTCTGATGGGGTTGAAGACCAGATAGTTTAGTCCTACAATTAAGCTTAGTTGGTTAGGGCTTAAGATGTTTTTAGGTCTAGATAGATGTTTTAAGTCAATAGAGATGAGATATAGTGGATATTAATTTTCATTCAGAAATTTAGACCCAATAAGATAAGAAAGATATTTACTTCAAGTTTGCCAAATACAAATAGCCAAATCACAAGCCAGGCGTGGTGGCGCACACCTTTAATCCCAGCACTCGGGAGGCAGAGGCAGGCGGATCGCTGTGAGTTCAAGGCTAGCCTGGTCTACAAAGTGAGTCCAGGACAGCCAAGGCTACACAGAGAGACCCTATCTTGAAAAAACCAAAAAATAAAAAAATAAAAAAAAAACAAAAAAACAAATAGCCAAATCACTATGATTGTAACCTTTATATAATTCCTGATTGTCTTGCGGTTCTTCCTGCTATATATAGTTTATTTTATTCATGTGTAATAATATAAATGTATATGTTAAAAAAGAAACATAATTTAAAAATTGGAAAAAATATAAAATGCTTATGCCAGGTACAGTGGTACATGCCTGTAATCCCAGCATTCAGGGAGGCAGAGGCAAGTAGATCACTGAGTTCCAAGCCAGTCTGGTCTACCAAGCAAGTCCAGGACAGCCAAGGCTACACAGAGAAACCTTGTCTCAAAGAATCAAAAAACAAAAACAAAAAATAAACTACGAAGAGTTTTTGAAAGTTTCCCAAGTCCTACCCACAAATTTAATCATTCTTTCCTTTAATTCATGAATACACTTTTTTTGTTGTTGTTGTTGTTTCAAGACAGGGTCTCTCTGTGTAGCCTTGGCTGTCCTGGACTCACTTTGTAGACCAGGCTGGCTTCGAACTCCCAGTGATCCGCCTGCCTCTGCCTCCTGAGTGCTGGGATTAAAGGTGTGCGCCACCATGCCCGGCTTCGTGTATATACTTTTTGTGGGCATATCATACTCTATTTTAGGCCTCATTTTCTATTTCAATACATGTCTGGGAGATGATTCAGACCAGAACAAGGCTCAGCTTTGTCCATGGTAAGCCAAGAAGTGTTTACAGAAGTTAAATTATTCTTGCATTGCTAACTGCATGTAAATTCACAATAACTACATTATCTATAAATGTGAAAAATAACATATGCAGAAAATACTTAACTATGTATTTAAAGTCTCCCAGGTTTCTGTCACAGCCTATGGGACACTGCAGTAAAAAGGTCCTGGCCTTGTGTATGGCAGAACCCTCACACAGAATACGATGAGACAAAGCTGCTCACTTTAGAGTGTTAAGTGCTAAACACAATGTGGGCTGAGGGGAATTGAAGAAGGTCTAGAGAAAGCAACATGGGACAAGACCAGAGACAAACAGATGAGGAGCAATAACCACCACCACAACAAAAACAAGAGTCACAAAAGCCGAGTGTCCATTCCTGCTGCTACCTCACAAACTAAGTAGCTTCTTGCTCCGAGTCTTTTATCTGTAATTCACAAGAATGTAAGGATTAAATAAGACAATATAGACCAAGGCCGGGGCTTGACCTTCTGGTCTACTGACTCTGTGTTAGCAGTTTCTGTCTTTGGAGGAACATCGAAGAGATAGAAGACCCAAGACAGAATACATGGATGATGGTGTTCAGCAAACAAGTCAAAAGGAAGTCAATGTAAATTTTGCAGTTAACAAAAATGCCATGAAAGCTCTTCTTAACCATTTATCGGACTCTGTCTACTAGGCAAACACAAAAGCAGATTTATAACAAATGATTCAGTTACCTTGGCTTTCCCTCACAACCTCATAAGCCTTACCAGGCCTCTCTCACTTTAGTCCTCTGTGTACCTAGGTTATATAGTTCTGTTAAAGAAAGAAAACCATTCCCACCAGACTGTAAAAGAGAGATGCTTCTGGCACATACACATCTTATCTCTTAACTGATGATCTGAAACCTAAGTGCTAAGACTCCTGGTGTGAGAGCAGGAGCTCAGGCTGTCAGGGCACTAAGCTATCTCTTCTAAAATACTCACTTCATCAATCTTCAGGCCCTAGTACTCCTGTAAAATTTAACGTCTCCCCTTCCAGCACCCAAGTACATAGAATGCAGCCACCACCAAAGAAGCAGAGAAAAGCCCTCACAAAGAGAGTGCACCTCCTGATGTCTTGATCAAACTTTATATCCCAAATAGTATGAAAACTAAATTTCTTTTTTTTGTTTTTGTTTTTGTTTTTCGAGACAGGGTTTCTCTGTGTAGCCTTGGCCATCCTGGACTCACTTTATAGACCAGGCTGGCCTTGAACTCACAGCGATCCGCCTGCCTCTGCCTCCCAAGTGCTGGGATTAAAGGCGTGTGCCACCACGCCCGGCCTAAATTTCTATTTTTAAAGTTTAAAATATTCTAAGTCTTTTGCTCTTTATATCTTTGCTTCACAGTCTCACACGCTGAAATAGCTATCTAGTGAATGGCCCTACTGTCGCCTGCTTTTTGTCAAACTATTAAACCAGAGTTTTCTCCTTAGGATGTTTTTTTTTAATCAATTTTATTCACTACTACTGTGTTGGTGTGCATGACGAGATCTGGGGCGGGGCACTTGCCATGGCCCACATGTGAAGTCTGAAAACAACTTTATGGAGCTAATTCTTCCCTTCCACCTTTATATGGGTTCCGGGGATTGAACTCAGGTCATCAAGCTTTCATAGCGAACTCTTTTACCCACTAAGTCATCTCACCAGCTAAGTATCTCTCAGTGATATTATGAGAGTCATCCAGACACCAAGTCTACCCAGTTCTATTATTAATAATGTGACTTGGAAAGTCAAAAATAATCAGATCACCATTACAGAATGAATTAACTCCAAAAGAATAAAGCGATTGGGCTGGACAAAGCAAAGTGTACACACCTTTAATCCCAGCACTCAGGAGACAGAGGCAGGTAGATATGAGTTCAAGGGCAGTCTATACTACATAGTGAAACCCTATCTCAGAAAAAAAAAAAAAAAAGAAAGAAAGAAAGAAAAAGAATCAACTGATTAGCAATTAAGAGAAAAGAGAATATATTTCAGCTAAATGTGGCAGTGCATGTATATAATCCAGGAGATGCATGGTGGCAAAAGTCTATAACCCAGAAATTTGGAGGCTAAGTCAGAAGGATCAGCATCTGAAAGTCTCCTCCACCCCCTGCCCTTTTATTTTTTCAAGACAGTGTTTCTCTGTGTAGCCTTGGCTGTCTTGGTCTCGCTTTGTAGACCAGGCTGGCCTCACTCACAGAGATCTGCCCAAGTGCTGGGATAAAAGGCATGGGACACCACACCCGGCTAAAAGTCCTTTTTATGTCAAAGCAAAAGCCCTGCTGACAAAACTTGGGGTGTATCGCAGGTAGAATATGTTTGTAGCTTGCACCTGGCCCTGGGGTTAACCTTGGAAAGGAAGAAAATCCACAGCTTACTTCTCAACACATCAAATTTACAATTATACTCTCATCCCAGAAAGCAAGTGTTCATAGTCTAGAAACTATACATTTTATATGTTTTTACAAATCATAAGTATTCTTTATAGCACTATACACATTTATCTGTGTTTTCATATCTATGGATACCTTGCAGAGAAACACTAGAATAGAGAATGTCTCAACAATATTAAATACATACATTATAAGAAAGAAAAGCTGGCCAACTTAGGTTTACATTTGCATCTATTTAGTGAAGATAAAGTGTTAGGCACTTCTAGGAACTGGCTAACACTGTAGCACTATCCATTTAGTAAACTGCATATTGAGTACTAAAGGAAGGGAGTTTACTTCTTTGCTCTGTACTTGATCTTGCCCTTTAAATGAGTTTGAATGCTTAAAGAATGAAGCTATTTGGCTGTACAACAGCCTTTTGCATATATACCACACCATGTTTCCTCCCCTTTGTGTATATTAATTCTATGAACATTTCAAATTATATAAAAAGCTCATTTGTGTATCTCTCTCCTGAAATCTGCCCACAGAGAGTTATGTCACAATACATATTATTGCTGAGAATTATGTAACAGTGCTTCTGGGGGAAAAAAAATAGGCTTTATTCTGCAGCGCTGACACTATAGTATCGAGTTCACTAGTACTCTCCTGTTTCAACTATTAGAGCAGTTTCACACAAGGAAGTTTTTCCAGCACATAAAGAGCACTAGCGGAGCTGAGTGAGTAGTCCATGCCTAGAATCTCAGTATGCAAGAAGCTAGGGTCAAAGGAATATCACAAGTTCAAAGCCAACCTGTACTACAGTTTCAAGTCAGACAGAGCTACACAGTGAGACCATCACTCACTCACACACACACCCACACACACCACACCCACACACACAACACACACACACACACACACACACACACACACACACACACACACACACAC
>OU015757.1:56006586-56021525 GCA_907169655.1 Acomys percivali
TGTGTGTGTGTGTGTGTGTGTGTGTGTGTGTGTGTGTGTGTGTGTGTATAAATGCAGCTGTACACATGCCATGATGTGTGGACGTCAGAGGCCAACTCAGGTCTTTATTTCTGACCCTCTCTGTGTTTGACCCTGTATATACTAGACTACCTCCCACAAACTGGAGATGCTGTCTCCACCTTTTAGTGTACCCTAGGAACACTGGGATTACAGATGATCACTGTTTACAGACAAACATACTCAGGCTTTTATGTGAGGTCTAGGGATTTGAACTCAAGCCTTGACACTTCACAGCAATAATTTTCTAAGCCCACTGAGCTGCCTACCTGGCCCTCATCTTTATTTCTAAATAGCTTTTTTATGCCATTCTGGAGCTTGAGTCAAGAGCCTTATGCATGCTAGGTAAGCGCTCTTACCACTGTTATTCCCCTTATATTCATTTTTAGTTTCAAAAAAATTGTTCAAGGTATTAATTAGATATTTTTACATACACAGTTTATTCATTAAAATTATGTGATGGAGGGTAAGGGTATAGTTTAATGGTAAAGCACTTCCCTAACATGCTCAAGGTTCTGGGTTTGATTTCCAGCACCATGTTTTGTTTTTTGTTTTTTTTAATTGTAGATCCAAGCGGGTGACTTAGCAGGTAAAGGCACTAACTGCCTAATGATCTAAGGAGAGTTAGTTCTAGGTTCACTATAGTGTGTGATACTGTCTCAAAAAGCAGGTAAATAGGCTAAAGAAATGGCCGAGCGGCTAAAAGTGCATGTTGCTCTTCAGGAGGACCTGAGTTTGGGTTCTTGGCACAGCAGGCAGTTCACAGTTGCTTGCAACTCCAGCTCCAGGGGACCTGACACCCTTTTCTGGCCTTTGCACGTACCCACACACCTGTGACGTACACTCTCATACACATACAAACACATCCAGGCATAGTGGCATGAGCCTGCAACCTTCAACAGTCAAGAGGCAGAGGCAAAAGGATCGGATGATCAAGATCATTCTGAGTTGCACAGTGAGTTGCAAGCCAACCTAGGCTCCTAAAGACCCTGTTTCAAAACACAAAGCTGGCCGAGCACAGTGGTGCATGCTTCTAATTCCAGCACTTGGGAGGCAATTACAGGAGGACTGAAATAAATTCTACCCAGTTCATGCACTTAATTATTCAAGAGGCTGGATATGCAGGTCAATAAAGAAGTGCCTGTCTAACACGGCCCCGTGTACAATGCCTAGTACTGAAATAAAAAGTATTGTGTGCTCAGAGGACAACTTGAAGGAGTCTTTTCTCTTTCCTAAGGACCAAACCCAGATTCAGCAGGCTTGGTGGCAAATGCCTTAACCTACTGGGTCATCTGGAGAGACTTCCCCACTACATACTAATTTTTGATAATAATAGCCACTGGCTGGATTAGAATTCACGATGTATACCACGCTAGCTCTGAAAAAACAAAATGCTTTGTGTTTTTCAAGACAGGGTTTCTCTGTGTAGCCTTAGCTGTCCTGGACTCCCTTTGTAGACCAGCCTGGCCTCAAACTCTGCAGCCATCTGCCTGTCTCTGTCTCCCTGAGTGCTGAGATTAAAGGCACGGGCCACTATACCCTGCTAAAACTCTTAACAGTTTCAACATTTCATTTGAAATGCAGTACAGGGTTGCTTCACACACCAGTCAGAAAGATCTTGAATTTAAGGATAGCCTGGGCTATATAATAAGACCAGTAAAGGCTTAAAGGCAGAGTGTCTAGCATGTGTAAGACTCCAAGTTCTACCCCTAGCAGAGGAAGAAAAGAAGTCATAAAATTGACACCAAGAGGAGCCTCAAGGAACAGGCTTTAGATGGATTATATTAGCTTTTACAATGTCACCTTCCACTCCAAAACTGAAGCTGTGACTTTGATGTGACTTGAGGATTTCCTCCATCTATCTATTTCACAGTCACATAGAAAAATTTTGTCACAGCATTCACTGCTGCCTATAGGGCATGGTCAAACACTTACGCTTGGATTAGGACTCTATGTCGTCCCAACCTATGTTTTCAGGCAGCAGCATCCCTACTCATTCAAGCAAGCTAGTCTACTAAGAACCATGAACCTCCCAAGGACCCTGCTGCTTGTTAGTTTAACGTGACAATCTTGAGCTCTATCCATTTTCCTGCAAATGGTATCATTTCATCCTTTATGGCTAACTAGGTAATATATTTTCTTTATCCATTCATAGAGACATCTAACTCAGCCTTTTTTCCAGTCAGGGCCTTACTAGGTTGCCCAAGCTGGCCGTGAACTCATCCTTCAACTTTGGCTGGTCTTGAATTTATGGTCTTCCTGCCTCAGCCTTCCAAGTAACTGGGATGGCATGCCTGTCCAACCATGCCAGGCTTTGCAGTTAATATTTATGAAGCATAGATTGTGTGCTAGTTTTTTGTTTTGAAACAAAATACTTTGTCTTCTTTGTTTTTTATTTTATTTTTGAGACAAGGTTTCACCATGTAGCTAGGACTGGCCTGGAATTGCCTGTGTAGTTTAAGCTAGGTTTAAACTCCTTATCCTCCTGCCTGAATGCTGGGATTACAGAAGTGTAACACCACATCTGTTTTAACTAATTTCATTTTGCCCATGTAATAAAGCTTTGGAGTAAATACTATCTTTAACAACAGAAGTTTAAAAAAAAGGGGGGGGCAACTTATGTGATTTACTACTTGCACAACTATTGGCAGAGCAAGGACCTAATTTCAGGTTGTCACCTACCCTGTCTTTTGTTTAGTGACTCATACAAACAGATCCTTTTCTCCTCAATTCACCCAGCCACAGGTACAGTCTGAGCTTCAAGGGTGTGGAAAGAAGGCAAAAGCTGGTTTAGCAACCTCTCTTTCTACCACTGAAGCAACAATATATGAAAACCAGTTCAAAGGTTCAACCAAATTCTACCCATGGGCAAGAGTGTCCCTCTCTAGGGTGTCTTAAAATAAGCATGACAATCGTCCAGAAGTTGACTCACCAAAGCCCTGTGCAGTGGCTCATCCTGATAATTCCAGCACTAGAGGTGGAGGCAGGAGGATCTGGAGTTCAAGGTTATCTTCAGCTCTACACTGAGTTGTCATCTTAAGTTCTATAGTGAGCTCAAGGCCAATCTGGGCCACATGAAACCCTGTCTAAAAGTAAAAAGACAACTGATTTGTCTTAATACATTGAGAGAAAAGGCTAGTCCAGACTAGAGGTAACAAAGCAAACTCTGCATTAGCAGACAGCAATTAGCAGGTTCTACACAATCTGATGAGTCATAGGAATCACCATAAGGACAAGGTTGGTGTGTCTATCCAGGTAGCCCTTGGACCCCTCATTTGATGCCAAGCAGTGTCTGTTTATTATCAGTGCCTTTCTCACATGGGGACCTGGACTTTACCAAATGTCTTCACTTTTATAATCTGACTTGATGCTAGTAGCTTATACAGTAATAGACGTACAACACAGAACGCTTGCCTTCCCCTTCACAGATCATATAACACACCCTCAGCACTAGAAAGTGAGCAGTAGAAACTGAAATCCAGCCCTCACTCCTCTAGGCAAAGACATGAACTTTATTGTAGAGCTGCGTCCTGAAGGGGCAAGCCACAAATGGGACGCATGAATACATTTGAGTCCCCACCACAAGCCAATCAGGTTTAAGCTCAGAAATGTTCTAAAACAGTTCTTGCACAGTATATCTGGGACTGGGCTTTATATAAGTGATATATATTTATCACTGCAGCTCAGTGATAGTGTTTACCTAGCATCTTGATAGGCCCTGGCTTTGATCCCAGCATCTAGAAGGGCATAGATCCAAGAAGAGTTGATTCTGTTCTATTAATTCATCTGTGAGTTTTGTTGGTTTTTCAGACAGGGTCTCCATACACAGTCCAAGCTAACCTTGAATTAACTACCTACCTCAGCCTCCTGAATGCTGGGCTTTTGTTTTATTTTATTACTCACACTATAACTCATTCAGTAGCTAAATTGCATGTAAGTCATCTTTGCCTTCTATTTTTTCCTCCATAATTCATCTTTGTCTTCTCTTATTGAAGACTGGCTTCCTTAGGGTCTTGCTTTAACCACATAAACCAAAATCCAGAGGTGTATTTCACAGGTTTTGTTTGTTTGGTTGTTTGGTTTGTTGTTGTTGTTTGAGACAGTATACCCTAAATGACCCAAACTGGTCTCAAATTCATAAGCCTCCTGCCTCAGCCTCCTGAGCACTAGGATTACAGGCATGTGCCACCACACCTGACTCTATGACAGACATTTTCTGGAGGAATCTGAAAAACAAATATGTGTGGCAACTGTCTCTGCTATTACTTTTGGAAAAAAATAGACTACCTGATAAAATGCTAAACATAAAATGGCATCATCATAGTAGTAGAGGATCAACTCAATATTGTAAGAGGTGACATGTGGAAAGGGCATGAGATTATCAGATTCAGTTGTCATCAGGCATAGTGGCAAATGACTGGAATACCAGTACTCAGGAGGCTGGCACAAAAGGATCAGGAATTCAAAGCCAGCCTTGGCTCCCTAGTGAATTTGAAACAAGTCTGAGTTAAATGAAACCCTGTCTCAAAAATAAATTATATCTACATCTGATTGTCTAAGCTGAGTTATTCCCATGACCAGTTCCTTGGTCCCAAGAAATACCAGTAGCAAGTATCTGGGCCGTAGGCAGTACTTCTGCTACTACCTAGCCCACTACCCTCTTGTAGGGAACTCAATACCCTACTCTTCCTAAAAAGACAAACTATCTCTAGGAGCAGTGGTGGACCCTGCATTCCCGAATACTAAAAGACTAACACAACAAGATTACTTGGGCCCAGAATTTGAGGCCAGCCCAGGTTGGCCTTGAACTTGTGGTCCTCTTGCCTCAGCTTCCCAAATGGCTTCAATGACCAGACTATGCAACCAGTCCAGCCACAAATGATAACTTTGGGAAGAAAAGGAGCCCAGACTTACATGTAGACAATATGCCTATACGACCCATGTTCTCAGTTTCTTAATTTGCTTCCTCTAGAATAAAATGGAGACAATTTAATAGCTGCTGTATCTAAATATCCAAAATTATGTTAGTATGTATGAAAGCATTTTTTACAAGCTCAAACAGTAAAGGTTAGTGTTCACAGTCTAAAGTTAACCTGGGAGGCAGTTGAACTACCTAGAAAGTCTATACTGTGATTCTTTGTCCTCTGTCTCCTTCCAACTTAACACTAACACCAGGAGTCACATAAGTCAGCCCACTAGAGGAATAGGATCTTACTAGCCAGATTACCCTACACTCACACACACACACACACACACAGACACACACACACACACACACACACACACACACCTTTTCTTTTTGACACCCATTATGTAGTCGTGGCTAGCCTTAACCTCACAGAGACCCACCTGCCTCTGCCTCCAAGTTCTAGAAATAAAGACATGTACCCCCCCACACCAGCTCCAGAGACTTCTTATGCCAATTCTTCCTACAGACTGTATTTTCTACTTCTGGACACGGAATACAATGAGGTATGATCTCAACCACCACAGGATCTGTGTGTGTGTGTGTGTGTGTGTGTGTGTGTGTGTGTGTGTGTGTTTTGGGGCAAGGTTTCTCTGCGTAGCCCTGGCTGTCTTGAACTCACTTTGTAGACCAGGCTGGCCTCTAAGTCACAGTGATCTGCCTGCCTCTGCCTCCCAAGTGCTGGCACTAAAGGCATGAGCCACCACGCCCAGCTATGAATGCAGATATTTTTAATAGTTTCTGTTTCTTTTGTTTATTAAATTTAAATTTTTGTGTATTGGGAATTTCTTCATCATCTGTTAACAATGTTTATACTAGCTAACATTCTGAACTGCATAGGAATTTCTTATTAAGCCTTAGGGCAGTGGTCCTCAGCCTGTGGGTCTCAATTGCTTTGGCAAACCTCCATCTCCACAAATATTTACATTACAATTCATAATAGTAGCAAAATTACAGTTATAAAATAACACTGAAAATAACGTTCTGGTTGGGGGTCGCCATAATGAGGAATTGTATTAAAGGACTACAGCATTAGGAAGGTTGACAACCACTGCCTTAGGGAGTTAATCTTCACATAACTCTAAATAATAAAAGCTACGATTCTTTTTTGTTGTTGCTATTGTTTTGGTTTTGGTTTTTTCGAGACAGGGTTTCTCTATGTAGCCTTGGCAGTCCTGGACTCGCTTTGTAGACCAGGCTGGCCTCGAACTCCCAGCGATCTGCCTGCCTCTGCCTCCCGAGTGCTGGGATTAAAGGCGTGCGCCACCACGCCCGGCTCTAAAGCTACGATTCTTTTGCTTGCATTTTCATGTTGGGTTTTTTTTTTTTTTTTTTTTTTTTAATGTATGTGGGGGAAGAGAGGAAAGGAGGGGGTGGGGAGTGAACTAGTTCTCTTCCTCCAGCATGCAAGTCCTGGGGATTGAATTCAGATCATCAAGTTTAACAGCAACTGACTTTAATTTCTGAGCCACCACCCACTCCCTCTGCCTTACTTTTGTTTTGTTTTAAGGAAACTCTAGTTTAGGAATGACAAATAGAGGCTGAAGAAATGGCTCAATGGTTCAGATCTCTTGTGGCTCTTCTAGATGGTTAGAGTTCTGTTTGTAACACCCATATAAGAGAGATGGCTCAGAGGTTAAGAGCACTGGCTGCTTTTCCTAAGGTCCTGAGTTCAATTCCCAGCAACCACACGGTGGCCCACAACCATCTATAATGATATCTGGTGCCCTTTTCTGGCCTGCAAACATACATGTAGGCAGAACACTGTATATATAATAAATAAATATTTTAAAAAGGAAGCAGGGTAGCCAGGTGCAATGGTGCACACCCATAATCCCAGTACTATGAGAGGCAGAGGCAGGTGATCACTGTGAGCTCAAGGACAGCCTGGTCTACAAAATGAGTCCAGGAGAGCTAAGGCTACACAGAGGAACCCTATCTCGAAAACCAAAACAAAACAAACAAAAAAACAAAACAAAACACCAAAAACCAGGGTATGATGGGCATACTTGTAATCCCACTTCTGGGGCAGCAGAGATGGGAGGATTCCTGGGGCCTGCTGGCCTAGCCTAATTGGTAAATCCCATGTCCTGATGAGGGATACTGTCTCACAACCTCCTAGAACTCCAGCTCCAGAAGATCCTATGCCTCAGGCCTGCTCCAGCACTCATCCAAACATGTACATATGCCAAAACACACACACACACACACACAGATGAATTATTAAATAATAAATAATATATAGAGGGGTGGAGACATAGTCCAATAGTACAGCACTTTCCCAGTGTATACAAGAGCCAAATATATTTTAAGTATATTTATTTTTAATATATATTTTATTAATTTACTCATATTACATCTCAATTGTTATCCCATCCTTTGTATCCTCCCATTCCTCCCTCTCTCCCGCTTTCCCCCTACTCCTCCTCCCCTATGACTGTGACTGTATATGCTCATAGGCTATCAAGTCTCTTCTTGGTAGCCTGCTATCCTTCCCCTGAGTGCCACCAGGCCACCCCATTGAGGGGACATGGTCAAATATGGGGCACCAGAGTTCGTGTGAAAGTCAATCCCCACTCTCCACTCAACTGTGGAGAATGTCCTGTCCATTGGCTAGATCTGGGTAGGGGTTAAGTATATATGTATTAAGGCATTTTGAAAATATGTTTTTGGTTTGGTTTGTTTTTGTTTTGTTTTGTTTTTTAGACAGGGGTCTCATGTAGTCCTTGTTGGCCTCAAACTCACTATATATTTGCGACAGTCCTTGAATCCCTAATCCTCCTCCTCCTCCTGTCCAGTGCTTGGCAGCAGCAAGTGCCCTTACCCACTGAACCACTTTGCCAGACAACCCCCATCACTTTCCGAACGATTCTTTCCTGTGCATCCATGCTCCTAAACTCACTGTGTAGCTCAAGCTGTCCTCTGCGCCATTCTCCCTAGGTAGGGGATCACAGATGTGTATCAGCACAGCAAACTTCAACAACTTCCCTTTGAGACCGGATATTCCAGGCTCAGGTACTGAAAACCCTGGAAATTTCTGGCTGCAGTTAGGACTCAACATTTTCTCCAGAGGGCTGTTACCTTTATTGGAAGCAGCACCCAGCATGTGTCTGCTGTTCTGAGGCGCCTTGTCTGAGGCACTCAGAACAGGTAGAAACAGAACATAACCAGGGGCCTGGTGAGCTCTTACAACACTTCAGCTTCTCTAGCCTGACTCACCAAACTGTTCAAAAGCAAACAACCCCAAAGCCTTATGAAGCACATGCTCAGGGTTAGTCATGGCTATTGACTGGCCAGATTTCTGTGTTAGTTACTTCAGCATCACTGTGACCAAAATAGCCTAGCAGGAGCCGCTTCAGGGAGGAGAGGTTTATTTTGGCTCATGTTTTCACCAGTTTTAGGAAAGCATGGCAAGCTCAGAGCAAGCATGCGACAGAAATGCCTCACACAGTAGAGAACAGGAAGCAGAGGCCACAGCCAGAGCTAGGGGTGCGAAGCCGTTGGACTATTTGTCCCTAGTGATCAACTTCCACCAGGCAGGATCCACCTTGCAAAAGCTTGATAGCTTCAAAGTAACACTGCGAATCCATTTTAAAGGAACTTTCACGGAGACTGAGAAGAAGGCCTGTCCCGTAACGCCAAAGTGGACTAGTCTGTAGACCTCTGTTAGGGCTTTTGGGTCAATTATGCCATTTCATGCTGGTATTTCCGGGGTTTTTGTTTTTGTTTCGTTCTTGCTTTGTTTTGTTTTGTTTGGTCTGGAAGACATGTTCATTAGGGGTAGTAGAGTATTCATGTCACCTACAATTACACTGTTGGGGTTAATCTGTGGCTTAGCCTCTAGCAATGTTGGTTTTATGGAATTGGGTGCTCCCAATTTGTATGTTTATATGTAATGTATGTATTTTTTGAGTTGTATTCTCCTCTTATTGGATTTTTAACAATGGGAAAAAACTGGAACTACTGGGAGGCAGAGGCAGGCAGATCTCTGTATGCTGGAGGCCAGCCTGGTCTATAAAGTGAGTCCAGGCATGGGTACACAGAGAAACCCTGTCTCAAAAAGCAAAAGAAAAAAGAAAGAAACTTAAACTATATTCCATGAGACACTATGGTGTAAAGAGCAGAGTCAGAAGACCCAGATGCCCTTCATCAGCTGTTGACAGGATAACCACACATTGACTTTTCTAAAAGGGTTGTATTTGTCCAATTTGGCAATACTACATGACACTCTTATTTACTCTCAAAACTATTCACACTGTGCCTTTAATCCCAGCACTCAGGAGGCAGTCAGATTTCTTTGAGTTTGAGGCCATCTTGGTCTACAAATAAAGTCCAGGACAGCCAAGGCTACATAGAGAAACCCTGTCTTGAAATACCAAAAAAGTAAAATAAAATAAACTATTCACACTTAAGATCAAATGATAAGGCTACTCTATTGTGTCTAACCTCAAAAATCTATTTAGGATTTAGAAGCCTGGTCTCCTCAACTACAAATCTGAGGACACAGGGTGGGGTACCTGTCTTTGGGTCGTAATGTTTGTGGTGTCAACCAGCCAGGAGCAAATTAAAAAACAAGTCATGTGGAGAAAGATAACAAGATTTTTGTTCAGAAGTGTGCCCAGTGCCACACTGTGGAGAAGGGAGGCAAGCATAAGACTGGACCAAATCTCCACAGTCTTTTTGGGCAGAAGACAGATCAGGCCGCTGGATCCTCTTACACAGATGCCAACACGAACAAAGGCATCACCCAGAAAGAGAGTACGCTGATGGAGTATTTGAAGAATCCCAAAAAGTACATCCCTGGAACAGAAATTACCTTTGCAGGAATTAAGAAGGAAGAAAGGGCAGACTTAACAGCTTATTTTAAAAAGGCTAACAATGAGTAATTCCATTGCCTTATTTATTACAAAGCAAATGTCTCATGGCTTTTTATGTGTACCATAATTTAATTCATACACCAAAATTGAGATCATGAATGGCTAACAATGTTTTTGTTGGACAGTCTGATTTAAGTAAAACTGACTTGTAGTAAAGCAGATATGATCTTTTTTAAAAAAATTTCAGTTGCATCCATACTATCACTGCTCTCCCTTTCTCAAGATTGGACTTAATTTTAATTAGTGATGCTATACATTCAACAAAGAGGGGCATCACCTCAAACCTATTAAATGGTTTTATATTTAGAGTTATATAACAGTATATGAATATGTTTAAACACTGGGGAAACTATCACTGTCTCAGAAACAAGAAGATCCACCTGTGTTTCAGTTTGTGTTCACTGGCCTGTTACAGGCAGAGGCTAAACATCACGAAGCAACTGTCTATTCTTGGCAATGCTGGCTTAATTAGAATTCCCTATGTCAAGGATGCTGCCTTTTACCACTGAAAGACACTTATGTTAGATAAAGAGTATCTAACACACACACACAAGCAAAACTGAGGACAAAACTATGAGGAAAATATATACTAAGTTTTTTAAACATTCTATGTATGTAAGGAATTAAGGAACTGTTATCATTACTATTACAAAAATGTTTAACTAATAAAATATCAACTATCAAAGTACTCGGGGTGGGAATGGGCTCAGCAATGAAGAGCACTGCTGTTTTTGCAGAGGACCCAGGTTTGATTCCAAGCACCCATATGGTGGCTCACAAATATACATACATAATTCCAGTTCCAGGGCACTCAATACTCTCCTCTGACCTCCGTGAGCAATAAGCACACGTGTGGTGCACATACCTATATACATACAAGCAAAATAAAATAAATCTTAAAAAAGATAAAGCGAGCCGGGCATGGTGGTGCACGCCTGTGATCCCAGCACTTGGGAGGAAGAGGCAAGTGTATCTCTATGAGTCCTAGGCCAGCCTGGTCTACAGAGTGAGTCTAGGACAGCCAGGACTACACAGAGAAAACCTGTCTGGAAAACAAAAAACAAGACAAACAAGCAAACAAACAAACGAAAAATATAAAGCACCACGAAGAATAGGTGTGGAGATCCATGTGTGAATACTTGCTCTCCTCACCTCTACCTCTCCAGTGCTGGGATTTTACACCCAGACCACCACATCCCGGCTCTCTCAGGTATTCCTCACAGCCACAAAAACATCTGACTAAACACCTCCTTTCTGGTATAAGAGCTGTTAATTTCGGTTAAGTCCAGTTTGTTGTTCCTTCTGTCACGTGTGGTGGTGTTATCATATGTGAAAAACACAATCTAGTCCCAGGTCCTGGGCATTTATACATATGCTTTCTTCTAAGAATTTTAGACTTTTAGCTCTTACATTTTGGCTTTTGATCAAATTTTAGTTAATTTTTCTTCATGGTGTGAGGAAGGAGTCACCGTTCATTTTCATGTAGCTGTCTAGCTGTGGTGAAAATAACCACATTCCCCCTACTAGATTATTTTGTTTCCCTTGTTGAAAATAAACGGACCATCATGAATATCAGGACTTCTTTCCAGACTTCCTAGTCCACTAATCTAAATATCTACCTCTATGAAACTACTATACTATCTTGATTACTGTAGTATTTTAGTGAGCTTTAAAACTGAGAAATGAGCACCAATGAGAAGGCTCAGCAGGTAAAGACAATTTCTGCCAAGTTTAAAAAGCGGAGTTCAGGCTCTCTAAGACCCATATCATCAAAGGAGAGAACCAACTCCTAAGTTATGAGCTGGACGTGGTGGCGCACGCCTGTAATCCCAGCACATGGGAAGCAGAGGAAGGTGGATGTCTGTGAGTTCAAGGCCAGCCTGGTCTACAAAGTGAGTCCATAACAACCAGGGCAACACAGAGAAACTCTGTCTCAGAGAAAGAAAAAAAAAAAAAAAAAACCACATCAACAACAACAACAAAAGAAAGATAGGCTGGGATGTAGCTCAGTTGATAAGAGTACCAAGCTCTGGCTTCAATACCCAGAATCAAATAAATTAGCTGTGGTAGCACCTGCCTCTAATATCAGCACTCAAGGTGGAGGCAAGAAGATCAGAAGTTTAAAGTCATCCTAGGCTATATAGAATAAATAAAGTCAAACTAAATAAAAATAAATACAGAGATGAGAGTTCCTGGCCAGCATGGTCCACAGGAATTCCATCTTTAACAAATGACACTGATCAGCATGAGGCTGGAGATGCAGCTCAGTGATACAATGTTGCCTACGTGCATGTGGCCCTGCAGTCAATCCCAAGCATCGCAATAAAGAAAACTATTTTTAAGTCAGGGATGTGAATTCTCTAACTTGGTTCTTCCTTTTAAATCATTTTTACCTTTATTTTATTCCTTTTTCAGTTGGGAGAGCACATGTATGCAGGACATAATGTGTGATGGTCAGAGGACACCTCTGAGCAGATGCTTCTCTCCCCAACCAAGTAGGTTCTGGGGATCAAACTCAGGGAGTCAGATCTAAGAGCAAGCGCGTTCACCCATTGAGTCCTCTCTGTCAGCCCTGGGTCTTCTCTTACAGGAACTCTCTGGCTCCTCTAGATCAGCAGCATTTCTATGAGACCTTTAGGATCAATTTGTCACTTTCTACAAAGGTGAAATTTTGACAGTAATTGCCCTGCATGTATAGATCAGTGTAGGGAATTATTACAAGCTTTAAAATATTAAACACGCACGCATGCACACACACAGAGACTTTGATGAATTCTTTCCACCTTCTTAGTTTTCATGTGTTATTCACTTCTTTTGTTAAATTGATTCCTTTGTGTTTTATTTTCATTTTATCATCTTTGTTGTATGTGCACTTGACATGTAAGGATATGAGTATGGATGCATGAACGTCAAGGTGCACACATGGAGGGAGCCTGTCAAGAGCTGGTTCTCTCCTTGTACCCTGGACTCCAGGGATTGGACTCAAGGACCTTGTATCTAGTGCTTCTACCCACTGAGCCATCTTGCCAGCCCAGTGTTGTCATTCTCATGTAGCCTAACCTAACCTTGAACTGACTATATAGCTGAGGTTTACTTTGAACTTCTGATCCGCCTGCCTCAACTCCCCAGTGCTGGGATTACTATTAACCACCACCACACCTAGGTTTATGTGGTGCTAGAGACTGAACCTAGGACATTATGCATGTTAGGCAAGTACTTTACCAACTGAGCTATATTCCGTCTTAGTTGGTTCCTTTTGATGTTTTAATAAATGAAACTACTTTTTCTTATTTTTATTCCTGGATTGGAAACTGCTAATGTACAGAAATACAATAGATCTTCCATATTAATCTTACAACCTATAATCTTGTTAAGCTTGCATTTTGGTTCCAGTATTTGGTTTTTTGTTTGGAGACAGGGTTTCTCTGTGTAGCCTTAACTGTCCTAGAACTTGCTTTGTAGACCAGGCTGACCTCAAACTCACAGAGATCCAACTGCCTCTGTCTCCCAAGTGCTGGGATTAAGGCAGGGGCCACCACCATCACCACCACCTGGCTGGTTCTAATATTTGTTTTGTGTTATACCTTG
The DNA here is from genome assembly GCA_907169655.1 of Acomys percivali. Taxonomy (NCBI): domain Eukaryota; kingdom Metazoa; phylum Chordata; class Mammalia; order Rodentia; family Muridae; genus Acomys; species Acomys percivali. Next base: position 56,020,075 of record OU015757.1, read on the forward strand.
AAAATATTTTGTGTTTTACTTTGTTTTGTTTGGAGAGAGGATCGTACTATATAGACCAGGCCAGCTTTGAACTCACAGAACCTACCTGCCTGTGGCTCCTGTGCACCAGTCACCATGCTGGGCCTCATTGAAGATGTTTTAATACAGACTTCAAATAAAAAGGCGAAGAAAGGTTCTCAGAAAGAAAGACACACCCACAGCACAGGCGTGTACATCCCCTAACAGAGAGCAGCAAAAAGTAAGACATACTCAAAGGGAGTTACCGCCTAGGAATTTCCTAAGCATAAGGTCTTTTAATCAGCAAATAACATAGTTTTTCTTCTTCCTTTCCAAGTGGTCTGCTTATCAGTTACTGTGATAAAATACTGACCAATGGCAACTTGGGGAGGGAGGGGCCTATGTTACTCACATGTCCAAATCACAGTCGTCATTAAGGAAGTCACAGCAAGAACTCAAATAAGAGGAGAGGCCAGACCATAGAGGAGAGCTGCTGACTGGTGGGCTTCGCTCTGAAACGTCACAAGCCAAGCCCTCTGACCCCCCGCACCCCCCTTCTCCCCCACCCCCGTCATCTGCACCTCTCTCAACATTCCTATCTTCCAAGCTGCCATAACAGCTCAGAAAGTTCTGAGAATTCAAAGGCCTTTTCTAGCCCAAAGCTTCAAATGCTCCCACAATCTTCCCAAAAAACATGATCATGTTTGTCTCAGCAACAGCCAATCCAGTACCAATTTCTGTCCTAGTTTGCTTCTGTCACTATGATTAAACACCAAGACCAAAAGCAACTTGCGGAGGAAAGTATTGATTTCACTTTACATGTTATAATCCATCATCAAAAGATGCCAAGGCAAGAATTCAAGTAACAACCCAGGAGGCAGGGCCTGAAGCACAGACCATGGAGGAGTGCTGCTCACTGGCTTGGTCTGTATGGCCTGCTTTCTTATACAGCACCGGCTCAGCTGTCCAGGGGTAACACCGTCCACAGTGGGATGTGGGCCTTGCCATGCCAACTGGCAAGTGAGACAAAATGCCCACAGACCAGTTTCCCCAGGTGAGGCTCTCTCTTCTCAAGTGACTCTGTTTGTGTCAAGTTGACAAAAGCTAACCAACAGATGCCTTTGTTTCTTTTCTCACTTAATTGACCTGACTAGGCCCTCTAGGCCATTGTTGAGTGAAGGTTTCAAGTGCATACATTCTATTTTATCTCTGAGGGAAATTTTCAATTTGTTACCATGTAGCATGAGGTTGACTTGTGTTTTTCATAGAGGCACCTGGCCGAAACAGAGGAACCCTTCAAGCTGGGAGGTGGTGGCCGGAAGATCTCTCTGAGTTGGAGGCCAGCCTGATCTACAGAGGGAGTTCCAGGACAGCATGGATACATACAAAAACCCTGTCTCAAAACACGAAAGAAAGAAAGAAAGAAAGAAAGAAAGAAAGAAAGAAAGAAAGAA
>OU015757.1:56021535-56040606 GCA_907169655.1 Acomys percivali
GAAAGAAAGAAAGAAAGAAAGAAAGAAAGAAAGAAAGAAAGAAAGAAAGAAAGAAAGAAAGAAAGAAAGAAAGAAAAGAAAAGAAAAGAAGAACCCTTCAAAGCTGGAGAGATGGCTCAGCAGTTAGCACTTACCTCTCTTGCAGAGAAGCCAAGCTGGGTTTCTAGTACCCAGGTAGTAGCTAAGAACCACATGTAACAGGGTTTCACACCCTCTTCTGGCCTCCTCAGGCACTACACACATAAAGTGCACAGACATGCATGCATGCGAGTGAAACTCTCATACACATGAAAGCAAAGGGAGGAAGGGAAAAACAGAAAGAAGAGAGACAGACAGACGGACAAGCCCTCCTACTCCTAATTGTGGGGTCCTGTTTTCTCCCTCTCAATGGCAAACTGGGACTGAAAATAACAAATTAGTAAGTCTGACTTTGGTTTCCAGAGCACGTATTATGTACTTGCATACGTGGAGATCAGAGGACAGCTTGCAGGAGTCAGTCCTGTCCTTCTACAATGTGAGTTCTGGGGATGAAACCCAGGTTGTCAGGCTTGCTGGCAAAGGCCTTAACCCAGGGAGCCATCTTGCCAGCCCAATACTTGCTTTAAAAATATTTCCAAAATGTTGCTTGATTTTTTTCTAAATTTTCAGCAAATTGACTGCAAATTGCTTGAATTCTGGGTAGCACATAGCTACAGTTCGTGTTCCAGGAGCCACAAACAGCTACTGTCAATTCAGAATCAAGAACTTCCCAGGGAAGGAAAAAACTAAAACACAAGAAAATGTACATAGTAAAAGAAAGCACTGAGCACTGAGAAGGGAGCTCATTGGTTCAAATACTAGGCTCAACGCCCAGGATCAAAACCCAGAGCAAACCAACCAAACTCCTAGGTCTTTTGAGTTCTAACAATTTCAGACGAAAGAAAACAAAACAAAAACCACTTTAGTCCCTATGACATATAGGCTAATGAAAAATAATAAACATCTTTTCATTTGCTCACTATCATTAGAGAAATGTCTGTTGAGATCTTTTGTCCATTTTCAACTTGGGCTACTCGTGTTAATTATTGACTTGTTTTTTGAAACAGGGTGTTGTTATGCTGCCCAGGCTGACCTAGGACTAGCAATTGTCCTGCCTCAGCCTCCTAAGGCTAGAATTACAGGGCTGGCCTCAAACCTGTTCATTCAAGCAATGGTCCCACTCCCATCTCCCTTGCCACAGGGACAAGGTGGGCTAAGTGGACACCACTGCACCTGGCTATCATGCTGGAGATGGAGAAGGTTATATCATACCCATTACACATACAGAGACTAGAAATATGAATATTCAAATCTAAAGACTAACAAAATGAGTTTTTAATTGCTTAACCTTGAGCAGTAAAAGAAACTATTTGGTTTTATTTTTTTTTCCTTTTTTAAAAAAAGATTTATTTATTAATTATTTATACAGCCTTCTGCCCACATGTATGCCTGCCCCCACCACAAGAAGGCACCAGATCTCATTACAGATGGTTGTGAGCCACCATATGGTTGCTGGGAATTGAACTCGGGACCTTTGGAAGAGCAGTCAGTGCCCTTAACCTCTGAGCCATCTCTCCAGACTTGTCCTTACTGCTTGATGATCCACTGTTCTATGAAACTGTGAGCAAAATATACCCTTTCCTTCCCAAGTTGCTTTGGTCATCATGTTTCATCACAGCAACAGTAACCCTAACTAAGACGCTTCTTTCTTTCCTTCCTTTCTTTTCCTCTCTCTCCTCTCTCTCTCTCTGTTTCTTCCTGCTTGGAGTAAAGGCATACATACCATGTCTGGCTCAAAGACAATTTTTTAAATGTGTTCCAACATTTATAAGAAAAGTGCACATTGGCCAATGATGATACATCTGCAAATTATTTATCTTCTGTAACTACTCCATTAGAATGATAGGATCCTATTTTTCAGGATACAAATGCAAATGAATAGTCAGGCATTAGACCATCCTCTGTGAGTAGCCAATGAAGCCTCTATCTAGAATTAGGAAAACAAAAGCAATTAAAGTAATCCTATGGATGTTCGGCTTAAAATTACTGGGGACTACAGTTCTCATACAGCTGTGCGACAAGCGTTATGAAGGGCTGGGACAAAACTAGCCACTGCACTGTGCTGAGCTGAATAGCAGAGAGACATAAGCACACACACAAAAATCTAAGACCCGAGCACAGCCAAACCTCTGATCAGATAATAATGTTAGGAATCGTGCTTAAATGCTAAAGAAAGAAAGAGACTGGATATTTAAAAAAAAAAAATCATAGACAGACATAAATAGCTTGAAATTAATAAAATAAAGATAGAGTTAAACAAAATTACAAAGAATAAGACATGTAAGGATGAAAAAATATCACAGAGCTTTTGGATCCTGTATAATGCCACATTAGATGACTTAAAAATAGAGACAAAGGGGCTGGAGAGGTGGCTCAGAGGTTCAGAGCACTGGCTGCTCTTCCAAAAGTCCTGAGTTCAATTCCCAGAAACTACATGATGGCGCACAACCATCTATAATGAGATCTAGTGCCCTCTTCTGGCCTGCAGGCATTACATGCAGGCAGAACATTGTACACATAATAAATAAATAAATAAATCTTTTTAAAATCAGACAAAAGATTAAAAACATAAATGACTAAACTAAAATGGGCACAATACCAATTATGATTATTATATTATTATGATGTTGGCACTTCTTATTCTAGTCGTAACAGCCATAATGGATTTTGTACATTCTCAAAAACAGGGGGAAGGGCTTTAAGAGATACAAAAGAGAAATATGAAAAAAAAGAAGCCTTAGAAGAAAAATTAGAAAAACTTATAAATAAAAATGAGAAAGACACTAAGATAGAGATAAAGGAACTAAAACCACACCCGGCTGCACCACTATATAATGAAAATAAAGAAAAGTCAGCCAAAAGTTAATACAAACCAACTTTAGCTTATCTGGTTACTGGATGACAAGTGCTAGCAGACCATAGACCCACAAGCTTATGAAGATTTCAGATGGAATCCCATAGAAATGATAGATTTGGAAAATGTTAGGGATGCAACCTTAATAGGAAAAGTAATCTTTAAAGGTTTTAAGAAAGCCAAAGTGTCAAATGTTTTAATTGTGGCAAGCTAGGCAGTCCTAGAAACAACGTGTTTTCTAGAGATAACCCAAAAAGAAGGCCCGGCCTCCTGGAGCGTGCAGAAGCGGTAGCAAAAGCCAGCGCTGAACTAAGGAATGCAAATGAGCAAGGGACAGACAAGGTCATTCCTCGTGGGAAACGCCCTAGGAAACTCTGCCATCAAATTCAAGTCAGCCATTTCAGGTCAGCAGGGGAGAAACTCATCCGCAGAACAATTAAGCAACACTGTTTTGAAGATAGACAATAAAATCCAAGATATCAAGGTCAAAGCAGCTTTATAGATTGTACAGTATAGTTAATATGGAAAATTCAGGAGAGACCAGAAAACAAGCATTTTGGCAAACTGATATAAATGATAAGAGACCAAAGTTAAAATTACACTTAGATGGAATCAAGATTGAACACTTCATAGATACAGGAGTAGATATAACAGTTCACAAGATTCCTGGAATCTAGCTTGGCCACTTCAAAAGGAATCTACACAGAGCCTAGGAATTGGGAAATTGTCTCAGGTAAAGCAAAGTCTAAATTAAATGCATAGAACCAGAAGGTCAAATAGAATTAAAGCCATATATGGCTAAAATAACCTTCAGCTATAATCCAACATAATCGGATTCTATATGCTGAGTTAGGAATACAGATACTGGGGCTGGAGAGATGGCTCAGTGGTTAAGAGCACTGCCTGCTCTTCGAAAGGACCCAGGTTCAATTCCCAGCACCCATATGGAAGCTCACAACTGTCTGCAACTCCAAGATCTGACACCTTCACACCAATGCAAATAAATTAAAAAATTAAATAAAAAAATATTAAAAAAAAAAAAAGAATACAGATACTGTTCAATGAAGCCACCTTAGAGCAATAGATTATATGGGGTTTTTTTTTTTTTTTTTTTTTTTTTGGTTTTTTTGAGACAAGGTTTCTCTGTGTAGCCTTGGCTGTCCTAGACTTGCTTTGTAGACCAGGCTGGCCTCGAACTCACAGTGATCCGCCTGCCTCTGCCTCCCGAGTGCTGGGATTAAAGGCGTGCGCCACCACGCCCGGCTGCGATTATATGGGTTTTACTTTGTGGGGTTTAGAATTAAAATATGTACATGTGGTAATACATCATACAATTGATACTGAAGGTTTCAAAATGGGTCTGCCTTGAGTTCTGAAAAGGCTGATTCTGAGATTACATATATTAGATGTGATGACAATCTTGGAAATGCCTTTACAGATTGAAGCTGATGATGCTTCGACATATGCATCTATCAGAATACAACAATATTTTATACATATGGGTATAAAACAGGTTACAGGTATATCTCATAATCTTACAGGACAAGCAATTATGGAAAAATCTAAGAGGACTTTAAAGGAAATGTTCATAGAACAGGGGATCTCCCAGAGATGATTAAATAATGCTCTATTGAATTTAAAGTTCTTAAATGTCAATGAGAAAAATGCACAGCTGAAAAAAAAGAAAAACCCCACTGGATTTTAGAAAGGACTGCTGAATTAGCTCAGTGTATAGATATGCTAAATTCAGAATGAAGGACAAGAAATGCGCTGCTTTGGGGGAAAGGTTTTGCCTTTGTTTCAACAGGAGAAGAAAAGCTATGAATTCCTTCAAAACTAATAAAGATCAGATTTGACCAGGCAAGACCTTCTGAAAATCTTGACTACAGACATGAAGGAAGAAACCAAGAAGAATAACACCTAACATGAATTGCTGATCCCTCTACATGGGAACAGCTCTGAGACATGAGAAAATGGCTCTGCATAACCGATAAACCTTGTTGGCTACACAGTCCTCAGGATTTATCATGCCATCTCTTCATATGGCTTGGTTGAAAACGTATGTTACAGTTTGGTTATGTAGTCTAAACTGACTTTAAAGAAAGAAAGATGCCTTTCCTGCTCCGACTCAAAGCAGAGATCATCTTTAGCTGACTGTGCACATTGCAGAATCCACACATGTGTGAATGCAAAAATGTACATTACCTTAAAAAGCTTTTATGTTTACAGAACAAGAGGACCAGACAGACACCAAGGACAGGTTGCCAGATGATCCAATGTTACAGACTACTTTAATAGCTGTTTCCTGAAAAACCTGCATCCAGAACAACTTATTTTTTAATTTTATTAATTTATTCATATTACATCTCAATTGTTAGCCCATCCCTTGTATCCTACCATTCCTCCCTCCCTCCCGCTTCCCCCCTACTCCCCTCCCCTATGTCTGTGACTGAGGGGGACCTCCTCCCCCTGTATATGCTCATAGGGTATCGAGTCTCTTCTTGGTGACCTGTTACCCTTCCTCTGAGTGCCTAAATGGCTAGCTAAGATGTTCCGGCCTCAAAGACTATTCCAGCTAGAGCTTCAATTAAGCCCTATACCTTTCCATCACATGGAGACTGGACAACAAATGGTACAGCTAGCTCTTCTAGGACTTGGTCATTTTTCCAAATTTCTTAGGTTCCCCGAAAGATGTCATTTCCCCCAGACAGCAGGAAGCAATTGTAAGAGAATGATGTCTCATTTCCAAAAAGTGAGGTGGGTGGTTTTTGGTCATTTGGAGGGTGCTAGCTGTTTGTTGTCATTTAAGGGGGTTGATTGCAAGTTGTTAATAGTCTTGGTCAGGAAGGAAACAAATTAAAGGAGGGATTTCTTTTCTCTTTCTTTTATTTCCTCTATCCCCCTTTCTATCCTATCTACTCTTAAAAAGAACAGATTAAAAGGAAAAAAGGGGGGATATAGGAGTGATAGGATAAAAGGGCATATTATTGAATCTACATTAAAACTAAAGAGCATTCAACAATCCAAAATTTTTATGTTGGTATGAATCTTTGTATATTGATACAAGTTTAAGGTTAGTTTTGTTACAACATACTTTATATATGTGTCAAACTTGTTTAAGGTATTATACCTATGCAGCTCATTTAAAAATGTAATGTGAAGTTCTAGTCTTTGAAAGCTGCTATTCCAAACTGTTTAAGATTATTTGCTATAGCTGGGAATGGTGGTGTATGCCTTTAGGGAGGCGGAGGCAGGCGGATCTGTGTGAGTCCAGGCCAGCCTGGTCTACAGAGTAAGCCCAGGACGCCAAGGCTGTTACATAGAGAAACCCTGTCTCAAAAAACAAAAACAAAACAAAACAAAAAAATGCCTATTCAGCTATACTATAGATAGATGATCTTCAAAAACCTCAGAAATCTATAAAATATGTCATTTAAAGATGTTTTATTGCCAGGCATGGTGGTGCACACCTGTAATCCCAGCACTTGGGAGGCAGAAGCAGGCAGAGCTCTGTAAGTTTAAGGCCAGCTTGGTCTACAGAGTAAATCTAGGATAGCCAAGGCTACAAAGAGAAACTCTGTCTCTGGGGAAAAAAAAAAAAGTATTTTTGACAGTAAGAAATGTCAGCTCCTAGAAGTACCCCCATACTAATTCAAAAAAGATGATGGGCAGTAAAGAACCTCCCTTTTGAGTTTGCTTCAAATGTGGCAAGCTAGCACTGGGCAAGAAACTGCCCTTGTCTCAATTGCAGCATGCTGTCCAAGATATGGACAAGTGGGACACAGAAGTCAACAGCTGAACTTTTGGTTTGTTTGATTTTTTTTTTTAAGATTTATTATTTATTATATATACAGTACTCTGCCTGCATATACACCCACAGGGCAGAAGAGGGCATCAGATCACATTATAGATGGTTGTGAGCCACCATGTGGTTGCTAGGAATTGAACTCAGGACCTCTGGAAGAGCAGTCAGTGCTCTTAACCTCTGAGCCATCTCTCCAGCCCTCGACTGCTGAACTTTACAAGGACAAGATAGGCAAGTCCTTCATAATTCCTGCTTCACATAAAAGTTTGTCAGATATTCTGGGCTTGTAGGCTGAAGATGGATGCTCCAATGTTCCAGAGGAACCTTGAGTGACTGTCCAGGCAGCAAACAGTCTCAGTCATTTCTACAGTTTTGGTAGCTGCTTGCTCTGCACTTCCTATATCATCAGATAATATGTATCCTTCTCAGGTCTCTGATGGGGTTGAAGACTAGACAGTTATAGTCTCACATTAAGCTTAAGGTGTTTGGCATTTAAGAAATGTTTTTAACTCTAAAAAGATGTTTTTAGATTGATAAATGCAAGATATGATAAAAAGTGATTTAAGTACAGAACTTTGAACTCACCAAGATAGGAGAAATACATACAATACTGTCTCCGAGACTGCCAAATACAAATGGACTGGACATGTAAATGTAATTCTTATGTATAGTTTTCATGATTTTTTTGTTTTTGTTTTGTGTGTGTGTGTGTGTGTGTGTGTGTGTGTGTGTGTGTGTGTAGTTTTTTGAGACAAGGTTTCTCTGTGTAGCCTTGGCTGTCCTAGACTCACTTTGTAGACCAGGCTGGTCTCAAACTCACATCAATCCACTTGCCTCTGCCTCCCAAGTGCTGGGATTAATTTAAAGGCATGCACCACCATGCCCAGCTGATTGTTCTTATTGTACATAGCTTATTAATGTAAGGGAAAGAGCCCTTTATTGCTGATTTTTGTTATTCTTATAAAATTGTGTTTCTTATCAGTTTATCTCTCTCTTTTTGTTTTGCTTTGTTTTGTTTTTCGAGACATGGTTTCTCTGTGTAGCTTTGACTGTCCTGGACTCACTTGGTAGACCAGCCTGCCTCTGCCTCCCGAGTGCTCGGATCAAAGGCATGTGCCACCACGCCCGGCCAGTTTATCTCTTAATACAGCTAACAGAACTAAGCATTTGAATTACACAATAACCATGCCTATAGATTTCTGTACCTAGAGAACTGACTGCAGTCAAGGCATTGGCCTTGTCATTATTATTGAAGCATCTCCTGTCTCAGTGTTATGTAAAAATTCTTCTCCATCATTTTATGATTGGTCAATAAAGAACTGAACAGCCTTTAGCTGGGCTGGAGAGTTAAGGTGGGTCTTCAGATCCCAGTGAGAGGGTCTCAGAGAAGAGAGAGGGTCACCATGAGGAAGTTACCATAAAGACACAAATGAACAAGGAGGTCCCAGAGCGAGACTAAGATGGCAAATAATGGGTCTCATGGCTGCAAAGTAGTCCTGGCCAGCACAGACAGGTTCGAATAGGTCAATATTTGAAGAGCTATAGTGCTGGAAGCATATTAATAAATATAATAGCCCTCTGCGTCATTAGTCATTATTTGGGAGCTAGGGCAGATATTAGAACCCCCCCCCCTTTTTTTTTTTTAAAGATTTACTTATTATTATGTATACAGTGCTCTGCCTGCACGTTCTCCTCCACGCCAGAAGAGGGCATCAGATCTCATTATAGATGTTTGTGAGCCACCATGTGGTTGCTGGGAATTGAACTCAGGACCTCTGGGAGAGCAGTCAGTGCTTTTAACCTCTGAGCCATCTCTCCAGGCCTAAAAAAGCCCTTTAATTTTACAAGTAAACATACAACAAATAAAGACAGAAGAGCCAGTTACGTACCACTAAAGGACACACTGATCAAAATTTCCAGGGCAAACCTCTAACTATAAACTAACGCCATTTTCCACACAATAGGTCTCTTTCTTGTGTAAGGCCCTACCCCACCCATGTGAGTTTCCATCTCTCCTAAGGGCAAAATTCCTAACATGGGCCTATGGAGCTCTACATTACTGGTCACTTGAACTTTGGGGATCAAAGTTACTCTAATATCTCTCTTTGTTTCAGTGTCTTTTATTGATCAAAGCCCTTTCCTCATGGGGCATTTCCACATGCAGCCTGAATACTCTTTCCTCTCTTTCATAGTTAATGACTGTTCTTCTTCAGGCCTTAGTATTCTAAACAGTTCCTCAGAAAAGCTTGCCCTGGCGTCCCTGTCAAACTTTTAATTATAATTCCTTGTAACTGCACAATTCCAAGTTAGCACTTATTATTATTCTCACACCAATCAGTAAACTTCAAAAAGGCAGATGTAACCGGGTGTGGTGGCGCACGCCTTTAATCCCAGCACTCGGGAGGCAGAGGCAGGCGGATTGCTGTGAGTTCGAGGCCAGCCTGGACTACAAAGTGAGTCCAGGTCAGTCAAGGCTACACAGAGAAACCCTGTCTCGAAAAACCAAAAAAAAAAAAAAAAAAAAAAGGCAGATGTACTTGTTTTTACTTCTCACCGTAGTCCTACTGCTGAATTAATTCATAGCCTGCTCACTATTGCATACAGCAGACAAACATATTTTTCCAGTTATTTAACAGAGACTTACCATTTGAGTTTCAGAGATTAACTCTTTACATCTTTTCATCCAAATCCAGACCCCAAATGCTCTCTGTCTCTGCATTTACAGAAGGTAATGCCATTTCCCATTTCAAGACATTCTCTTTAATAATGACGTGGGTTTTCTCCAACCTTGTGAGTTCCTTTGTATTCCTATGCTAGCCAAGTGACTTCTCCATACCCTGCCACATTATCATTGTATAACGGTTCGTGTGAGTACCTTTTCATTTGCTAAGCACATTCTCTGGGCTCCTAAAGGGCAAGTGTAGTTTAATTTGCTATTACAGTGCCTATTTACATTATGAAGTCTCTGGGCACATCTGCTGAAGGAATTAACAAAGAACTTTCCACAGCCTGAAATGAGGGCTCAACCCACAGCTTATCACCAACCTTGCAATTGACAGTTCTTTGGAGGACAGTTCTTAAGATGTTACACTATTTCTCTGAAAAACCATTATTACCCATGTTGGCAGACACTTCAAAACAAGTATGATAGAAGAAAATTAAATCATTCATTACTTTACGTTTCTGGATGTATTTACAAGAGTTCATAACCAACTATTTTTAAATCTATTATAGAATATTAACATATTATATGACTCTTAAGGATACGCAACACTGTCACTTCTTATTCTTGCCCGAAAATCTTTTTACATTTTCAGTAGATTAATTTCTACTAAAACTATAACAACAGGCCAGGCGTGGTGGTGCATGCCTTTAATCCCAGCACTTGGGAGGCAGAGGCAGGTGGATCACTGTGAGTTAGAGGCCCGCCTGGTCTACAAAGAAAGTCCAGGACAGCCAAGGCCACACAGAGAAACCTTGTCTCGAAAAACAAAACAAAACAAACAACAACAAAAACTGTAACAACAGGGCAAAAACAATGCCTATAGTCATGCTGGATACTCCTTTGGCTGCCTACCATTCGCTACAAATTTAATTTTGTATGAAATACATGCACATTGTTTTTAGTGGTGGGCCAGCGACAATGCTTGTGGTGGTCAGAGGACAACTTGAAGGAGCTCTTTCTGTCCACAATGTGGGTCCCAGGAATCCAACTTAGGTGGTCAGGCTCCACTAAGGTATCCTCAGACAAGTGTCTAGCCACTTTTGGAGACAGGTTTTGACACCAGCCAGGCCTTGAGCTTCTCTATGTGGCAGTCGATGACCCTGAACTTCTGACCTCTCTATCTAATGAGAGTAGTCTTGGGATGACAATGTACCCAGTCTGTCTGTTTTTAAGCGATGCTAAGGATCAAACCTCTTGTATTTATTATGTCACCAAGAAGGCTTTAAACTCACGACAATTCTACTGCTTCAGCCTAGCAAGTACCAGATCACAGGAGTGTAATATTATGCCTAGCTCAAGTTTCTGAAGAAATAAAACTTTTTTCCTTCAAAATCAAAGAGTAGGGCTCCTCAGTGGTTATGTGTGCATACTGCTCTTGAAGACAACCAGAGTTCAGGTCCCAGGATCCACTCGAGGCAGCTCACAACTGCCTGTAACTCCAACTATCGGGTCTACCCGCCTCTCTGTCCTCCAGAGACACCTGAACTTCCAGGTGCATATCCACACACAGGTACACTTGCATAAACATAATTAAAAATAAAAAGTAATGTTTTTTTTTAATCTCACAAACAAAACCAAAAAGTAAATTGTAATTCCAAATACTTTTAGTCTTACTGAAAAAAGAAAGTGCCATAGAAAGCAAAGTTGACAGACAAGATTGAAATTCAGGCTAGATGTGTCACTCATTTCAAATGCAAGAATTTTTTAAATAAATTCTATTAATCATGATTTTGACTTATACTAAAGGAAGATAAATGAAGATTTTACATTTTTTATTTTGGGATTGAATTGGGTTTTGTTGTTGTTGCTGCTGCTGCTGATAATGATGACGATGATGATTTTGAGACAGGTTTTCACACTGTAGCTCAGGCTGGACTCTAACTAAATATGTAATCCTGATTGGCTAGTCATAGCAATTCTCCTGCCTCAACTTCCTAAGTGCTGTGATTACAAGTGTGAGCAACAACATCCAGCTTTATATATTAGTCTATAAATGTTTTCTTTCTTTCTTTTTTCTATTTTCTGAGACAAGATTTAGCCTTGTGTGTAGCATTGGCTGTTCTGGACTCACTTCGTAGACCAGGCTAGCCTCAAACTCAGAGATCCCCCTGCCAGTGCTGGAATTACAGATGTGTGCTACCGCACCCAGTTTATAAATGCCTTCTTAAATTTTTTTCTTTTTATAAAACATTTATTTACTGGGGAAAGGGGTTGCATATGTTCCACAGTAGTACAGAAGTCAGAGGAGAATTTGAAGCAATCTTTTTTTTTTTTTCTTCCACCATGTGGGTTGGGGAAGAGGGTTTAAACAGGCTTGGTGATGTATGATATTATCTACTGAGCTCCTATCTTTCTGTTTATATGGGTGTCATTCTTCTCTCTCTTTTTCTTAATGTTGCTAAGGAGCAAACTCCAGGGCCTTGGCATGGTAAACAAATGCCTTATTATTAGGGTACACGCACAGTCCCCAAAACAATTTATTCTCTCCTAAGAAGGGTTTTTAAAAAGAAGAGGAAATTGATGTTTTATAAAAATATAAATATAAAATTTATTTTTTAAATAATAATGCTAATATAAATGGGATTTGTTATCAATAGAACTATACCATATCTTCCATTTTGGGGTAAAATACACATTTTAAAGAAGGATATGATAGATTACCCCTGTAGATCTCTGCACTTGGAAGTCTCTGGCAAAAGAATTGCCACCAGTTAAAGGACACTGTGGCTAGGTAAATCAGCCTAGAGTGAGACCTAATCTTCTTGTTTGGTTGGTTAGTGGTTTTTGTTGGTTTTGGTTTGGTTTGGTTTCTCTACATAACCCGGGCTATCCTGGAACTCACTTTGTAGACCAGGCTGGCCTCGAGCTCAGAGACCCACATACCTCTGCCTCCCAAGTACTGGGATTAAAGGTGTACTCCACCTCACCTAGCTGAGACCCAATCTTTAAAAGGGGGCAGGCAGGAATGGTGGACCACACCTACAATCCCAATATTCAGGAAGTGAGGCAAGAGGATTTCAGCAAACTGGAAACCAACCTGTCCATTTAGAGAGTTGCATGCCAGCCAGGAGTACATAGCAAGATCTTGTCTTAAAAGGAGGAGCTGGGGAATGATGACAAACCAACAGACTGGAGAGATGGCCTCAGCTGTTAAGAGAGCTAACTGCTCATCTAAAGGACCCAGGTTCAATTCTCATCACCCACATCTCATTACCACTATCTGTGACTCCAGTCTCAAGAGATCTCATGCCTTTTTCTGGCCTCTGTGGGCACTGATATGTAAGCAAAAACACTCAACACGGATAAAAATAAACCAGTTTTTAAAATTAAAAACAAAACGAAGAAAACAACAAGAAAAGAGCTGGCCATGGTGGCTGGTGACCTGTAATCCCAGCACTTGGGAGATGCAGAAAAATCAGCACCTAGATTACCTTCTGCTTATGCTCAGGGCCAGACTATGCTACAGAAGAGCCTCAAACAAACACACAAAACAACCACAAAATTCTAAGAAGAAACGGGAATTCTCTTTAGTATAAATCACAAAGCTAACTGAGTCTTGGGCTATATCCAACATGGTTAACTGCTTAAAAGAGACACACACAATAGAGAAAGGCTTACGTAGCACACAAAGCAAAAAATAAGTTAAATACCAGATAACTGCTTAAGGTACCCATTTTCCTTCCGAGAGCAGGCCTATTTCTTTTTCCATGAGAAGGGATATTAATTCTAGTATTTCATAAAACCAGGTTCCTAGGAGGCTCTATACGTAAAGTATTTGTTATTCAAGCAGGAAAACCCAAGTTCCAGTCCCTAGTACCCATATAAAAGCCAGATGTGCCTGTGGCATCTGCAACCTTAGCAGCTGGGGGCAAGGACAGGCGGATCCCTGGGGCTCACTGGCCCGCTGGTTCCAACAAGCTCCGGCTTGAGAGGCCCTGTCTCAAACAATAAAGTGGAGCGCTATAGAGGAATCCACCCAAAAGTTGACCTTACACTTCTGCACACATACATGTGCCCACCCAAAACCTTATTTAAAAAATAGCCTTGTGTGTTAGCACAAGCCTCTAATCCCAGAAGACAGAGGCAGGCAAAGTTCTGTGAGTTCAAGGCCAGTCTAGTCTACATAGGGAAGTCCAGGGCTACATAGTAACACCATGTCTCAAAATATGTAAATAAAAGTGCTTATTTCAGAAATCAGAGGCCAAATAAACGTATGTATTTTATTTATTTATCCTGACCGTGAACAAATATATTTAGAGAGCAAAAGTAGTTTTACACAGATAAGAAGAGCTATTGTAAAAATCTACATTAGACAAGAGTTTTCAAAACATGTTGGATCTGGGTGTGGCAGGCTATGCCTATATAATTCCAGATCTAGGGAGCCCTAGTCAGGAGGATCTCAAAGTGTGTTGCAGATACATAGTCCTTGCCAAAGAAAAACTAAAACAAAGGCGGGTTTGATGGTTACCGCTTTGAGATAGGGTCTGTCTCTCTGCATCCCGTACTGATTCTGAACTTGTGAAGAACCTCCCAGATCTGCTGGGCATGCCCATGAAGCTCTTGGTTTGTTCTTTTCCCACAGACTTGAACTCATTAGAAGTAGAGGATGACCTTGAATTCCTAATCCTCCTGCCTCCACCTATCTAGTGCTGGGATTACAGGATTGTACTCCTACAATAAAGGGTCCCCCCCCCCTTCTTCCTCCTAGCAAGACTGTAGCCCAGGTTGCTTTGGAAACCGTAATATAAACCACGTGGCTTCGAACTCCAGGGCAATTCTGTCTCAGTTTCCCAAATCTGGGATTACAGGCCTAAGAAACCATTCCAGGCTCATAAATTCCACATTTCTATTTAAAGAAACAACAACGTTTTTGTAGCAAAATGTAGGCACAACCAATGGAAAACTACCAAACATCTCACCAATCACAGCACTAAACAACGCCACAGGTCGCCCAAAGTACGCATTTGATTAAGTCAACAACAGCTCTTTCCTCCCTCCAAAGCCATTCCAACCGGCATCAGAGAAGACAGAGGGATGATTTGTGACCTTTCCCTTTTTTTGATCCCTCGCCCCCGGATCCACCTGCTTAGAAGTGTCAAGGAGACTAGAAATGGTTAACGGCGACCAGCTGCAGAAAGAAACAAACAGCCCTGACAACCTACAGCTGAGCAAGCAAGGGCTGTTTATTCACCAACGCGTTCCCTTTGGAGGCTGCCAGCAAGCCATCAATGGCCGGGCGACAGCACCTCCGAGAAGGTTCCTGGACAGGCAGAGTGGTCCTCTCGTCCCACCCCCAGACGTCCACACACACACAGGTCCACACCACACACACACACGCACATACACACATACACACACGCGCGAGCACACACACGTCCACACCACACACGCGCACATACACACACACACAAGCACACACACACACACGCACCCGTGGGAACACTCGGGTACCCACCCGCCTCTCCGGAGCAGCCCCGCACTAAGCCACGCGATCCCTCCCTGAAGATGGGCTCTGACGCGGCCGAGGCTGACCAGAGCGCCCGGCCTCCCGCCGCCGCGGCCCGGCGTGCTGGACCCGGCCCAGAAACTGGCCCCTTCCACGCCGCCTCCCCTCACCTGGCTCCGTCCCACCTGAGCGCGAGAGCTGATGGGGCAAGACGCGGAGAGGGGGCGCTGACCTTGTTGCTACTGACAGCGGAGCGCCACATGCTGCCGCTTCCCGGACAGCGGCCCGAAGGACATTTTTTTCCCCCCTGGAGGAAGGAAACGGGAGGGCGCCGGCCCGGCGGCAGCGGGCGCGGCGGCGGCGGGGGTCCCGGCTGGCTGTGCAACCTCTAGCGGGGACCGTCCAAGGACTACATCTCCCAGGCTGCTCCGAGCCGCCCCTGCGTCGTGACCCCGGCGCGCACGGAGGCGGTGACTCTTACCTCACAGAGGTAGCTCCTCCGCCGGCAGCAGCTCGGCGCCCCGGCGGTCCATGGACCGGAACCCTGGGCGGACCGGCAGGAACCCGGGCCGTGATCGCCGCCCCCCGGCCCCAGGCTCCTCCTCCTCGCTCCCCGCCGCCCCCTGCGGACGCCCGGCCGCGCACCGCCGCCGCGGACCTCTCGGAGCCTCGCCGGGAGGCTGTGTGCTCGAGCCGCGGCCGCCGAGGGACTGAGGCCTACTCCGCCGTCTCTCAGTGCTATTGTCCCGGGGCCTGGCCCTGAGCGGGGCTGCGGGCGAGGGCCGAGCTCGCCGGCTCCGCGGAAGATGCCGGACCAAGCCCTTCAACAGATGCTGGACAGGTAGGAGCAGCGGGAGGGGGAGCCGGGAACCGCCGGCCTTCGTCCTGGGCCTGCCCATGCTGGCCTCGAGGCCCCCGAGAGCGCAGATCCTGGCGTCCGCCGAGAGTTCCACCGCCCCGGGTGCGGGAGACGGGGTCTCTGAGTTTGGAGATGACACCGGAGGCCAGAGCGGGCGAGCGGCCTGTGTCGTAGACTTAGGAACTTACTTAAAAGAGCGAGCTCTACTTCGGCCGATAAGCCTGTTTTGGGGGCGAAGAGGCGCTATTGTTAACCCATAGAATTAGTTTCTTTTTCTCCCCTCCTCCCCCCGCCCCGACTGTGTTGTAAAGGGTTTGGCAGCGATGCCACTGGGAAGAACCCGATTATCTTCTGCAGAGTGATCCCCTTACCCTTCCACAGTGCAAGGGTAGGTATCCTTTTTTTTTTTTTTTTTTTAAGCCTAAGTTTCGTTTCTCCGTCCAACCCCCATCCTGTCCCCACCCCCAAACCGTAAGGTCAAGCATATCCACAGGGGAGGCCTTAACGGTCGGTCACACTAGAGTAGAGGTTATGGAAAACAGCCACACGCATGCAACACTGAACACGTAGCGCACTTGACAATCTCTTGAGGCCAGAAACACTTTGGCCTGTACTGGTGCCCATTCCTTGGGGGGTGAGGGGTGGGGTGGGGGGTCTCCAGCCAGTAAAACTCTTTTGAGAAGTCTACTGTACCGCCCTCTGCTGTTTAAATTGCAGCCAGTGAGGGTTTGGAGACTTAATTAAATCAACCTTTTCTCCTAGGCAGCAGCTACGTGTTGTTCCGCCCAACTGTTTAAACTAATTCATACTGTTTGTGGTTGCTTGCGACTCGAAATACGCTAACTGGCCACCCTGCCCCGCAGGTGGGACGCGTTATGCAGAGGGAAGATCCAGCTTTGTAAGTTGTTAAATGAAGGGCTTCTCTTGATTGAGGGTCTAAGCCATTAACTGGTGGGGGTGGGGGAAGGATACAAAGATCCAGCCGGGAAGGCAAGAAGTTACTCCTCATATTTTGTCCTAAATCCTAGGACTGGGCTTGGCACTTAGGAAGTAATCTGTTAGAGTAGTGAACTTGTCAGTTTCTCATTTGTCTAGGAGTCTGGTCTCTTGTCGGGGTTTCCGTGCGTTATAATGTATCCTACTTGACTAGATGTGACAAGCTAAAAAGCCTAGCGAGAGTACTGCCTGCCACATTGATTCCGGTCAGCTGACAGTCCGTTCTGGTATTGCATAGTTAACTATTTGCTCAGATGACATTCGCTTTCAGTTTTATGTGGTGACTGTTAGAAAAGCCCTATGTCTAGATGTGGTCTTGGCTTTTCACGTATTCTTTAGAGGTGTCCATAAAAGCCAGTGAGTGCTAGTGATGCAGTTACAGAGATGTGGGAATTCTGGCTGTCCTTTACAGAAATGTCTAGGTGTACATGCAGAATGACAGGTTCATCAGTTCTAGCTGCTACATACCAAGACCAGTGCTAGGATTTAGGATAAAATGTGAGTAACTTCTTGCCTTCCCTGATGGATCTTTGTATCCCACCTCAACCCCCCCAGCAGTTAATGGCTAGAACCTCAATCAAGAGAAGCCCTTCATTTTACAGCCCGTTTGCTTTTCATTATACTATCTAACTTACATTGGTCATTTTCCATTCTCATTTGAACATTATCTTCCCAAGTCCCCCTCCTGCTTTCACGTCTGTGTGTTGGGTGTGCCTGTGCATTCCACTGAATTTAGTTATGATTGCTTGCATAAGCTTGGGTCCATGTTATTTACAGAAGCATGGGCAAGTTACCAGTTGTCACACCACTAAAAGAACTCTCCCCTTCTCCAGTAGCCGTTGTCCCAATTTCCAGGGTTGGGCACGTGGCTTCTGAGTCCCTCCTCCATCCCTGATGCAATGTTGACAGGCCCCATCTTGTGTATGTCTTGTACAGGTACCCACAGCTACTGTAGGTTCATGAGTACAAGGTCAGAAGAGGAAATTCATAGCACGCCTCATCTCCCAACTCTTACATTCTTTTCCCCTCCTTCTGAATTTTTTTAGAAAGCTGGAAAGTTTTCATTATAAAATATAGAGGAAAAACAAACCTATGCTTATATATAATTTATGAGGAAGATGACTATACAACTATTCCTGCCTCCACCATACTCAGTTTATGAAGTGCTGGGAATTGAACCCAGGGCTTCATGCATGCTAGGTAAGCACTGTACCACTGAACCACATTTCCATACCTTACTTTCCACTGATAATTGTTCTGATATATGAAACCTTACGTAGTTACTTATGTGTTCTGTTAGCCAAATAAAAACCTGAAGAGAACACAGGGCATTCTAGGTATTATGTCTATATTTGTTGCCAACATATATGTTCAGTTTGACAAGTAGACAGGTATACTTAGAAAATTACCTTTGTGATAAATACATATTTATACTAACATCTCAGCTACCTATTTGCTAATACACTTAGCAATTGCAGTCTTAGCAGAAGTGTTAGTCATCCTATGTAAATATACTTTCATTGAATTATAAAATGGTTAAAGTGGTGAGTTTTATGTTTCGAATATTCTACCATGGTAATTTTTTTTTTAATGAAGTAGAATTAGGTGGCCAGGCTTTGTAAGTTTTTTTTTAATTTATTTATTTATTGCATATGAGTGCTCTATCTGCAGAAGAAGGCATCAGATCACATTATACAGATGGTTGTGAGCCACCATGTGGTTGCTGGGACTTGAACTCAGGACCTTTGGAAGAGCAGGCGGTGCTCTTAACCACTGAGCCATCTCTCCAGCCCCGTAGCCAGGCTTTGTAACAAGTTCTTTTACCCACTGAAGTGTATTGCCAGGTTTTTCCCTTGTTCTTTATTTGGTTTTGGATTTTTGAGACAGGGTTTCTCTGTACGCCTTACCTGTCCTGGACTTACTTTGTAGACCAGATGAGCCTTGAACTCACAGAGATCTGCCAGCCTCTGCCTCCCAGTGCTGGGATTAAAGGCGTGCGCCATCACCCGGCCCACCCTTGTTTTAATTGAAAGTGTTTACTTGAGGTCCTTGTTGTTCCTCAGGGGGTGGGAACACATCCACTTGTAGTACCTGACCATACAGACAACCTTTCCCACTGTGCATATTAAGCCCGTTGTTCTGATAGAAACTAATTATATAACTACTGAAAAGTATAGTAACAAGCTTTAATTAGAAGTTGTTCCCACTTACACAAATTTTAATGGCAGAAAGGGGGGTTTTCTTTGAGCTAAATCATTATCAAAATTTGTGTAATTGCCTGGAGATGTGGCTCAATTGGTAGAGTGTT
>OU015757.1:56040616-56057170 GCA_907169655.1 Acomys percivali
AACCTAAACTACATGAGACCTTGTCTGAAGGGGAAAAAAAAAGTAACACTGAGTGCAATGGCACACGCCTTTAATGCCAGCACTCAGGGAGGCAGAGGCAGGTGGATCTCTGTGAGTTAAAGGTCAGCCCAGTCTACAAAGTGAGTCCAGGACAGCTACACAGAGAAACTCTGTCTCGACAAACAAACACAAAGAGTAACAAAAAGGAATTGGGAATTCAATATAATTATGCAAGAAAAATTAGACTTCATGAAGTGCCCTTAAAAGTGCTTAGTTTAGATTAAAGGCTTAGTGGTACATGCCCTTAAGCCCATTGCTCAGGAGACCAGAGGCCTCGTCTGCATAATAAGACCCTTGCTTTAAAAAAAAAAAAAAAAAAAAAAAAGGGTTTTGGTTGGTTGGTTTTACCTATGTGGGGGGGTGTTAGTTTTAGTTTTAATTTTAGTTTTAGAGACTGAGTTCTATACTGCTCAGAGTAGTCTCCTACTTGGACTTGTCTCAGCCAAGTTGCTGAACTGCACACATGTGCCACTGTCCCATTTAAATTAACTACTCAATAGAATTATTTAGAATAGTCATTTTGACACTGAAGCTTTGTATTGGGTTTTACACTTTCACTATTGAGTACTTTGTATATACTTACCTATCACCAAAAACTTGTTGGAGGAAGAACCCATGACAGAACTAGAAAAATAATATCCATTACTTTTTTTCTATCCTTCCTTATCCCCTAATTTTTACCCATCCTTACCTTTGTATATGTTATTCTGTACCCCCATTTCATCACATATATACAGATAATATATCTTTGGGTAAAGAAGCCAGGAAAGAAAGTGGGGAACTCAGGTATTTGAGGGCCTTGTTTGACTGGATGCTGAGACTTCAGTTTATGGGATTTCTCTCAATTTATGCAGTAGTGGTCCCTTCTCCGAAGTTTTACTTTCCTTGGTTTAAATTACTTAAAGCCAACAGCATATATTGTAGACTATGACCAAACTATAAGGGTCCTTTAAAAGTTCTTTGTAATATAGACTTTGGGCCTATTTGATTTTGTTGCATGGATTTTACCTGTAGGTTCTTTATAATATAGTTCTAAAAATAGATTATTTTTGTTTGTTTTTGTTTTTCATGGCAGTTTTTCTGTGTATCCCTGGCTGTCCTGAAACTTGCAGGCTGGCCTCGAACTCACAGAGATCTTGCCTATCTCTGCCTCCTGAGTTTTGAGATTAAAGGTATGTGCCGCCACCACTGAGCAAAATAGAATTATTTTAATATAAACATGATAAGCTTGAAACATCCATACTTGAAATAAAATAAGTATTTAATCCCAAAAAAGAGAAGTAATTCTACCTGTGATAGTGCTGGGTATTGAACCCAGGGTCCCCTGCAAGGTGGTGTTGCTTTGTAGTTGCGGCTGGCCTGAGTTCAGAATTCTCCTTCCTTTGCCTCCTGAGTGCAAAGATAGGAGGAGTAAGCCACCTCACTCTACTCAGTGTTGTTACTATTGAATAGGGCATGATGATAAATGCCTGTAATCCTAGCACTTGGGATGTTTGAGGCAAGAGAATTAAGAATTCAAGGCTAGCCTAAGCCATGTGAAGCACTGTCCCAAAAAACAAAAAATAAAACAAACAAACAAAAAAAACCCACAAGAGACAGAAAAGAAATTGTTATAATAACTTTTTCTTCCTATAGCTATACTTTACCATGAAGAGAAATGGGTGAGCTTTTTTAAAGCTGCTTGTTTCTCCTCAGTTGAAAATGTAATGGTTTGGGGCTGAAGAGATGGCTCAGTGGTTAAGAGCACTGACTACTCTTTCAGAGGACTCTGGTTCAACCCAGCATCCACATGGCTCAGAACTGTCTGTAACTCCAGTTACATGCACATGCTACAGAGACAAATATGCAGGCAAAACAACCATATACATAAAATATAAATAAACAAATAAATAAATAAATAGGAAATTGTGTGGTCTGGGAATGTGGCTCAGAACATTCTGTCTGGTATATTTGTGTCCCTGGCTTGGGAAGAGAGGGGGCTATGTATAAAATCACAAAAACTGTGTTTTTCTACGTTCAAGAGGTCTTAGAAAACAAAAGATACTTGAAAATTGTTTCTGCACTTTAGTTCACTAGTCAGAATTAACCCCCCCCAGCCCCCAAAATGGATAAAAACCAAGTTCAGAGGAAAAGCTCCACTAGGAATAGATTGGTTGGTTGGGCTCTGTATTCTTTTACTGTAGACAGAAGTTATGCCGTCGTGCAGAACAGTTCCATCCCATGAGCTAAGGGCTTCATTGCAGAGGGCTGGAACCCCAAAGGTAAACATTTCTCTTTAATTTACAGAAGTTGCTGGGTGTGTTTTGCCACCGATGAAGATGATAGAACAGCCGAATGGGTGAGACCATGCAGGTGCAGAGGATCTACTAAGTGGGTTCACCAGGCTTGTCTGCAACGCTGGGTAGATGAAAAGCAAAGAGGAAACAGCACAGCCAGAGTGGCATGTCCTCAGTGCAATGCTGAATACTTAATAGTTTTTCCGAAGTTGGGTAAGGACTGCTTTAAGAACAACACAGACATATATGTACATATATATGTATATAACAATACATATATACATATGATTTTTTTTTTTTTTTTTAATTTTGAGGAGAAGAAGTGGGGACTTGAGACAAAGTCTCATTCTGTATCCCAGGCTAGCCTGGAACTCATGACAGTCCTCCTGCCTCATCCTCCCCAGTTGCTGCCCTTATAGCTCTAAGCCACAACACCCAGCTCTCTGGTTGGTTGGTAGGTTAATAAGTTGATTTATTTTATTTTTTATGTGTATGAATGTTTTTGCCTACATGTATGTGTGTGTTCTATGTGCATGCTTGCTGCTCAAGGAGGTCAAAAAGAGGGCACAGGATCCCCTGAAGCTGGTTGTAAGCCACCACGTAGGTGCTGGGAACTGATCCCAGTTCTTCTACAAGGTCAGTGCTCTTTAATCTCCAGCCTCTCAGATTTATTTTTAAATAATCTCATATCTTTGCTTTTGTGAATTTTTATATTTTCTCTATCTAAATGTCAAACACACATTTTCTTAACAGTTTATAATACCCTGAACAAGACCCCAGACTTGCCTGTTTGTCAATATATTAACTATTTGTAGTTGAGAAGAAAAAGACTTGCACTCCTAACTGTGGATATAACCCAATAAGAGAGCTATGATACAGAGCTGGTTTAGTGATAAGCTTAGTCAGTAAAGTGTTTGCCTGGAAAGCATGGACCTGAGTTCAGTTCTCAGAACACAAGTAATCCTAGAGCTGGAGAGGCAGAAGCAGGATAATCCCTGGGGCTGATCTGGCCAATGAGAGACCCTGTCTCAAATGAGGTGGTGGAGTTTCTTAGGTTACACCTGAGATTGCATACACATTAAAAAGGGGAGCCAGAGCCATCCATGCATGTGGTACACGCCTTAATCCCAGCACTTGGATGGCAGAAAACAGGCGGATCACTGTGAGTTCAAGGCTAGCCTGGTCTACAGAGTCCAGGATAGTCAAGATAGCATAGAGAAGCTCTGTCTCAAAAAAATGGAGGGGAGAAGGGAGATACTTAAAAGAGCATCTTTTCTTTGGAGACAGGTGGTTTAAAGGCAGTGGTGAGTGTTCTAATATTCCTTAATTCTTTTATTAAGAAACAAAAGTAGGAAAATTGAAGTTTTGGTTTTTGGAATTGCTAGGCACTGAACTCTGGGTCTTTGCTGTGCTAGGCAAGTGCTCTCCCTCTGAGCCAATAAAGTTAACTTCATTTTGAGAATCCAGTTTATATTATCTTTCAGGAAATCTATCTCTTTTTCTGGGAATTGCTAGACATGAAAATAACCAGAAGCCTTTGAGAATAGGACTAACCTGAAAAAAAGTATCACCCTGTTCATATGTTTCTGAGCTAGTGTCGTTCTTGTTTGGAATGTATACCATGATTTTTTTAAAAATATTTTTAATATTACCCTTAACTATAACTGAGAGGCATGGGGCAATCAAAAAGAGATTTTAGAGGAGAGTAAGTATCATGAAAAAAAAAAAAGGAAATTATTAGATTCATTGTTCTTGGTAGATGCTATTCATACTATAGAAATGTAGATAATGAAGTGCTTTTCTAATACAAGATGAGGTGGAAATAGAAGATGTCTGTTGTTTTCATTAGTAAGAAGAAATAACAGCTTTCATGAAAGGCAAGTTGCATAGTGAAGAAAGTAGTATTTGCGGATATTTGGGATTTGTGGTCCACATGAGGAATGTTCATATACATTACTGATTTTTAATAAACATTTTTTTTTTTTAATGAGCTGGCTGGTACATATCTGTACATTTGGGAGAGAAGACCAGAGGATTTAGAGTTCAAGGCCACCTAAGGTTATATAGGGTGTTCAAGGCTGGCCTGAGGGCTGGAAAGATGGCTAAACAGTTCAGAGCACTGACTGCTCTTCCAGAAGACCTGGGCTCAATTAGCAGCACCCACATGGCAGCTCACAACTGTCTGTAATTCCTGTTCCAGGGGATCCAACACCTTCACACAGACATACGTGCAGGCAAAACACCAATGTACATGAAATAAGTTGACTAATTAAAAAAAAAAAAGGACTTGCTTGAGCTATACAGTGAGACTGTCACAAAGGAAAAAAAAAATAACCTAAGCTGCTTTCATTATAAGTGCAAAACTATTTTAGAACACTGTAAACATCAAGGGACAGGAAGGTGTATACCTATGTATTCAGGGCCAGCCTAGTCTCTACATAATGAGTTCCAGGACAGCCATAGCTATGTGGTGAGACTCTTATTTAAAGAAAAAAAAGAAGCTGGGCATGGTGACGCATGCCTTTAATCCCTTCACTCGGGAGGCAGAGGCAGGCAGATCTCTGAGCTTGAGCCCAGCCTGGTCACAGGTGAGTCTAGGACAGCCAGGACTATACAAAAAAAAAAAAAAAAAAAAAGGAGGAAGAAGAAGAAAAGGAACTTAAAATAGATGGGTAGAGAAATGGCTCAGTGGTCAGGTGTGCTGACTGACTGCTCTTGGCTGTGAAGAAACTGTGTTTGGGGTCCAGAACCTACATTGGACAACTCACAGCCACTTCTTACTTGAGCTCCTGAAGATTCGATACCCTCTTCTGACCTCCTCAGACCCCCACACTCATTGTACATACACACACATGAAACTTTTTTTTTTTTAAATAAATAAATCTTTAAAAATCATTGAGCGTTAGCCTTTGGGTGAAAGTCCACAGTTTGCAGGTATGTGGCACTACACCCAGCCCAACCTGAATCTGAATCCCTGCAGTAGCAGTGTGAACTGTGTACTTCGTTTTGAGTAGCCTAACATGTTTACCTTTCCGTTTGAAATGCACAAACTTGAATTTACTGAGACTATTAGGATAGTTTTTCCTGTCTTTATAAAAATAATATGTAAGAAAATTCATAATAAATTCCTTTTAATTATAAGCTTCTCTAGTACCCTTTAAATTATTCGATTTCTAAAAAGTGGTGTTTATTCAAAGCCTCAATTGTCATCCATTGTGTAAATATAATACTTTTGAAAGAGTATTTGGTCAAGCCCACCAAGCCATTGAAAGTTTAGTTATATGAACAGTGTACCTGGGGATGTAGCCTAGTGGTGAAACACTTAACACTCATGAAGTCTAGGGTTTAACCACTAACCAGTGCTGGAAAACGAATACAGCCTTTCTAAAACATTGAGGCCCTTCTGCCTGCAGCTAACTTGAATTGAGCATGGATTCATGCTTTCTCTTTCCTATAAGGATAGGAGTTTTCAAGAGCTAGGATTTTGTCGCACGCCCCCCCATAGCTCTTTGAGTTGTAATCTGGTGCTGTGTTCCTAAAATTATGATCCTTGGTCATGAGGCAACTGCACCAAGATTCTTGATTGGCACACTGTGTTGGGGATTATCATTCAGAGGATTTCAGTGATTGTTTTTAACAAAATACTTGGCCTTAGACAATCTTTAGCTCATAAAAATATCTCCTGGCTGCCACTTTATCATAATGGTTTGTTTAATACTAAGTATTTATTCTTCTTGAACTAGTCTGTCTGGAAGAAATGAAAGGTTTGGGCAAAGTAAAAAAAAAAAAAAAAATTAGAATTAAGTAGCTCAGACCATTCCTTAATTTTACCATACATGTGTTTTACATATAACCAGGAGACAGACACAAAATTTTCAAAAAATAAGTATAAGGGTTTGGGAGTTTTGTACCCAAAAAATCACACCAGATGAGTTATCAAGAAAGTTGATATTTTGTTAACGATTTTTTGCAGTCTATTAGAAAAACAGTCCAGCTGGGCATGGTGGCACACATCTTTAATTCCAGCACTCAGGGAGACAGAGGCAGGTAAATTGCTGTGAGTTCGAGGCCAGCCTGGTCTACAAAGAGATACCAGGACAGCCAGTGCTATACAGAGAAACCCTGTCTCAAAAAAAGACCAATAAAAGGAAAGGAGAGAGAAAAAGAATTCAGACATCTAGGCTGTCTTCCATGATCTAATAAATAAAAATATTTATAGGTTGCCTTTTAGGAATTATATGGTCACCCAAGTACATGTGATTTTTTTTTTATATGAATATATCCCTTTAGTCAACTAGAAGGTAGTTTCAATTACTATACATACCTCAAGAGACAGTTAAGTTAAACAAATACTTGGGAATCATAGGAATTTGGGATATATCAATAAAATCATATCTTTTTCTCTTGCAAGCTTGTGTTTCAATACAGAAATAAGCATATCTCTTCTATAAGTACCTATATAAATAAGTATGTTTCAAACTTTGCATCTGGCCATTTTTCAGTAAAACTTTGGTCACAAAAATAGATCTGGCCATGGGGCTGTGGTTCTCGAACCATTGTTCTAGTAAGTGGAAATAGATGAGATAAGTAAAGTAAGTTCCATGATAAAAACGCTTTAGGAAAAAAATACAGCAAAGTAAGTAGGAAGTATGATGTGGTAGGAACTGGCAGAGGAAACTTAATTGAAGTAAAGAAAGTGTCAGCAAAAGAAACTGAAAAGTGAATGATAAAATATGTTCTGGAAAAATAAAACAAATATGTACTGGAAATGCAAGAACCAACCATATGTGAGAAAGAAAATGTGTCATATATAGCTGATAAGATAAATAAATGGTACTGAGATTAGACCACCGAATTTAGATATGTGGAGGTTGTCAGTGATACTCAGGAACAGCTTATGTAGAATATATTCATGAAAAGTTAAGTAAAAATTAGGCAAGTATTTTGAGTATTTTATTCAGAGTAAGCAAGAAAATGGAGTAGTAGCACAGGAAGGATCAAAAGATTAGGAGGCTGGTGTACACTTTTAGTTCCAGCACTGGGGAGATGAGGCAGGCAAATCTTTGTGAGTTCAAAACCAGCCCAGTCTACTTAGTAAGTTCCAGGCCGGCCTGGACTGCAGAGTAAGATCCTGTCTCTTAAAAAAAATAATGTCTTTAGGTAGATGGTGAAAAGATTCAGCAGATTAGGACACCCCAAGCCTGCCTGTCTTAGTTCATTCTTGGACCCACATGGTAGAAAGGTGTCCTGGCAGAGCCGGGCGTTGGTGGTGCGCACCTTTAATCCCAGCACTTGGGAGGCAGAGGCAGGCAGATATCTGAGTTCGAGCCCAGTCTAGTCTACAAAGTGAGTCTAGGGCAGCCAAGGCTATACAAAGAAACTCTGTCTTGAAAAAAAAAAAAAAGCAAAAAGGTCTGGGGTTAAAAGCATGCTCTACCATGCCCAGCAAATGCAGAGCTTTTATCATGTACCCATGGTTCTAGCTTCCAGTGCCACCATCTATGGAATCTTATTTTATTTTGTTTTGTTTTTTTGAGACAGGGTTTCCTGGTGTTAACAGCCTTGACTGTCCTCGACTCACTTTGTAGACCAGGCTGGCCTGAAACTCACAGAGGTCTGCCTGCCTCTGCCTCCCAGAGTACTGGGATTACAGGCCTGTGACACTGTGTCCTGCTCCATCTGTGGAATCTTTTTGTTTATTTGTTTTGTTTTGTTTTTCGAGACAGGGTTTCTCTGTGTAGCCTTGGCTATCCTGGACTTACTTTGTAGACCAGGCTGGCCTCAAATTCACTTTAATAGTTAAGTTTTTGAAATTAGATGTTACATATAATACCTGTAGCAATGGCACTTGGAATCCTGTAAAACACTGAAATGCTGTCAGAGGTTATAAAGTTAGTAAGCACTAAATTAGCCTTATTTTATCTCTTTGTCCTCCAAAGATACCTTATTATTTTAAATGTTAAGTTATAGATTGTCAGTGATACATAGCAACATTGGAACCATAAGGCCTTCAGCATTTCTCCTGATGCTCTCTACTTCACACTGTCATCTCTCTGCTTACATTGGCTAGCTCTAAAGTCAATGAGGAGTTTTGATCAGGGTCTTCATCATAAACATTTTTCCTTATATGTTTAATTATTCTATCATCAAATTATTATGTTAATTTCTTTGTACAATAATGGTAACTGCATTTGTATAGAGCATTCTCTAGATTCTAGGCCCCAAGAGCTCATACATTTTTAAGAAAATAATCTAAAATAACAGTTTCTATATAGAGGTAGTCAACAAATAAAGTTGCTTAGCTAACAAGATACATATACCTTTGGTTAAATGCAGATGTTCAGTTCTTTGATTTTGCTTTGACAAGTCTAAGACCCTTCTTTTTCTCTGGAAAATTCTAGAGCTAAAATAAATTGGATTTAATAGCAAGTAAAATACCTCCAAAAATACTAAGGATATAATTGATAATTGGCACATGTAGCTATTGGATGGTATCATAATCATTTTTTAAAGCTTGTTAAAAAATAATTTTCAACTAAATATAGTATATTTAAAATCAACTAAAATAAATTGACTTGTGTAGCTATAAGAAAATAGCCATGGTGCTAACAGCACTTGCTGTTCTTGCCCTGGGTTCAATTCCCAGCAGTTATAGAGAGGCTCACAACCATATGTAATTCCAGTTTTAGAGGACCCAACATCCTCTTCTGGCCTCTGCAGGTACCAGGCACACGTGTGGTACACAAACATGCATGGCATGTTGACAGAATACTCATACATTAAATAAATAAATCTCTAAAAAAAGAAAGAAAACAGCATGAGTACTTTTATACACTGTGCCAAGACAAAATGAGTAAGGCCAGAAATGTTATTTTTTACCAGGTTCACCAAGACTTAATGGTTCCTAGCAACTATTTGAAAAAACAAGCTAAAATAACCCTTTCACTTTGCAGTAGCCAGTGTGATTAAGAGATACAAGTGAGCCATTCAGTGGTGGCGCATGCCTTTAATCCCAGCACTGGGGAGCCAGAGGCAGACTAATCTCTGTGAGTTTAAAGCCAGCCTCGTCTATAGAGTGAGTCCAGGACAATGGAGGCAACTAAGGGTGGGGGCGTGAAAACTGTTCCCTTCATCAAAAGCAACTGTATTTAAAGCTCTAATTATAGGGTCAATAATAAAGACAAGTTTGAACAGGTTATTTGCTATAATTCATTCATGCAAATGATGGAGAAATTCTAAACTCTCCAAATCTGAATTCCCATCAAATTTCCAACTGGAGGCTGGAGAGATGGCTCAGTAGTTAAGAACATGGTGTTGCTTGCTCTTCCCAGTTCCCAGCACCCACATCAAGTGGCTCACAGCCCATGGGACTCCAGTTCCATCAGGGAACCTGACACCTCTAGCATCCATGTGCATGTGGCATGTGTTTTCTCCCCCCCCCCCCCCCCCCACACACGCATACCTATGATTGAAAATTTTTAAAATCTAAAAAAATACCTGTTTAACAACTATTTTTAGAACATCTAACTTGATAAAAATGTTTTAGCTATAGAAAATATTGAAGAAGTCATTTTAAAACCCCACTTTGTGTTGAAACTTTTCTCTCTTCATGTTGTAGGTCCAGTCGTTTATGTCTTGGATCTTGCAGATAGACTGATCTCAAAAGCTTGCCCTTTTGCTGCAGCAGGAATAATGGTTGGATCTATCTATTGGACAGCTGTGACTTACGGAGCAGTGACAGTGATGCAGGTTCACCATTCT
The DNA here is from genome assembly GCA_907169655.1 of Acomys percivali. Taxonomy (NCBI): domain Eukaryota; kingdom Metazoa; phylum Chordata; class Mammalia; order Rodentia; family Muridae; genus Acomys; species Acomys percivali. The sequence continues at coordinate 56,050,714 of OU015757.1, forward strand.
CCTCTATTCAGTGATACTACTTTTCATGTGAAGGTCTAGTAAATATTTGCTAGGAGTTTTAAAATGTATTGTTTTAAATAAGTAATGATGCTATCATGATTCAAGAATCAGAAGTTATATAAAAAATAGACTAGAGCTGACAAGATGGCTTGGGGTAGAGATGCTTGCCACAAAGCCTGATGACCCAAATTCAGTCCCCCAACACTCACACGATAGTTAGGGAGAGAACTGACTCCCAAAAAAAGTTGTCCTCTGAACTCCCCATAGGAGCTGTAGCATGTCCCTCCCCTGATATGCATACACAGTAAATAAAGTGTTATACACAGTGCTCTAGTGAAAAGTTTTCCTCCTCCAGTCCTCATTTGCCTGGATCCCCCATCATCTCCTCAGGTAGCCACTACACCAAATTCCATATTAAACTGCAATCTTTTTCATAATGAATCTTGATATTTTCACAACACTAGCATTCTGTGCATAAAATTACAGCAGTTTGTTATCCATTCTGTTTTTGTTTTTAGATAGGCTTCAGTCTTTATAGTTAAACAAGGTGTACATAAATGAAAATCTAGAAAGCAGTTATATAATTATGTATGTAAATATTAATCAAGCGCAGAACTCCATAAACATTTTTAACTCAGTAAAGGGAATTTATAGTTGCTGTTATAAGAAAAGTCTTGATCTGGTACTTGAAATTTTAAATAGAGTGGAAGTATTAATATCATATAAGCAAGGAAACACAAGCTACAAGTATGTATTGTATATTAGCTGTGTACCGCTTTACTTGAAACATTTACTCCAGGAATGAGTGATTGCCTGGAACAGCAGATAGATACTCCGTGACTTAGGACTATTGGAAGGGCATCTTTTACCTACCTAAGCATGTGTATATGGGTATGTAAGCATAGTTTTCATGGGGGAAAAAAAAATCCTGTAAATGAAGCTTGAAGATCAGAAGCAAAACAGGAAGGGCACTACTGTTACTTCACCTTGTTCTGGATATTCTATTATCCCATACAACACCTTTATCTTTATTTCTAGCAGCATCTTTAGAAGCAGTTATCTGAGCATATTTGATAGGGAGTATGCCCTCAATAAATCAACAGTATTTATGGGGGGTGTTTTTTTTTTCTTCCATCTTTTTTTTTAAACGTGTGTGTCAGGGGTGCAAGACTAGTTTATGTCAGGTCCACAATCAGCATTAGTCACACATGGACAAGATAGCCAGGGCTGCCTCCAGTTTGATTTGTAGCCCAGGGTTGGCGTTGAACTTCTGAACTCCCTGTCTTTACCTTACCAAATGGTAGCAGTATACAACCTTATGCTGCAGCAGTGGTTAGTGTTGATTATGGACTTAACAGGAACTAGTCACTAAAAATACAAATCTCTGGACATTTCTGGGAGGAATTATCTAGAATAGGCTAATTGAGGTAGGAACATACACCCTCATTGTGGGCAACACTATTCCATGAGATGGGGTTTGGACGATGTTCAAAGGAGAAAATGAGCAGAATATTACTCATTTTCTCTGCTTCCTGCCTGTGGGCCACCTTGCACCCAGCTGCCTCAGACTCCTGTCAGCACGCCTTTCCCACTATGCTGAACTGTGTTCTCAACCTGTGAGCTAAGAAACCCTAAGTTGCTTTTGTTGTCATTTAATCACAACTCAAAATAGCTAATACAGCCACAATACCCAGTTTATATGGTGCACCAGCTGAGCTACACACACATCCTTCCCTGGGATTTGACGTCTCACAGGGCCTTACATCTACTCTTTTCAGTGATGATTCTGAAGTTCATACAAATCACCAGCCAGATCACTATTCTTTCCCATGTCTCCAGTCTTTAGTTACAGGATTTAAATGAGATTCTTCACTTGCTTTTTTGTGTTTGTTGAGTGTTTGTTTCGAGATAAAGTTTCACTGTATAGTCATGGCTGGCCTTAAACCCACAGAGATCTACATACCACTGCCTCCCACGTGCTGGGCTTGGTAAGGGCCAGTGCTGTTTATGTTTTGAGTCGGGGTCTCTCTATTATGTACTCCTGGCTGTTCTAGACCAGACTGGCCTCGAACTCAGATACACCTGCCTTTGCCACCTTCAAATCAGATCAAGTACCACACTTACCGGCCTTTTTATTTTTTGTTTTGTTTTTGGGTTTTCAAGACAGTGTTTCTCTGTGTAGCCCTGACTGTCCTGGACTCACTGTGTAGACCAGGCTGGCCTGGAACTCACAGTGATCGCCTCCAGAGTGTTGAGATTAAAGGCATTCACCACCATGCCCAGCTGCCCCCTTTTTTTGGGGGGGGGGTTCTAGATAGGGTTTCTCTTTGTAGCCTTGGCTGTCCTAGACTCACATTGTAGACCAGGCTGGCCTCAAACTCACAGTGATCCACCTGCCTCTGCCTCCTGAGTGCTGGGATTAAAGGCGTGCGCCACCACCACCCAGCTGCCTTTTTATTTTTTTAAACAAAGTCTTTTTACTTGAACGTGTTATTCTCCTACTTTAGCCTCCAAAGTGTTGAGATTACAGCTTTGTGGCACCACTTAACAAAATTCTAATTTTAAAAAAATAGTGTACAAATAACAGGTTTCCATATGCATTTTTACACATATATGCCATATTTTGTTCTTTCTTAGCCCACTTCCCCACTACTTTCCCCTCCCACCTTGCCCTCCTTCTGACTCTCGTCTTCCCTCCAAGGAGGCTTTTCCTAGTTCCCTGTCACATGGGTGTTCTGTCGGCCTCCTCGTCACTTCTACCCTCTTACAAGACCCTCTCGCAGCTCCCTCTTTAATTTCATAACAAAACACATGCAATATGTACAAACTTAAGTCTAGATTCTACCTAAGATGGAAAACATGCAGTTTGGTTTTATATATTTGGTTTGGTTTGTTTAACATAACAATTGCCAGTTGTTCATTTTCTTGTCATTGTCATTTTGTGCCTATGTGTGGCTGAATAAAATCCTATTGTTTATGTACACCACATTTACTTTATCCACACTTGTGCTGATGGATCTAAAGGTCCTTTGGACATATAACCAAGAGTAGTATAGTCGAGTTAAATGGAGTTTTTTTGAGGACACAGGTACAGAAAGAGGAAATAGCACCTCAGTGATGAGTTAGGAGGAGAGAGCCCATGGCCGGGTCAACGTGGATGGAGGAGATGGAAGACATTAGCAAGTACTTATGGATTATGGATGGGAGGTAGCCCAAGTAGAAATTATTACAAACAGATGGCATGGCATGGGGGCTGAGAGATAGGGAAGGTAGTTTAGGGGATTACTGTCTGCCTTGCCCCAGGTGAACCAAGGCTGTTTTAAAAGACAACAGGTCTCACAACCAGGGCTACACCAAGAAACCCTGTCTTGAAAAAAACAAAACAAAAACAGGTATCGGTGTCTTTTATTGATTGGTTGTGGCTTAGAAAATACTGCCATAATAACTAAAGCCTACTAGTAAACATTTATGAGGCCATGCTTTTAAACTAACTACATCTATGTGTTGGTGGATCTAAGGGTCCTTGGGTGTATAACCAAGAGGAGTGTGTATTTGGGTTAAATGGTTCTAAATTTTTAGTTTTTTGAGGAGTTTTCATAATGACTCTATAGCAGCTACACTAGGTTATATTCTTACTAGCCAAGTATAAGGGCTCCCCTCTCCCACGCCCTCCCTCCCTCCCTCCTCCCCTCTCCCACGCCCTCCCTCCCTCCCTCCCTTCATCGTTGTCTCAGTCAGTTACTCTGACTGGGATGGGACAGAGTCCCAGAAGTTTTGATTTGCATTTCCCTGGTGTCTAACGATGTTGAACAGCTTTTCAAATATTAATACCTATTGGCCATTTGTGTTTCTTCCTTTGAGAACTATATTCAGTTGATGAGCCTATTTAGAGATTAGAAAAATAGAATATTTTGGAACATTATTCTAAAGAAAACATTAAGGGCTAGAGTCTAGATGGCTCAGTGACTAATATGCTGCTCTTTTAAAGGACTGAGTTAAATTCCCAGCACCCACTTGGTATCTCACAACTGTCTGTAACTCTAGTTCCAGGGAATCTAACATCCTCACAGACACCAAGTACACATGAACAGACACACTCATACACATTTAAAAAATTTTTTAATGCTAGAAGATAGAAAGACCTCCCTTATCCATGGATTGGCAGGATTCATGTTATATAGATGTCTGTTATCAAAACCAAACTGTAGATTCAAAATAATCTGCATCAAAGTTCCAGTGTCTTCACAGAACTAGAAGAGACAATCCTAAAATTCATAAGTGCAAAAGACCCTCAATAGGTAAAGCAATGCTAAGCAGAAAGCAATGCTGGCTATATCACTGTACTGGGCTCAGCCAAATCAAGTGGTCCATGCCTTTAATCTCAGCATTCTCAGAGTTCCAGGCCAGCAAGAATTGTGTGGTTAATATCCTATCTCAAAGCAAAACAAAATGGATTCCAAACTTACTACAGAGCCAAAGTATGATACTGGCACAAAAACAGACATATAGACCAATGGAACAGAATAAAGAACACAGTAGAAGTTAATACACACAGCTATATCCACCTAATTTTTCTTTCTGTATAGGCTTATTTCCTTGTGGAGGTCAGATGACAGTTTTTGGGAGTCAGTTCTCTTGTCACATTGTATAATCATGTGATCAAACTCAGGCATCTAAGTGGGGTGTAGTGGTGCAAGCCTGTAATCCCAGCACTCTGGAAGGCAGAGGCGGGTGCATGTCTTGAGTTCCAGGACAGCCAAGGCTATTACAGAGAAACCCTGTCTCGAAAAAAACCAAAAAACTCAGGTTGTGTAGTCCTCTCTCTCTGCAAGTTCCTCTATCCACTGAGCATCTCCCACCCTCTACTCCATTTTTATTGAAAAGACAGCATGTTATTAACCTCCCCAGCACTGGAATGAATATCTTCTAAGCATTGATGCATTTCATCTCTAAAGACAATGCTGTGCCATAGATAAACTTATTGTTAGTTTACTGATTTAGGGGATTTATTTGTCCTATGTCACATCGCAAAGGCACAACCTTAGGCCTTGCCTCTACTGTGAAAATAACCTCTAAAAACACAAGTATTTTCTTTTTTCCTCCTTTTTTTTTAAAAGATATATTTATTATTATGTATACAGTGCTCTGCCTGCATGTACACCTGCAGGCCAGAAGAAGACAGCAAATCACATTTTAGATGATTATGATCCATCATATGGTTGCTGGGAATTGAACTCAGGGCCTCTGGAAGAGCAGTCAGTGCTCTTAAAAATGGGATCTAAAATTATCCCAGCCCCAGAGCTACTGATTAAGAGAGGAATGGAAATAACAACACATGTCCCACCCTAAACACTGGTGTGTGCTTTGTTTTTGTTTTTGTTTTTAATGAAAAATACTTTACAGTCTAGGTTCTTTATTTTTTTACATTCCGCCACAGATTGACAGAGAAAGGACTCCGGCATCTCAGGCTCCTTTCCATTAGTCATCACAAGTGTGCCTCCCTGGGTGGAACAGGCTGCTGTCTGAGCTGAACCCAGGTGCCTTTCTCTTCCTGAGTGCTTTCTTTCCCTCCCTGTTGTAGGAAGCTGTCTCAGCTCTTAGAGTTCTTAAGTGCTCAGTGCCCACATTAATCCTCTTAGCAGGACTCTTACCTTCACTTGCTTGTTTATAGGATGCCCACGGTATGCTAGGTGATGTTGTTGTAAACTTCTAGTTTTGCCATGGAAACACTTAATGAGGAGTTCCTTTTGGAACAGTGCCCATTCCCTTGATGTCTACGGTATCACCCTTCTTGTAGAATCAAATGTAATGTGGCCAAAGGAACAATTCCATGTTTCCTAAACGGTCTAAAGAACACAGAGCAGGTGCCTTTCCTGTTTCCCTTTGTGGTCATCCTTCTGCCCAATTTCTGGAAGATGGCTATCACGCTGAAAAGCAGCATGTGCCTTTAATCTCAGCACTGGAGAGGCAAAAGCAGGTGGATCTCTTTGAGTTTGGGCCTATCCTGATCTACATAGTGGGTTCCAGACCAGCCAGAACTACACATTGAGAACTTGTCTCAAAAAATTAAATAACAGCAAAACTCAGATGTCCCTTCTTGACTCTATAGAGATGTAATCAATGCAGTCAGCCATTTTTGTAGAGTTATTTTATTCCAACATTAAATGAAATAGCTTGGAAAATTTTCCCACCACTTCCCTTAGATAGATAGTGATTTGTATTTTGTTTGATTTGAGACAGGGCCTCAGTATGTAACCATGGCTGATATAGGTGAGACCAGGCTGGTCTCACAGTCACAGAGATCTACCTGCTTTGGTGTTCTGAGTACCGGGACTAAAGGCATGCACTAGGGGCGATTTTCTTTTCTTTCTTTCTTATTTTTTTAATGTTGGAGATTTTGTGTGTGTGTATGTGTGTGTGTGTGTGTGTGTGTGTGTGTGTGTGTGTGTGTGTGTGT
>OU015757.1:56065033-56096338 GCA_907169655.1 Acomys percivali
GTTAACTTGACCCTCTGGCAGGGTCTGTGAGTGTAGGTTAACTTGACGCTCTGGCAGGGTCTGTGAGTATAGGTTAACTTGACCATCTGGTAGGGTTTGTTAGTGTCAGCTATAAGTAACTACTTCTAGGAAACAAAGTTAAAATTTTTTTAACTTAATTTCACCTTATGAACAAAGATGGATACAAAATGGCTTCAGCTATGTTACAACGTTCAGGACTCAACACGTAAAGGCCTTATCTACAGACCAATGCATGGAGTCTATATCTCCTGTTGACTTCTGAACTCTTCATTGCCCAACATTTAGCAGATGAGGTTTTTTTTTAATGTAAGATTTGTTTTCATTTTATTTTTATTTATGTGTATCCATACATAGGGTATGTATATGTGAGTGTGGGCGGCTATGGAGGACAGAGGTGTTCAGATCCCTGAGAGATGAAGTCACAGGCAGCTGCGAACTACCTGATGTGGGTGTGGGAACCGAGCTCAAGTCCTCTGCATGAGCACTAGATGACTTAACCACTGAGCCATCTCTCCAGCTCCTAGGAGATAATTTAAGACATGAAGAGTGTGTGGTGTAGGTTGGCACACACCTTTAATGCCAGCACTCAAGAGGCAGAGGCAGGCAGATCGATATGAGTTCAAGGTCAACCTGATCTACAAAGCCAGTCCAGAACAGTCAAGGCTACACAAAGAAACCCTGTCTCAAAAAACAAACAAACAAACAAACAACAACAACAACAACAAAGACATGAAGAGTAGTGCCTTGTATCTCACTTTGTGTGTTTATTCCTCAAGGCTCTAGCATTTACCACATACCTCTGATCTTATGCTTTTTAAGTCTGTTTTGTTGTTGGTTTAGGTTTGGTTTGGGTTTTTTGAGACAGGGTTTCTCTATGTAGCCTTGGCTGTCCTGGACTGGCTTTGTAGACCAGGCTGGCTTCGAACTCACAAAAATCCCCTTGCCTCTGCTTCCAGAGTGCTGGGGTTGAAGGCATTTGCCACCACATGCAGCTTTGATGGTGGTGGTTGTGTGGTCATGGTGTGTGTGTGTGTGTGTGTGTGTGTGTTTATGCCATGGCACATGTTGTGTATCAGAGATCTGGGAAGTCTGTCTTCTTCCACTTTGGGGTCTGAGGATTGAATTGTCTACCTGGTTGATGCAGAAAGACTTTTATCCACTGAGCCATTCTACCACTGCATGTCCCTGATTTTAATTCAATGCTTTTTTCCTTTTGCCTTGTTTTGTTACCTGAGACAGTGCCTCAGGTAGCTCAAGCTGGCCTTCAGCTAAAGCTCAATCCATCTTAGTCAATACTAACCTTGAACTCCTGACCCTCCTGCTCCTACCTCCCAAAGTGCAGATTACAAGCATTACTACACTGAGTTTTAAGTTTTGAGTTCATTTTTATTTTTATTGCATTGCATTGATTGTTCGATCGTCGTGTAAGTATGTATATGATGGAGGAAGGGAGGGAGGGAAAGAGAATGTGATGATCAGAGGGCAATCTGTAGGAGTCAGTTCTCTACCTCAACCCAGTGAGTCCAAGGGATTGAATGAAGGTCATCAGGCTTAACAGTAAAAGGTCTGTCTGCTGAGCCATCTCACTGGCCAGATGTCATTGTGTTTTGAGTTATACACAGTAAATACAAATCTTTAAAGATTAATAACTCAACAGATTTTTAACTACACACACACACACACACACACACACACACACACACATACATACATATATATAACTACTACCTACTCTGCATTGGACATCTCCCTAGAAAAGGTTCCACTAAGCAAGATGACATCAGACTAACCCCAGCACTTGAGAAGTTGAGGCAGGATGTTTTTTGTGCGTTCAAGGCCAGCCTGCTGTACATAGCAAGTTCAAGAACTACATAACAAATTCAAGGCTAACTAAGGGTGAGGAATGTAGCTTGTAGTAGAGTGTCTAGCATTTGTAAAGGCCCCGCTTTCAACCCTGAGCATCATTTAAAAAAAAAAAATCCCCCTCCCCTCCCCTCTCTCCCCAGTGAATACATCTATCTACAGTCTTAGAAACTTAAGCCACTCAAGTCATAGGGTAGTGTCCCATTATGCCAATGTAACTCTTTTTCTAATTGTTAAAGTGTGTGTGTGGAGAGCGAGACAGAGACAGAGACAGAGACAGAGACAGAGACAGAGACAGAGAGAGTTATATGCATGTGAGTACAGGTGCCTGCAAACCCAGAAGAGGGTGTCGGAGCACCTAGAGTTGGCGTTACAGGAAGTTGGGTGTTGGCGTACTTTTACCCAACTATTTTTATTTTGAGGCTCTTTAAATATCTTCCTCCCAGGGCTGGAGAGACGGCTCAGAGGTTAAGAGGACTCGCTGCTATTCCAAAGGTCCTGAGTTCAATTCCCAGCAACCACGTGGTGGCTCACAACCATCTATAGTGAAATCTGGTGCCCTCTTCTGGTGTACATGCAGGCAAAATACTGTGTATATATGATAAATACTTTTTTTAATTTTTAAAAATTTAAATCTCTTCCTACTCCACCCTATTCCCTTTCAACATTCCAACACCCCAGGAAGAAAGAAGGTTAGTGGGGAGAGGGGGTATAGTTGTTCTTAGCTACTTCCAGCTGTTTAGGGCCATCAGGTTCTTTGGGGGCAAATCCAATCCTCATTTCAGGACATCTCCAACTTCTCGTCAAACTGCATCAACAGCAACCAGTAGCACCATAGGGGAAATGCCAGCAGTCTTCTTCTGTCTTGGAGCCCCCAGTCTCTCTTTGGGTCTGGCTTTTATCCCCACTGACGAAGACCACACCCCCTGCATGAGGCACTTCACAGCTGACAGACATCCCATGCCCTCTCCTGAGAAAATTGTCAGCTGTGGACAAACTGGAGCAGCCCCCCATATCCCATACCTGGGATTAAAACAAGCGCATGTTTACATCTAAATCAAAACTTCCACAACAGTTGTGAACTGTCCACAACTGAGTAGTTGGCAAGCAACTGAACTTGGGTCCTCTTCAAAAGTAGCACGAATTCCTAACCAGTGAGCCATCACTTGGCCCCTTCTGTTTTTTAAGGATCATCAAATATGGTGTATTGAAAAAAATACAGTACATAGCTGCTCGCATGTGTAAGCAAAAACTTTTGTTTCTAACACATAGGTGCACACATGATAGTTGACATATGTGAAAATAGGCCAGGACAGAATAAAATGGGGTGTAAGTTACCATGACTTTCCGAGGCTTAGGGGAGGCTTAGGCGCAATAGACTCAGAAGCTACTACGCTTAACTTCCATGTAGAGAGATGAGAGATTGACACTTTGGATATATATAAAAATTTAAAGTTAGGGTTTCTCTCTGTGTGGCCCTGGCTGTCCTGGAACTCACTCTGTAGGCCAGGCTGTCTTGAACTCAGAGATCAACCTGCCTCTGCCTCCCTGAGCGTTGGGATTACAGGTGTGTGCCACTATAGCTTTATTTATTTATTACTTATATAGTATTCTGCCTGTCTGTATGCCTGCTGGCCAGAAGAGGGCACCAGATCTCATTATAGATGGTTGTGAGCCACCATGTGGTTGCTGGGAATTGAACTCAGGACCTTTGAAAGAACAGCCAGTGCTCTTAACCTCTGAGCTATCTCTCCAGCTCCCCTACTTTTTGAGTATAATTAATGAACGTGTGTGTGTGTGTTTTATGCGTGCAGCTGTGTGTGTGTTTGCACATGTATACAGGTGTGTGTGCCATGTATCTGGGGGCCAGAGGTTCTTGTGTAGTGTCTTCTATTGCTCTCCTTTTTTTTTTTTTTTTTTTTTTTTGAGACAGCATCCCTCAGTGAAACCGAAGCTCACAGATTTCAGCAAGACCGTCTGGCCATTGATTTCTAGGACTTCTGTGTCTCCACTTCCACAGCAGTGGAGTCAGTCACACAGACAAACCGTCCCACCTTGATTTACACATGGGTTCTGGGAATCCAGACTCAGTTCCATGTGCTTGCCCAGGAAGCACTTTATCAACTGAGCCAAACCCTTAGGCCAGGTCTCTTGCATATTAAGAAACTCAGTGACCCACTGAGGCGGACCGTCTGGGGGGCCAGGCTTTGCAATGAGCACTTTTGATATTCCTCTCTGCTGCTTATGATCTTCAGGGAGAAGGTGAACTGCTGCCCCAACTAATAGAGACTGTTCAGGACCAAGGATAGCAACCCACCAGCCCCGCCTCTCAACAGAGTCTGGGTCGGGGTGGGGGACTTCAGGGAGGGACAGGGAATTTCCCCAGTAAGCCTTCCTCTGCAAGGCCCTGGTCAAGGCAGGCCAGGTGACAAAGGAGGAGTTGCCATTCTTGGCCTCTCCTGTGTTTGTGTCACCCTTTTCTGTTTCAGAGCCATTGCACTGTCAAAGCCAGGTTGTTCATCCCTGGCACCTGGATTCAAGACAGAACTTTCATCTTTATCATCCCCTTAATATAGCAAGAAACCTATAGCTTGCCCCTGAGAGAGAGGCACACTGAGAAAAAGGACTAAAAGCAGCTACTGGCTTAACATGCCACCATTGTCCAAAAATTTACATAAGAGAGAAAGAAAAATGGGGTTTCTAACCCTCAGCAGTTAAAAAGGATCAAGTGTTTGACAGCATAGCTCCTCTCTTGGGCCATCCAGACATTGGCAACCCTTGGGGGAAAAAAATCCAATTGTCTGAGGGTGGGGGTGGGGGTGGGGCTGCCCTAGTGCCTGCAGGAATCATCTGTCCCCAGTCTAAGTGTGAATGTGAGAGGAAGCCTGGCAAAGCCTGTCCTGTGCCACACAGCGCCCGGGGGCTGCTGCTCTGGCTTTCTGAGCCCATACTTTTCCTCTATGAGCACCATGTGCCGAGGTTATCAGCTCCTCCCAATGTCCCAGGAAGATGGCCATGGGCGTGGAGCTCATGTGTTGTGAGCTGATAATGCGCACATTTCTCAACTCAGTAAGCCCAGGGTGGGGCCCAAGGTTCAGCAACTCTAACATGTCCAGGGCTGCCAGGCCGAGTTTTCTTCCTCAGGTGCTTAGAGATTGCATTTTTCCTCCTATAACTGGAATTTGTACAGAGTATTGAAAACTCTGGCAAGGCCAAGGATGCCTAGACCTGTGCTCTAAACTAGTTCCTTCCTTCCTTCCTTCTTTCCTTCCTTCCTTTCCTTCCTCCTTTCTTCTTTCTTTCTTCATTTGTTTTTTGAGACAGGGTTTCTCTGTGTAGCCTTGGCTGTCCTGGATCTCCTTCTGTAGACCAGGCTGGCCTTGAACTTGCAGAGATCCACTGGCCTTTGCCTCCCAAGTGCTGAGATTAAAGGCGTGCACTATCACTGGCCAGGCCTGGACAGGTTTCTTGTCTCTACCTCCCAATTCTTCCTAGTTCTGGTCCAAACTCCAGCCAACTCAGAAGGCTGCCTTGCCAGCTCTCAGCATCCCTGCCTAAACATTCACTCCTTTTCAATAAACCTCTCTTCATTTCTGATGATGCAAACCAGAAAGCCTAAATGACATGGTCTCTGTACCTCAGTTTCCCAGATATCTTCAGGTTTCTACTGCTATAATAAAACATGACAAAAAAAAAAGTTGTGGGGGGAAAGGATTTATTTTATCTTATAGCTTGTAGTCCCTTACCCCAGGGAGGTTAGAGCAGGAACTCCAGCGGAACAGGAACCTGGAGGCAGGGACTGATGCAGAGCCCATAGAGGAGGGCATATTGACTGGCTCTCCATGGCTTGCTCAGCCTGCTTTTTAAATAGTAGCAAGGACGACCAGGCCAAGAATGGCACCACCCACAGGGATATGGGCCCTCCCACATCAATTATCAATTAAGAAAATACCCCATTCGGTGATCTTCTAAAATGCTCCCTGGTTCTTAGTAAAGTCACCCCTTTCCATCCTCAGATTCGGGCAAGAGGTTAGCAGAGAAAAATATATATTGTAGGTAAGTAAGGACTCATATACCTATAATCCAATCTCTAAATCAGTTGAGGCAGGAGGATCTTAAACTCAAGGCCAGCCTGTCTCAAAGTAATTCTAACGTGAAGGCTAATTTCAAATGACCTGCTGCCAAGGATAAAACCTTGGCCTGGTGGCACACGCCTTTAATCCCAGCACTTGGGAGGCAGAGGCAGGTGGATGACTGTGAGTTCAAGGCCAGCCTGGTCTACAAAAATGAGTCCAGGACAGCCAAGGCTAACACAGAGAAACCCTGTCTCGGAAAAAAAAAAAAAAAAAAAAAAAAAAAAAAAAAGCTGAGCAAACCAGAACATCAAGGGTCCTGGTGATGAACTCAGGTAGTCCCAGCAATCAGAGGTGGTGGCTGAATGATGGGGAGCTTGAGGTCATCCTGGGCTAAATAGCTAAAGTGAGAACTTTCCTTTAAAAAAAAAAGAAAGAAAGAAAAAGCAAGCTGGGCATGGTGGCACACGCCTTTAATCCCAGCACTTGGGAGGCAGAGGCAGGTGGATCACTGTGAGTTCGAGGCCAGCCTGGTCAACAAAGCGAGTCCAGGACAGCCAAGACTAGAAAAGAAACTCTGTCTAGAAAAACAAAATGAAAGAAAGAAAAGAAAAGAAAAAGAAAAAGCTGGGCACAGTGGCACATGCTTGTAATCCCCATACTTGGGGAGGCAGAAGCAGATAGAACACTGAATTTGAGGCTAGCCTGGATACAAAGGAAGTCCAGGACAGCCAGGGCTACACATTAAAACCCTCTCTCAAAAAACCAACAACAACAGGAGCTGGATAGATAGCTTGGTAAGAGATGACTCAGCAGCTAAGAGCACTTGGCTGCTCTTCCAGAGGTCCTGAGTTCAATTCCCAGCAACCACATGGTGGCTCACAACCATCTGTAATGGAATCTGAACCCTTCGGTGTGCATGAAGACAGAGCACTCATATTCATAAAAATAAATAAACCTTTAGAGAACAACAACAAAGAAAAAGGAAAGAAAAAAAATCTACAACTCTTCACATATCTGTGCAGAGAAATGAGGCCCCAGTATGAACCGCTGTGCCCAGGATTGGAGAGACTGCCAGGTACAAAAGGACAACACAGGCAAGTAATGGAGCTTCGGGAGCCACTGCTGAGTCATCACGGTCTCTGGCATTGCCCAAACCCTTCTTGTTGCTGCCTTTGAGATGGGGTCTTTCTACACAGTCCTGGCTGGACTCACGCTGGACACCATGCAGGCCCCGAACTCACAGAGATCGGCTGCCTTCAACTCCTGAGAGCTGGGATTGAAGCTGTGCATCGCCACACACATCCATCCTCCCCAAATTCTTAAGTTGAAACCCTAACTCTCAATGTGATGGTCACTTGAGGTGGATGTACTGGATGGAGATGCTAGAGCTGCCTTTGTGGCTCCGCTCTCACCCAAGGACACAGGAGAACAGAGGCCAGCTGGGAAGAGGAAGTGAGTCCTCATCAAACACTGCATCTCTCATCCTCATCTTGGACCCTTTGTCTTTCAGAACTGAGAAACGACTGTTTGTCAGTTAATCCACAAAGTCTGTAATAATTTTGTTACCACAAATTCCATAGGTTAAAATTTACAGAGGGTCACGTCTGGGTCTGTGAGAAAAATCCCACAACACAAGTGTTTCTCTTCTATGCTCCAATAAGTGTGACTTATTAACTATCACACTCACACGCACACACATACACATGAGTACACGCTCTTGCATATTGCATACACACACATGCACATACATGCGCACACTTGCACATACACACACACACACACAGCCATCTGAGGGGCTCAGAAGCTCTGCATTCCATAGAAATTAATTTAAAAAACCAGCTAAGGATGACAGAAAAGAACGAAATCTCACATTTAATTTCATGTTCCAATTTTCAATTCATAATATTATTCCACTAGGGGCCATCATTCAAAATGTCTGAAGTCTAAGAATGAATTATTATTTAACTACATGTTCGAGCTGTACTTCAGAAGGACTCGTTTATAACATATCACAGTATTCGCAGAAAGAGGATGTGGCTCATCGTGGTGTTTCTCGGTCCTGCTTTTTTGCTGTAGCTCTCACAACCCAGTGTGCCAAGAGCTGGCACTAAAGGTTCCTAGCGAGAAGAGGATCGCAGGCCTACCCAGACACATCTATGGTATTGGGACATAGACAACGCCCCTTGCAGCCCCTTGATTCCCAATCAGAGGGAAGACAAAGATTAAAGATGCATTTACAGCCGATGTGCCAGCACACCCCTTTAATCCCAACATCTGGAAAACACAGGTAGCTTCATCTCTGAGTTTGAAGCCAGCCTGGTCTACATGGGGAGACCCTTCTTCAAACAAAACAAAGCTACACGGTTCATTTTGTGCCTAGAAGTCATCTCTCCTGCCACCACCATCAGCTGAAGTCCTGATCCTGGGAGGGGGAAAAGGGAAGTCGAGGTGACGTCCAGTCACTCTGCCATCGCCACGCCACCCGGATTATGTAGTCACATCAGCAGCATCCTCTGAGACAGAGATTGTGTGTCTTCTCTCCACCAAACCATTGGAAAAGTAGAGGAAAATATCTGGCAAAGCTTTCTCTTTTATTTTTATTTTGGAGCTTTAAGACGTTGGTATTTGACAGACATAGCTCATGTGGCTGGACTTAGGCGCCAACCATACCTCATGAATGTTGGCTAATGTCACCTGGCCTCCGAGCCTACCATGAGCCACCATCAGCATGGACACCAGAGCTGAGGGAATAAATAATAAAGGCATCAAGGCTGCATGAGGTAGAACATGCCTATAATCCCAGCATTTGAGAAAGGCAAAGGCAGGAAGATTGGGAATTTAAGGTCAGTTTGGTCTTTTATGTTTTGTTTTGTTTTGTTTTGTTGTTTTGTTTTTCAAGACAGGGTTTCTCTGTGTAGCCTTGGCTGTCCTGGCCTTGCTTTTGTAGACCAGGCTGGCCTCGAATTCACAGCAATCCACCTGCCTCTGCCTCCCAAGTGCTGGGACTAAAGGTATGTGCCACCACGCCCAGCCCCCAGTTTGGTCTTTACAGTAATTTTTTAAATGTTTTAGTCTTAATTTTTAAATGTGCACTGGTGTTTTTCTTGCGTGTATGTCCATGTAAGGGTGTCAGATCCCCTGGAACAAGAGTTACAGACATTTGTGAGCTGTCTTGAGGGTGCTGGGAATTCAACCTAGGTCCTCTGGAAGAGCAGCCTGCTCTCTTACCACTGAGCCATCTCTCCAGCCCCTTTATAGTGAGTTTTTAAAGCTGTCCTTGGCTCCACAATAGAGGAGGAGGAGGAGGAAGAAGAAGAAGAAGAGGAAGAGGAGGAGGAGGAGGAGGAGGAGACCCACTTCTATCAAAAAAGGAAGGAAAGAAAATCCAAGGCCCAGATTCTTTTCTATATACCTTTTCTTTTCCTATGCCTTATAAGACAGTTAAATGAAAATCGCAGCTATGCCAGGTGTTGTGGGGCATGCCTGTAATCCCAGCACTTGGGAGGCAGAGGCAGGTGGATCTCTGTGAGTTCGAGGCCAGCCTGGTCTACAAAGTGAGTCAAGGATAACCAGGACTGTAAGAGAAACCCTGTCTTGAAAACCCAAAAAGAAAACAAAAGAAGAAAATAGCAGCTATACTGAGTATAGGGAGGGAATAAAGCCTATTTTATTCTAATTACAATAATCATGTGAGGTTGAATATTTTTTTTAATTTTTTTATTAATTTATTCATATTACATCTCAATTGTTAGCCCATCCCTTGTATCCTCCCTTTCTTTCCTCCCTCCCGTTTCCCCCCTACTCCCTTCCCCTATGTCTGTGACTGAGGGGGACCTCCTCCCCCTGTATATGCTCCTAGGGTATCGAGTCTCTTCTTGGTGACTTATTATCTTTCCTCTGAGTGCCACCAGGCCTCCCCATCCCAGGGACATGGTCCGATATGGGGCACCAGAGTTTGTGTGAAAGTCAGATCCCCTTCTCCACTTAACGGTGGAGAATGTCCTGTCCATCGGCTAGACTGGGTAGGGGTTCGAAGTTTACTGCCTATATTTTCCTTGGCTGGTGCCATAGTTTGAGGAGGACCCCAGGGCCCAGACCCGCCTGTAATTTTCCAGGACCCTCTGGATCCTTCTATTTCCTCATTCTCCCAGGCTTCTCACCCCTAAAGTCTCAAAAGGATTTTCTCCCCTCTGACCCACTTTCCTGGTAGGTAAAGTTTTTCATGGGGACGTACCCCTTGGACTAGTGTCTCGATATAAGTGAGTATATACCATTTGACTCTTTTTTGCTTCTGGATGAAGAACATTTCTTAGTATAAAGGGTTTTTGTTTTGGTTTTGGTTTTTAGAAACTGGTAGAAGTGAGATACAAGAACACATAACCTACAATTTATTGGGGCAGTAAAGGCAGAAGGATCAGGACTCCAGGGCTAGCCTGTGCTATGTGATACCCTGTCTCTCAAAATAAAGTGGTAGAACAGGGTGACTCATGCCTATAATCCTAGCACTCAGGAGGTTGTAGGATTATGTGAGACCGGAGACCAGCCTTAGTTACAAAGCAAGACCCTGTCCCCCCCAAAAAATATATATTTGAAAAAAGTAGTGACGGATAGGGCTAGTACCTAAGATAGACTAGGAGTCTTGTAAGGACACACAGGTACATCTGGGAGCCAAGAGAGTCGGAGGAAGAGCTATGTGGATACCTGAGAGAGACCACCCCCAGCAGGAATAGGATTCAGGATGGAAAAGTTTCTGTCACAGTCAAGCGACAAGAAATCCACTGTGGGAAAGTGATGGTTTAGGGGTCAACTAGCAGATAGCGGAAGATTAACAGCAGAGACGACGGAAATGTATGCAGGGCCAGAGCCAATGAAGAATTCACAGCCAACCGACGCAGGCTGTTTTGTTTTTGCTTTGCTGAGACAGGGTTTCATATAGACCAGGATAGCCTCTAACTTGATATGTAGCCGAAGACGACCTTGAGCTCCAGACCCTGCTGCCTCCGCATGCGATCACAGGCATGTGTGCGGTCATGCCCAATTTGGGTAGTAACTTACAAGCCTATAAAATGTGTAGTGCTCCGTGAAGTAGTGTCCCCAGGGGGAAGTGGGGGGAGGAAACAAAGCCCACACTTATGCTGAAGATTCCTCAAAGATTACTGGCTGAATATAGAGTTTCGTGACTGTGGGGAGATAAATGAAGAAGATCCACAGCCAAACTATCTTTCTCTCTTTAGTGTCTCACCAGCCATGCATTGTCACCTAAGCCATGTCAGGTAAAACCTTTGGAGTGTGTTACCTTAGCAGACCACTAGCTGCCACCAATCCCAAGGTTAAAAATGTCACAATAGCATCTGAAGACCTATAACAGAGGTCACCCTGCCTTTCTGCAGCCCGCCTGCTTGACTTCCCCCCCCCCCAGGGTATTTGAAAAACGCCTTGATTCGTACCATTTATAGTCACAGAAGGACTATAAACTTAACAAAGACCATCTTCACATGGGAACATGTTGTTCTAAGCAACCTGGATCCCTTATTCCTGAGACACGGTCACTCATTTCTGGATCAGATAAGCTATCTCTTGTTCCATTTAAGATGAGGCTTATGTTGTCTGTTGACAGCATTATAAAACACCTTACAAACACATTTCAAAGAAAACTCCTTGGATGATAAGTATACCAAAACATTCCCACCAACTTTTTAATTCCTTGAACAGTGCAACTTTGGAGGCCACCAAGGAGGTAGATATAACTAAGACAGGTACACATGACTCTCTCTTTACAAGTCTGCACCTAATGTTCAGGGCATGTGCTATTGTCCTTTTCTTCCATGTTTCTCTTTCCCTGTTTCTTAATGTCCACTCTGACATCTATATTAAAACCTTTTTCTTAATAAGTTTCAGCTTTGTTTCATGTTGCCCAATCCTGAAGTCCTTTTCTTGGGTGAGTCAGCAATCTGGCTTTATTTCATAGGAATGGGGCTCTGAGCTGCTTGGGAGGCTGAGGTAGGAGAGATGTGTAGTCAAGGCCTGCCTGGGTGAGAACGACTCCTCGTTTCCCAGGAACACAGTACGGCTCTACATACTAACACTCCATGCCTTATCTGAAGACAGTTCTTCAAGCTGCAGGTGATCACAGTGTGCTGCGTCCCCTGCTCATGCTACAACATATAGCAAGGACAAAGGAGAAACCAACATGAAAAATGAAAGCCGTTCAACTGAGAAATGAATGCTAGACATGAACTGGTGCTTCTCAAAAGAAAGACTGGCCAAGAGGCTCCTGAAAAGCTCTTCTTCCTGATCATTAAGCACCAGAGAAACACAAGCCACAAGGCTAAGCACTACTGCAGCACTACAGAAAGGCAAAGGCGCTAAACATCAGAGTGGACCCAGGATGCTAAACATCAGAGTGGACCCAGGATGCTAAACATCAGAGTGGACCCAGGATGCAGATGGTCGTGTCAATTGCCATAAACCACTTTCATTTGTACTGAAATTAAAATATTCCTACCTCACACACCAGCAATTTCTCCTCTAAATTTACATATTCAACAGGCTGCATTTATTTGTTTGCTATGGCCCCGCCTCCAAATTTGTATAAGAATTCCTAGAGCTATATTTAACATTCACAAACTGCAAATGACCCAAACAGCCAATAAACAGACTTATGGTCATACATTTGGCTTTTAGAATACTAATATATAGCCCTCACAGAAGATTAAACAAATGAAAGATACAAATTGTTCAATGTGTGATTCTACAAGCCTAAAGATAAAAAATGAGCTAAATGGGCTGGAGAGATGGCTCAGAGGTTAAGGGCACTGACTGCTCTTCCAGAGGTCCTGAGTTCAATCCTCAGCAACCACATGGTGGCTCACAACCATCTATCATGTGATCTAATGTCCTCTTCTGCAGACAAAGCACTTATGTACAACAAGTAAATAAGTAAATCTTTTTTTAAAAATGAGCTAAACTAACAAATGCTATAAGAAGAGAGAACCCTCTACACAAAGAATGACTGGAAAGGGGATCTTGGGACACCATATTGTAGTGTCACACTTGACCCAGATGCTAGTGAAATAGGTGATTCCAATTTGTGAGTAGCTACAAACTATGCACCGACAGTTGGCACTTATCAGTATCAGTATTAAACTTCAATACAAATTATTGTGAAGCTGGGCGTGGTGGCGCACGCCTTTAATCCCAGCACTTGGGAGGCAGAGGCAGGTGGATGACTGTGAGTTCAGGGCCAGCCTGGTCTACAAAGCGAGCCCAGGACAGCCAAGGATACACAGGGAAACCCTGTCTCAAACAAACAAACAAAAAAGATTGTGAAAATATCAAAGGTTACCCTGGTGATGAGTCACTATCCTACCCTGAGTAAGAGGCACGTGGTGGAACAAAACACATTGTTGAGACAAATAAAAGAACAAAGTGATGTGTTTTCTCAACTCCAGGTGCCCTTTCTACTGAGCATCATTTCTTTTCTTAGACACAGGGTACTACCATGTTGCCCAGACTAGCCAGGCGCTGCCAGGTCCGAGCCATCCTCCTGCTTCAGCCTCCTAAGTAGCGGAGGCTACGAGGCCTCTTCTCCTTTGCACCTAAGCTTCATTTAAAGATGTTGAGAAGTGACCCAGAAGGTTCTCAAGTTCTCCGGAGGAAAGGATCTCCAGAGAAGCCCCACAAGCTCCGGTCATCCCCTCTGAGCTTCCTCTCATACTGAGTATGCGACTGTGTCCGTTTGTCCCAGTGCTGGTTGCGCTGCCTCAACACTCTGAAACCCACGTTAGAGTTTTCAGTGTGGCTGCTCCAGAGTTCTGGGAGAGCCAAGCACTGTGCCACTTTTGCAAACTAGAAATGAGAAGAGACTATTGACCGAATCCTATAGCTTGTCTGATCATCAGAACCCACATGAAAAAAAAAAAAAAGGCCTTTGGGACCTTGGAAAATTTTCTTAAAAGGGCTATTTGAAAACTATGATTGATTAACCCCAGCCTTGCCAGTTAGGGCCAATTTTCCTGTGACCTTACATGAAGCCACGGGTTTACAATGTCAAGCACCTGAGCCTCAGCCCAGGTCTAGTTTATTACTTCTCTTAACTCACTCTAGTTTTATCCTTCTTTTATGCTTTACATTTTTTCTTTTAATTAATTTTTTTGAAAATTATTTATTATCATCATCATCATCGTCATCATTATTATTTTGCCTGAACGGACCCAACCCAAGGGACCCCAAGCCCCCCAATGACCCCAATTGCTTGACTAGACCAACTTCATGACAGGCGTCAGGTTTCACTCTGCCTAACTAGGCCAAGTTTCTAAAAAACTCCTGGAAAAAAAAACCTGATATAGACAGCTCATGGGAAGCTCATAGGCAGCTAATCAGCTCATAAAACAAAATGACTAGATACCATGTTTTTATTACTTCCTGGCCTTGGTAAAGAACACAGCTGGCCCCATCCAGTCAAATTAAAGGCCAACTCCTGAGTAAGAGCCAAAACTTCAGTGCCTCAAAAGTCCCCAATAACCAAACAAACAGCCAGTCCTGAATCCCCTCGTACACTCTGACTCAATTCTGTCGTCACAGATCCCTCCAACTGTCTATAAATTGAGCCTGCGTACTCATTTTGGGGGTCGCCCTCTAGAGAGAGGCGATCCTAGCATGCTAGAATAAAAACACACTGTTTTTTGCACACTGCCTTGGGGGGGGTCTTTCTTCAGCAGATCACCCAAACCCTAACAGTCCAGCATTATGTTTTATTTCCACTATAAAGATTAATTCATTTGAATGAATTCACTGGCTTTCTCCTGAGGTGACTTGAAACAAGTGCACGCTTTCCTCAAATTTAAGCCAACCCTGGGGTGCCTTGACTCTGAGGCCCAGCAGGAGGTCCAAACAAGCTGCAGGTTCCCTCATCCACATCTACTAGAGAGAGACCCCATCTGCGCAGTTACGCTTCTGAGGAGTCTCAGCAAAGATAACGCAGCGGAGTAAGTCCACCTAGGCGAGCCTCACTGCCAAGAACGCCAGAGAACACCCTGTGAAGTACAGGTGCGTGAAGACTCCAGTAAGACCATAGAGTGGAATATTTGAAGTGATAAGACACTGGGAACAACAGCCTTGCTGTGAAACCTGCTAGTAGAAGAGAGGGGATTTGGATACCCAGTGCCTCGTGAAAACAGAGGCCTGAAGCAAATTCCAACAATAGTGACTAATGTGCATGCTGCTGTCAGAAGTGCATTACCCTTACAGACTTAACAAATAAACTGCCATAGACACTGACGCGAACATCAAGATTGCAAACTGTGGCTTCAACAGCAAATTCATCTTTTACAACCTGGATACTTTCTGGGACAGCTTGACACCCTCCTAAAGTAGACTCACAGAGCCTGGGGCTTACATGCACTTGTGCCTTTTGATCTACAGAGATTCAGGGAACTGCCAGAGCGGTGTAGAGCAGGAGATATGGCACTTGGCCTATGTGGCCATGGTTAGACAAATGCTTTCAAAGACCAACTCATAATAAGTTCCAGATGAACCCATTGGTAAGTGTGGGTCATCACAGTGAGGAATTTATACAGTATGGGGGGGTGTGTGTGTCACATCCTCTTTTCAAGTTACAGACAAGACTCCTTAATGGGCAAGAAATTTAGACAATGGCTTCCTATGTCTTCTCCAGAGCTTGGAGCTGGACAACTCTTCTGGCGCTTGGAAGGGCAGCCTTCAGACAATCTGACCAACCACCGCAACACATCCCTATCCCATAAGGTACAACTTAGGCCGTCTGCTAACCTCAAGGGGTACAGCTTCAGCAGCCTGCCCACGCACCTTTCATTGGTTCCCTTAGAATCCTTACAGGAGCAACACAGATCCTGAGAACAAGGAGATAGAGTGGAGGCCCCCACAACCTCGCACCTGCCAGCTGCTCCAATTCAGACTGACAGAGAAAGACATATCCATCTCCCCCCTCCAATTGTCTCCCAACCTCTCCTCCGAGAAAGCAGGCCCCTCCACCACATGTTACAACAGGAATTCCCCACCTTTGATACAGCCAGCCTTGACTAAAACATCCGTGCAGGCTGAGAAGGCAGGGGCTGATCCATGGAGCACGGCTGTGACATCTCCTGGCTGGCCACAGCTACAGTCTTCCCTATGGTCTCTCCCTCCACCCAGATGATAGATAACAGCACAAGTGACAGAGCTCCAGATAAACCAGCTCCCCGAGGTATGTCCGAAAGGAAATCCATCCTCACTGGGCAGCGTAGACCTGTGCTGGCTTGAGATGCTGCGCCCAAGGACCTGGCTACAGCCTCATCTTCTAAGACCACCAGGGGCCCGATCTCGGCTCCTTGAGCAATCTCAGGATCAACTACATAGGAAGAAACTGCTGCTTTAAGGGTTCCAAAAAGAATCTGAATGACTTTGAAGACAAACACACAGTGATGATGCTCATCCTGGAAAAAGTCACGTGCTCTGCTGCATTTTTGGGTACAGAGGGCCTGAAGCTCCTGGGTCCAGGTAGGTTCCTTGTTTGGCACTGGCAGCTGCCTGGTGCTGGGAGCACCTTGCATGGTAAGCTCCAAGCGGCTTCACTAAGGGAGCTCAGTCCTTCGGTCTGAATCTCCATGGTTTTAAGGAGTGAGCATCTCCTGGCTGGGCACCTTGTGGTGGTGAAGCCTTCCCTCGCATGCTGGTCTCAATTTTTGATAGTTCCATCGATCAGCTTCTGTGGGAAAGAGAGGAGATGCTGTAAAGTAACCTAGCTGGAGAGAGCAGGATAGCATCAAGCTGTAAGACTGAATTCTGGGAAAAAAAAAAAAAAAAAAGACTGAGTTCCGGTCCTGCCCCAGCCAGGATCCATAGCACCACTTGCCTGGCAGGGATTAAGGTGGACAGAGGAACAGGAAGATCTGCTAGAGGGCCCTTCTGTGTGCTCTGAGCAGCTGAAGGCCGACCTTTCTTTTGGAAGCAGAGATGGCCATCTGTCTCCCTTGGGCCAGGGTCTCTCAGGTGTCTGCATCATGAGAGAGCCAGCCTCTAAAGCACTGGCTGTCCATTACTTTTCCATGCTGGCACCAGCTGGCACCAGCAGTAGCCCAGTACCAGCAAGTCCACAAAACATCCTGTCCCCACCCTCATCCCTACCCACATCCCTATTCCTTCTCTTCCTGACACAGGGCATGGGAGACCAATGGGCAAAGCAATTCTCAATCTGTGCATCTCAGGGCTGGTATGGGAGTTGGTCACCATATTTCCCCAATCTGGCTGAGACTTTAAAGGTCAAGGGTCAAGGGCTCCCCGAGTCAATGATCTTTGGGGAGGAAAGTCTGAGTCCCTGAAGTTGCATCCATCCTATATGCAGATTCTTTTATTTATTTTTATTTATTTATTTATTTTGGGGTTTTTAAATCAGAGTTTCTCTGTATACCCTTGGCTGTCACCGGGCGGTGGTGGCTTATTCCTTTAATCCCAGCACTTGGGAGATGGGGGCAGGAGGACTCTGTGAGTTTGTGGCCAGCCTGGTCTGCAGAGAGAGTTCCAGCACAGCTAGAGCTGTTACACAGAGAAACCATGTCTCAAAAAACCAAAAATAAACAAAACAAAACAAAACCTACACATATACACAAAACAAAACAAAACAAAACAAAACAAAAAAACCCCGAAACAACAGAAAAAACAACCTTGGCTGTCCTGGACTCTCTTTGTTGACCGGGCTGGCCTCAAACTCACAAGAGATCTGCTTGCCTCTATCTTTCGAGTGTTAGGATTAAAGATGTGTGCCACCCACCACCCACCCCCCTCTATATCCCCCACTCCCACCCTGCCTCCATCCCCCACTCCCCCCACCCCTGGCTACGTGCAGATTCTTTTTTTTAATTTAAGTAATTTATTCAGATTGCATCTCAAATGTTATCCCCTCACTTGTATCTTCCCGTTCCCCTGTCCTCCCTCTTTCATCCTATTCCTCTCCCATAGGTCTGTGACAGAAGGGGGCCTTCCCCACTATAAGATCACAGCCTACCAGGGCTCTTCCTGGTAGCCTGCCTTACTCTTCCTCTGAGTGTCACCAGGTCTTCCCACCAAGGGGACATGGTCAAATAGGGGGCACCAGAGTTCATGTCCGAGTTAGTCCCTGCTTTCCACACAATTGTGGAGAATGTGCTGTCCATTGGCTAGATCTGGATAGGGGGTCTAGGTTTGCTGCATGCATTGTCCTTGGTTGGTACAGTAGTTTGAGCTGACCCGCCTAGGTCCAGATCCGCCAGCCTTAATGGTCTTCTTGTAGGTTTCTAGGACCTTCTGGATCCTTCTGTTTCCCCATTCTTCCTTACCTCTCTCACCTAGAGTCCCAATAGGAAGTCCCAATATCAGTCCCAATCTCCAGCTAAGTGCAGACTTTCATGGGATATCTCTGTTGGGCTAGTGTCCAATTATAAGTAAGTATATGCCATGTGTATCTTTCTGGAGCTGATTAACTCACTCAGGATGATCATTTCTAGTTCCATCCATTAATTATGTGCAGATTCTTTTTTGTTTTGTTTTGTTTTGGGGGGGTGAGACAGGGTTTCTCTGTGTAGGCTTGGCTGTCCTGGACTCTCTTTGTAGACCATGCTGGCCTCTAACTCAGAGATCCATCTGCCTCTGCCTCCCCAGTGCTGGGATTAAAGGCATGCGACACCATGCCCAGCAACATGCAAATTCTTTTTTTTTTTTTTTTTTAACATGCAGATTCTTTTAGGGAACAAATGCTTACTAATATTTTAGGAGGGCAGCAAACACATCGATTTCCCCCTTTGAAACTGGGACCAGTTCAGAGAAACTCTGTCTCAAAACAACAACAAAAAAGAGAAAGAAAGAAAGAAAGAAAGAAAGAAAGAAAGAAAGAAAGAAAAGAGAGGAAATTGGGACCAGTGAATGTCCTAGTTTATAAAATTATTTACACTGTCAGAGAGACATTACAAGAAACGGAATTACCTTCTTGAGAGAGCTACCTAAATGACACTTATTTGGGTGTTTGGTTAAATACTACTGTCAGCTAAAAATATTTTCTTGTTGCTGGGTGTTTTGTTTTGTTTTGTTTTGAGACAGGACCTTATTATGTAGTTGTGGCTGTCCAGGAACTCACTATGTAAACCAGGCTGGCTTCTAATTTATGGAGATCCACCTGCCTCTGCCTTGAGTGCTAGGATTAAAGGTTTGGTTTTGATTTTTCAAGACAGGGTTTCCCTGTGTAGCCTTGGCTGCTCTGGACTCACTTTGTAGACCAGCCTGGCCTTGAACTCACTGCAATCCACCTGCCTCTAGAGCCTCCCACGTGCTGGGATTAAAGGCATGTGCCACACTGCCCAGCTGTGTGTGTGTATTTTTGTTTTTTGTTTTTGTTTTGTTTTTTGTTTTTTGTTTTTTTGAGACAGGGTCTTGTGTAACCCTGTCTGGCCTGAAACTCACTATGTAGCTGAGACTAGCCCTGACCTCCTGGTCCTCCCTTGTACACTGCTCAAGTGCTGGGATTACAGGTGTGCACCTGGCTATAATTTTTATGAGCCAGAGTTCGTGGTAGAGAGATGTGAGCAGGCAGGTATGGAGGGTGAAGAGAAGAAGAGTATTCAAATCATAACAGTGTAATCAGGTAACTTCTTTTTCCAGCTGCAACTGTAACACTAGTGTAAGTGAACCCATCACATTTTCAGGTATTCAAACAAATCCCCACTCGGTTTCTATTTGCTTAAAGAGAGTTCCTGTCACTGGTACCCAAGCGAGGCCAGGATAAACAGTTATTTGTCTTTTGTAGAGTTTTGGGTTGCTGCATTGATGTGCTGAGTATCAAACCATTATTTGAATAAAACTGCACCCAGCAGGACACTATGGTGTACCCCTTTAGTCCCAGCCAGTCCCAGAGATGCCCAAAGATCTCTTGAGCCCAGGAGTTCAAAGCCTGCCTGAGCATAGCATCTCAAAATGTTGGCTAAAAACAAATGTAAATTTAAGAGCCCGGCATGGTAGCACATGCCTTTATTCCCATCACTCAGGAGGTAGAAGCAGGCAGATCTCTGAGTTTGAGGTCAGCCTGGTCTACAGAGTGAGTTCCAGGACAGCCAGGGCTACAAAGAGAAATTCTGTCTCCAAAAAAGCAAAAACAACCAACCAAAAAAATTAAATTAAAGAGTTGGGCATGGTGGCTCAAGCCTTTAATCCCAGCACTTAGGAGGCAGAGGCAGGCAGATCTCTGTGAGTTCAAGGCCAGCCTGGTCTACAAAGAGAGTCCAGGACAGCCAAGATAACATAGAGAAACCTTGTCTCGAAAAACCAAAAATCCAAATTAATTAATTAATTAAATTAAAAAGGTTTAATTGGGGAAAAAAAGAGAGACTCAAGCTAGCACTTAAAGGAGCAAGAGAATCAGGACATTAAGGCCAGTCCTTAGGGCTACATACTAAGAAGTCAGGGGCCAGCCTGGGCTACATAGCAAGACCTTGTCTCAGAAACAAACAAACAAAACCAAAGGCTGGGTATTAGGAGAGCTGGGGAGATGGCTCACTCACTGAGGTGCTGTTTCAGAGAATGAGGATCTAAGTTTGGAACCCTAACACCCTTGAGGAGAGCCAGGTGCAGCCACGTGTGTTGTGATTCCAGCACTGGGCAGGCTGAGGCAGGAGGATTCCAGCCTAGCCATATTGCAAGTATGCCCCAATCTTCAAAGTTAAGATGGGTTTCTCTGTGTAGCCCTAGCTGTCCTTGAAATCACTCTATTGACCAGGCTGGCCTTGAACTCATGGGCCTTTGCTGGCCTTAACTTTTGTTGACATTTGAGATGTCTCCCATTAGTCATCAAAGAATGAATGTGGACATTGACTTCCACTTGCCCACTAAAAGGTCACTAACAGTAAAGAAATTGAGCTTAAAGGTCAAACTCAGAATAAATAGGCCGTGCAAGGAGAAGCAGCAGTGCAATTTTGAAAGCAAGAACCGTACATATATATATATATATATATATATATATATATATATATATATATATGTATATATGTATATGTATGTATATGTATGTGTATATATATGTGTGTGTGTGTATGTGTGTGTGTGTATATATATCCAAGAAATCCCAACATCCTCTCCTAGTCTCCAAGGGCACTGCAAGTACATTTTTGCATGCGTGTGTACACACACTCTTACACCAATGCACACTGACTCATATACATACTCTTATTCATACACACACTGACCCAAACACATATACACACATACACAAACTCACTTTTACACATACTCATGTCACACTCTCATACACACACATATACACACATTCACATACTCATATACACACACATACACTCACTCATACACATATAATTTAAATACTAAAATATATTTATGAAATTGGAAGAGAGAGAAATTATGTCAGCAAGATGTACAGGCAACTTGCTCCCCTGCTGATTTTGTTGTTGTTGTTGTTTGTTTGTTTGTTTGTTTGTTCGAGACAGAGTTTCTCTGTGTAATAGCCATGGCTGTCCTGGAATACTCTTTGTAGACCAAGCTGGCTTCCTACTCACAGAGATCCACCTGCCTCTGCCTCCCCAGGGCTGAGATTAAAGGTGTGCGCCACCCTGCCTGGCTCCCTGCTGAGTTCTTAAAAACTCTGAAAAGCAAGCTGGGGAAAGAGTTCAGTCAGTAAATTGAGGACTCAGGTGTGATCCCCAGAACACACATAAAAAGTCAGGCCTGGTAGCACACACCTGTAACCCTAGTGCCGGAAAGGCAGAGGCAGGACAATCACCAGGGTTTGGTGTCCGACTAGCCTATCCTAATTGGTGAGCTTCAGGTCCCGGTGGGAGAGAAGACTGTCTCAAGAACAAGATGGGAGTCAGGAGTGGTGGCGCATTAATCCCAGCACTCGGGAGGCAGAGGCAGGTGGATCTCAGAGTTCGAGGCCAGCCTGGTCTACAAAGCAAGTCCAGGACAGCCAAGGCTACACAGAGAAACCCTATCTTGAAAAACAAAGAAAAAGAACAAGATGGACAGCTCCTGAGAAACAACGCCCAAGGATCACACACACACACACACACACACACACACACACACACACACACACACAAACATAGGAATACACACAAGCCCTGGAGTGATAAGTCCGGAGTACAAGGACTCACTGCTGGTATGATTCACAATGGTTCCGGTCTGCTCACTGGAAGCTACTCTCCCGGACTTCAGGGTCCCAGTAACCCCTGCAGGCAGTGAGGCTGTCCTGAAAATGAGGGGAAAATCAGTGAAAGCCCAGGTGGGAGGAGCCAGCCACGCCCCTCCCCCACCCCTTAACCCCCATCTGCTTGGCATCCTGGATGGTAGCAGTTAATTTGGGTGCGCCTTACAGGCTACCTTTACTTTTTTTCTGGTAGAAGTTCAAATTGCATTTCCTTTCTGGGCGGCGGTTTGGTAACGTATCAGAATCCTTAACCGTGGTGGTTAGGGCGCGAGGACCCCCGGCTTCGGCCTGTCACGGGCTTCTTTGACTTCAGCTCCATCTCCAGGGGGACTCCGGGGCCGACCCAGAGTTTGCCAGAGCTGCAGGAGGTGTTTGGTCACTCAGAGATACTTGCGCAAAACAAAATTCTATCGAAAACTGCCCAACGAGGCGAAAAAGATATTGGATGCTATAGCCAAAGCGCAAACGGTATTGCCAAGCAGGAAGAGTTTAGAATAATAGCAAACGACTGTTATGCGCAGTTTGCGACAACATTGTGAAGGAGGGCAAAAGTGATGGAAGGCGGGCATTGTTTCTGACTGGACATGTAACCCTTCGTTGCTAGTTCTCGATCGCTGTTCTGTGGATCTACCAACTGTTGTTTGTAAACCAGCCTCAGAGACCGAAGATGGCCATTGGCCTCCCAGAGTATGGGAGACTCCAGGACAGGGCTCGAAGGGAGCAAGCGCTCAGCTTCCACCCGCTCGCTGAGCCAGCTGGTGCAAGGAAAGCAATCGGGGCGAAGGGGAGCCTAGCACAAAAC
Organism: Acomys percivali; assembly: GCA_907169655.1. Classification (NCBI taxonomy): domain Eukaryota; kingdom Metazoa; phylum Chordata; class Mammalia; order Rodentia; family Muridae; genus Acomys; species Acomys percivali. The sequence continues at coordinate 56,087,994 of OU015757.1, forward strand.
AGTTTGTAGTCTATTATCCAAGAAGACCTAACAGTCATCAATACGATCAAACTGAACAACAGGGTCAAAATATGAGAGAAGAGAAAACCCATTTAAGAAAACCACACAAAGAATAAATCCATTAGAGTGGGATACTCCAGCACCCACCTGACGGTGATTGCCCGATCAGACAGGAAACGCACAAGGCCAAGTGTAAGCCAGCCCGCGAGAAGTGATCCCCAGCTGTTGACGTTGAAGAGCACTCATTTGACAAGTGTGGGTGAACATTATTCACTCAAGTCTCGTTCTAGACCAAAAACTATACTTCAGCAAGTTTAAAAACCGAAGTCCTACAAAACCAGCCTCAGTGCCTGGTTCCATGGCATATGCTCTCATCACACGGGAGACGGAGACTCCAGAGCTGTGAGCTGGAAGCTAGCTTGGGCTGTTAGCAAGACCCTATCTGAAAGCAAATAGACACATGCTCTCAGAGTTCAGGAACAACACAGACATAGCCAGGAAACACCCAAACAGTTGACCATTGCAAAACTGTTCTTCTAAGCTGGTGGTTGTGTCTCTAGTCCCAGCTACTTGCAAGCAGAGGCAGGAGGATTTTTTTGAGTCCACAAAGTTCAAGATCATCCTCTCACCCTCTCAAAAGTGCAAAAAATCAAAGAAACAACAACAAAAACCCCAAACGAAACCAAACCTATGTATTTCTAAATAGCTCATGGGTCAAAGAAATCTCAAAAGTAACCTGAATTTATTATCCATCTATCTATCTATCTATCTATCTATCTATCTATCTATTTATTTATTTTTGGTGTTTGAAGACAGGGTTTCTCTGTGTAGCCTTGGCTGTCCTAGAAGTAGCTCTGTTGACCAGGCTGGTCTTGAACTCAGAGATTCTGCACTCCCCCTGAACCCTGACCCAAGTGCTGGGATTAAAGGTGTGCACCACCACCACCTGGCTGAATATTTTAAACTGAATGAGAATGTAGTTTACTGCTCTTAGCGACGGGGAGACCTCTCAGATCTAACCTGCGGAGGACAGCAGACAGCACAGACTTACTTCTTCAACCTTTCCTCAAGCCTTTGAATAAAGCGTTTTTAACAACAGCTGCTACAGTTTATTAAAATGTGTATGATACAACCGAAACAGGGTTAGAGGGGGATCTAAAACAGTGAGCAGCATGTGTGAGAAAACAGAGGCCTGCCTGGTACAGGTGCCTGCAGTCCTAGCATGCACTTAGGGAGCCGGAGTGTAGGGGAGAGGGCTGAGGGTGTAGGGGAGGAGCAGGCTGAGGATGCAGTTGTTGGAGTCCTTACTTAGTCACAGAGCCACCAGGGGTTTGATTCCCGTTATGATACAAACAAACATGGTGGCACAGGACTGTTATCTCAGCACTTAGAAGACAGAGGTAGGAGGATTCAAAGTCCAAGGTCAGAGTTCAGACCTCATCTACATAGCACGTTTGAGACCAGCCTGGGCTACATAAACTCCTCTCTACAACAACAAAACCAACAACCAGACTATAAGCCCAAACAAAGCAAGCAAAAAGCAAAAACAAAAAACAAAAAACAAAAAACAAACAAACAAACAAACAAACAAAAAACCAAAAAAACAATAAAGCAAAAGTCGATGACACTAAAACAGGAAAGTGATAGAGAAATTCGAGTTTTCAGAAGAGATGAAACAACACTTTCTCCTGGCTAACCAAGAAAACAAAAAGATGTGAGCTGCCGATGCTAGAAATAAAAGAGAGCTCATCAGTCCTGACCACAGCATCTGTGGTTTTCTTCAGTGTGCTGAGTGCGTGAGGAGGCAGTGGTACCATGGCTTGCATGTGGAGGTCATAGGTTACTATGTCGGGAGTGGAGGTACCATGGCCCGCACACGGAAGTCACAGAGTAATATATAGGGGGTGGAGGTACCATGGACTACAGGTAGAGGTCATAGGGTAATATGTAGGCGTCAGTTCTTTCCTTTGACCACGTGGGTCCTGAGCATCAAACTCAGGCCATCAGGCTCTATAACGAAGGAATATCACAAACAAACAATTTTACTTTCAACCTCAGCTTAGAGGACATGGACCTTGGCCAGGTGTGGTTCCTCACATCTGTCATTCCAATGCTCAAGAGAGCAGGGAAGAGTTACTGTGAGTTCAAAGCCAGCCTGGGATACAGCCTAGGCTATAGAGTAGGACCCTATCACAGACCAAGAATAAAAGGAAAGAGTGAAGGGAGCAACCAGTTCCTTGAGAGACACCATCTACCAAACCTCACTGAAAGACAAATCAGTCATGTGCCTGTTTTGAAGACTGCACAACCAATAGCCTTCCAAAACAGAAAGCATTGAGCCTGAGCAGATTTATGGGTGACAGCTATCAAATAGGGAGGGAATAACTTCACTTCTCTTCTTAGAAGCTGAAGGAAGGAAGATGCTTGATCTGTGAGCCCAGCCTTGTTGGTGGAATCTATGATTGGGGCTGTTTGTGTTAATCCCCCAATGCCAACAGTATTGCAGAGTTCATTAGGATGTAAGGGGTCTTTTTGGCTGGAATTAGAGCTTTAAAAATGGGCTGGGGATGTGGCTGAATTGGTAGAGCACTTGCCTATCATACACGAAGCCATGGGTTCAATCCCTAGCACTGAATAAAGCAGACAAGATAACACATACCTGAAATCCTACCAGAAAGGCCAGAAGTTCAAGATCACTCTTGGCTACAAAGTGAGTGAGTTCCAGGTCAGTTACCTTGCATGAGACCCTGCCTCAAAAAGGGATTTCATACTACCATAGAAATCAATATGGAGGTTTTTCAATAAACTAACAGAGCTACCATCTCTCTCTCTCTCTCTCTCTCTCTCTCTATATATATATATATATATATATATATATATATATATATATATATATATATATATATATACATACATACAGTCATCCTGGGCATACACCCAAAGGAGTCTATATTCTGCTAGGAAGATACTTGGACATTCATGTTCGTTGCTGCTCTATTCACAATAGCAAGTAAACAGAATCAGCCTAGAAGCCCATGAGCAGATTAGTGGATAATGAACATTTGAAATGTATACACCAGGGAATTTTATTCAAATATAAAGAAAAATGAAGCTATAAAAATTTTAGGAAATCTGGGCGTAGTAGCGCATGCCTGTAATCACAGCACTAGGGGAGGCAGAGGCAGGTAGATCTCTGTGAGTTCAAGGTCAGCCTGGTCTACAAAGCAAATCCAGGAACTAGATAGACCTGGAAAACGTATGTTTTTATTTGATTTACTTGTTTTGGGAGGTGTACATGTGGAGGTCAAAGGGCAACTTTCAGGAATCAGTTCTCTCCTTCTACATACAAGCCTTGGAGATCAAATTCATGGGGATCAAACTTGGTGGTCAGCTATGTCAGCCAAGCATTTTTACACACAGAGCCATCTCACTGGCCTGAAAATATATCGAAGGAAGTAACCTAGGCTCAGAGAGAGAAATACTGCATGTCTCTTTCATGTGTGCATCCTAACTTCTGATTTGTGTGTTTGTGCATGAGTGTGAGTAAAAACTAGAAAGAGACCCACAGGAGGGGGAAGAGGCTTTAAGGGCTGGAATGAAATGTGGAATAGCATGATATGAAAGTGAAAATGGTAGCACTGGGGGTGGAAGGACAGAAGGAAGAAAACACCATGCGAGAGGCTAGTGGAAGAGCAACTGTTCACCACGCGAGTCCTTGTGTTCAACCCCAAGTGCCAAACGAATAAATAACCGAGGAAGCATGTTGATACAAGGGAGGGCAACCGAGGGTGCTAGAGCTCTCCTTTCTGCTCAGTATTTCTGTGAACCTAAAACTGTCCTCTCCAAATATAATTTACTAGTTTAAAAAAAAATGGGTTGGGGCCGGAGAGATAACTCCACCATTAAAGCCGTTATTACTCTTGCAGGGGCCCTGGGTTTGTTTACCAACATCTACATGGTGTCTCACAACCATGTAATTCCAGGGATCTGCCACGACTACGTGCATGTGGTGCACGTATGTACATGCAGGCACACACTCATGTACATAAAATAAATCTTTAAAATGAGAAACATCTAGAAAAGTCTCCAGGCAAGAAAGCCACATGGTGAGTCAGGCATGGTATCACAGCATGTGAGAGGTGGATGCAGGAGGATCAGCAGTGAAGGCTAGCCTCAGCCACATAGCAGATTCTGGGTAAGCTCCAGCTACATGAGACCATGGAGGATGGAGGAGGAAGGTTTTAGTGGCACTGTCTGGTGGCAGCATGGAAAGACACAGAGTCAGGGGACATGTACCAAGCCTGGCATCATAGTAACCCAAGGCCCAAGCAGATGCTCACAGTAAGAAGAAGAAGGAGGAGGAGGAGGAGGAAAAGGAGGAGGAAGAAGAAGAAGAGAAGAAGAAGAAAGAGAAGGAGGAAGAGGAAGAAGAAGAAGAATTAGAAAGAAGAAGGTGAGGCTGAAACATACGCAGGGTACTAAGTAGGTAAAACAGTTACGGATTGGAAACTGTGACCCTGTGACACTCAGTTTCCTAGATTAGTGTCTGGGAGGACACTTGCGTGCTGGGCTGACAAGTGTGCCTCACTGCACCCAGACTAGGCTGGTCTTGGTGTGATGCATGGCTGTCTTTCACTGTTTGGCTTGTTTCTGCCCTGCTGCCTGAGCATGTGATCACAGCAATGGTCTGTGAGACTGGAGTTGGTTCCTACCCAGAAGAAATCATAGGCTGCAATAGGTAGAATAAGGAAACAGCTTAGGTTTTTTGTTTTGTTTTGTCTTGTTTGTCTTGCATAGTTCTGCTTTTAAAAATTCATTCTATAACCAATGGGGTATGTCAAGCTATGTTTCGGTCCTGGTGGAAGGTGAGACCCGATTTTCACAAGCTGCCCTCTGACCTCCACTCACAAATGTTTTCTCCCCAATGTGAACACATGTAGCTTAAAAAAAAAAAAAAAAAAAGAATTGCCAGATGTAGTGCTGCATATCTTTAATCCAAACATTTGGGAGGCAAAACCAGCCTGGTCTGTTTAGAGAGCTCCAGGCCAGTCAGGGCTACACAATGAGACTCTGTTTCAAAATAAACAGATATTCTAGCACTGGCCCAACACACATGTCCATTGGAAAAAGAAACAGAATAAAAGGATTAAGCTGAGCTTGACAGTAGCAGTTTAAGTAAACACACAGGAGAAAGAGGAGGCTGACTGGAGATGTCAGAGCAGAGCTATAGGATAGTTGCTGCCTTGGTAGATGTCTACACAGTGCAGTGGGCATCAGACAATCTGAGTGTGCTCCTGCAGACACCAGAGCCCTCAGAGGCAGATACAGGAAGAGGAAGCCATGAGTGAGTTGTAAAGTCAGTTCCTGGCATTTTCTTCAATGATGACAAGAATTCTCTCGAGGGACCAAGAATAATTTCACCTATTTGGGGCGGGGGGGGGGGGGAACGTGGTCTAGCTGTATAGCCTAAACTTGCCTAAAACTTGCAATCCTCCTGCCTCCTAAATTCTGGGACTACAGGTGTACAGGCCTGGCTCTTGCTGCATTTTTGCCCTGATTGTTGTATTACATAAATGGGAGTTGGCTTTGAAATCAGGTTTTGTGTGGAGCATTTTTCACTGAGAAGTGTTTTTGTCGCCATCTGGTGGTCAGTGCTGGCGTTGCACTCTTCCCTAGGCCAGTTCAATTAGAGTGGCTGGAACAGGATCCAAGGCCAGCATCTAAAACACAACAAAAAAGGCAGGCACGGTGGTGGCACACGCCTTTAATCCCAGCACTTGGGAGGCAGAGGCAGGTGGATCTCAAGTGAGTTTATATTAGTCAGCCTAGTATAAACAGTGAGAGCCTGTCTGAGAAAAGAAAAGAAAAGAAAAGAAACGAAAAGAAAAGAAAAGGGGGTGGGAGGACAGGACTGGCAAGATGGTTCAGCCAATGATGCATTTGCCGCCAAGCCCAAGGACCCACATGGTGGAAAGAGAACCACCCGCATATTATCCTGATCCACATTGGTGTTCTGGCATGGCACCCTCCTCACATACACACCCAACACACACACACACACACACACCCCTAGGTGTGATGGGGCTAGGGGGCCAGCCAGCATCACCTAATCAGGGAGCCCCAGGACAATAAAAAATGCTGTTAAAAAATGTGGAGCCAGGCGATGGTGGCAGACGCCTTTAATCCCAGCACTTGGGAGGCAGAGGCAGGCAGATCTCTGTGAGTTCAAAGCCAGCCTGATCTAAAAAGTGAGTCTAGGATAGCCAGGGTGACACAGAGAAAACCCTGTCTCAAAAAACCAACAAAAACAAAACGTGGAAAGCACCTGAGGAGTGGCACCAGAAGATCTCTGAGCACACATGTGCACTCCCATGAGCACATACACATTTAAAAATATTAAAGTAAGCTGGGTGTTGTGGCTCATGCCTTTAATCCCAGCACTCCGGAGGCAGAGGCAGGTGGATCGCTGTGAGTTCGAGGCTAGCTTGGTCTACAAAGTGAGTCCAGGATAGCCAAGGCTATACAGAGAAACTCTGTCTCAAAAAACAAACAAACCAAAAATTAAAGTAAAAAAATAAAAATAACGTTTCATAACTGATGGGAGTCCCAGGAGATGAACAGGAACTGAAGACAGATGGTTTCACTACTAGAAAAAGATGCTAACACCTCCCTTCCGCCTACATAAAGCGGTATTATATCCATGTATACTCACTAGTGACACAAAACTTCAGGGAAGATTCCTCGTGTTTTTGTTCTCTTAAAGACAGATTCTTCCTACATAGCCCCAGCTACTCTTGGTTCTCAAGGCTTTGATTGCCCAGTGTTGGGATTTCAGGCGCACAGTCAGACCCAGTTGTGTGCAAACTCTAAGCTTTGTATTTCTCCCCTCAAATGCATGCCAATTTCTCAAGACACATGTGTGTTAACTTGAGAAGTGTATGCCAACTCTTAGGGACCTTAAACAAATGAACCCCAAACTCCTCTTTGGAATATACTCCTTAGGCACATGGTGGTGCGGCCCTGTAGTCTGAGCCCTAGAGGTAGGGTAGGAGGGTGAAGAGATTGACGTGAGGCCAGCCTGAATTCCAGGTCAGCCCTCACAAGAAAGGATAGCTCACTCTGTCCCCACTTCCACCCTTTTAGAGATAGGGTCTCGCTGTGTGGTCCTGGCTAGTTTGCAACGCTCCACATAGACCAGCCTGGCGTCAAACTTAGAGATCTCACCTGCCAAGGGCCTGGCTGTGCTGCCCTTGTGTGAGGCATCTCGTACCTTCCACATTATGCTCTCCTGACTGCAGTCACAGGGCCTCTCTGCTCTTCCATGACCCGGCTATGAACGCATGCATTTTTTAATTTTTAATTTTTAATTTTTTAATTGAGACAGGGTCTCCCTGTATAGCTTTGGCTGTCCTGGACTCACTTTGTAGACCAGGCTGGCTCCGAACTCACAGCGATCCGCCTGCCTTTGCCTCCCAAGTGCTGGGATTATAGACGTGCGCCACCACACCTTATTATCCCAAGATCATATGCTGTGCTTCTCTTCATTTTTGTCACTATGATAAACAGTCCTAATTGAGTTGAGAAGGGTTCCCTTCTGAAGGTACTAAAATACTAAAGTAAAATTGGTAAAACTTCTTTAATTGAGTGTATGCACAGGGAGGAGAGCTTTAACTAAGAACTCACTCTTTCAGAACAGATGATTAAACCTTGTGTCTGGGTAACCTGCTTTCCCAGCAGCGGCCTTGCTCGGCAAGGGTTTGGTCTCCAACACGGAGGCTCCCGTCTTACAAGAATCCTAAGCGTCTGAACCGGAGCTACTTACTAGCTGCTGTTCCTTACGTGTGGGTACCCAGCCGTGCACAGACTGACAGAGCAAGAAATCCTGTTAGATGAAAATCCGGTCAGGAACACTGAGCAGGGGCCGCTAGCTAGAAGACGACACCGAGGGCAGAGTTCTGGGTCAGATTTATTGTAAACAGGGTAACCCCAGGACTGGGCCATACCGGCAGGGTCACATGCTCTTACACATCAAGTCTCTGGTGACTCAGGACTTCTTCACAAGCCTCACTGGTGAAGCTTGAGCGCACCGTGGCGGCAGTCTCTGGGTAGTCTGGTACTGTTCACGGACCTCAACCTGGGCCCCGAGATGAACCCGTCAGGATGTCAAGTGACACACAGGAGCTCTGGAACACACTTAGCACGGACGTGCAGGTTCACGGAAGACAACATGCAATTGTTTCCCAATCTCTTCACGTGCCTTTCTCATACAAATGACAAACTTTTGACTGTACCCATGGTTTTCTTTCTTTCTTTCTTTCTTTCTTTCTTTCTTTCTTTCTTTCTTT
>OU015757.1:56121009-56148858 GCA_907169655.1 Acomys percivali
ACACACACACACACACACACACACACACACACACACACACACACACACACACATTTATTTATTAACCCATGCGCACATCCCTGGGCACATATTCAGACACACACAGGCAAGCAGGCACACAGGTGTATATGTGTACATATATCCCTGAGCAAGTTTTAGAAATTTTAAAATGAACCAATTCCAATTATGACGTCTTTCCTTAACGACCCTTCTGGATAAACCTCTAACTTCTCCAGATCCCCAAATCCTGACGGCTAAGACGACCCTCCTACTAAGAGCTGACATAAATCACTTTAGAAAGGGATGCCCACTACTGCAAGGAAGAATGGGCTCTGGTTCTCAGGACTTCTTCACAGCCTTTTCTTGTCTAGGAGAAATCTAGCGGTTATTATTTCAAGACATGGATGCTTAAGAACAGAAAACAACAAAAACGTAACTGTTGATTTTCTAAGTTGGTTGGCTAAATTCAATTACATACCTGAAAATTTCAAAGTTGAGACAAGCTTTCGGCAAGAAAAATTTATCATCTTGTTTGAACCACAGCTTACTCATGGCTGTATCCTGAGACAGGGAAACACTTTGGTTAGGGAAGCAGAGTTCAATTCCACAGAAGTATCCACTCAAAGCCCTCTTGACGCTAAGGGACAAAGGGTGCTGTTCTGAAGGTTGCTGCTAGACAACTTTGAGGCACCCAGGTTAGCGAGCAGAACAGAGAGAAGCCTGCCAGCCCCTGTGACAGAGAGAAGCCAGCCCTCTGTGTCCCTCCATAGGGAGATGAGAGCGTGGTGGAGAAGAGAGATGGGCGACATCGGTTCCAACTGGTCTGGCATCATCTTTCTGGACACTGGCAGCCTAAGAGACACAGGATACCTCTTGGATCAATGTGTCAGACAGCCCCTAGGGCAGTGGTTCTCAACCTATGGGTTGTGACCTCTTGAGGAGGGTCACATGTCAGATATTTACATTATGATTCATAACTAGCAATATTACAGTTATAAAGTAGCAATGAACTAATTTTATGTTGGGGGTCACCATAACATGAGGAACAGTATAACATCACAGCATTCGGAAGGTTGAGAACCACTGCTCCAGGCTGACCTAGAACCCTTGTTGGCTGGAAATCACACCCTTGTATAGTCCTGGTCTAATCAGTTAGTCTGCCTAACTAACAGAAACTGACAGACTCAATGGCGTCCCCATGATTTAATGGTAACACTCTGGCTCCCACCTTGGTCACTCACTTTCCCCTTTCAGTCAATCTGGGGATAGACAGCTGCCGTGTCAAACAGCTGTATGGACTTGAGAAGTGTGTGTGCTGAGGACCTAAGCCTGTTAACAATCACAAAACTGAACCTGGGAAAGGATTCCCCAGCCCTAGGTTTGCCTTCCAAAGACACAACACCTCACCATAACCTCATTACTGAACTTGAACCAGAACTGCCAGCCCATATCATTTCCAGAATGCTGACCATCAGAAAGTACATCTTTGTGATTTTAACTGACTTTTAAAAAGACTGGTTTTGAAAATAAATGATTTAATGTGCTCACCACTTTACTCTGAGAAGCACTTACAACAGCCCAGCCAGCCATGGGGGCACAAGTGCAATGTCAGCTTCTGGAAAGCGAGGGGCCACTGATGAGGCTAGTCTCAGCTACACTGGGTGCAAGGCCACCTGAGCTACATAGCAAGACCCTGTCCAGGAACACAAGGACTAGGGACGTGGCTCAGCAGTGGAGTTCCTGCCTGGCATGTGCAAGGCCCTGGGTTCAAGCTGCAGAATGTACAAACAGATAAAGAGCGGAGGTACAGCCGCAGTAGCAGAATGTGTGTGTAACTCGAACACAGCCCCGAGTTCAGTTTCTAGCACCTCCACCCAGAAAGAGGCAGTCAGTGAAGTCTCTCCTGTGCTTAACACCATAACTCATTAAAGTCTGATGCCTCACTAGTAACCTAGTTGCTTAAGATAAGTTAAATTTCATGTTCCTAGACAAGGGTTCTTATCAACTTTGCTTGGATATTGGATCATTTGAAGATAAAAACAATGGAAAGCAGGTGTCTACCGTCATAAGCTGTAGCTTGCGAGTTCAGAACCAGGAATATGCTGCAACTTTTCTACACACTTTATCCAAGGTGTGAAATAATGACTTGAAAAAAACTCTATGAAAAAGGAGGGGGAGCCCTCAGTCACCCTTCCCCGACTTGAAGTCCATGCGGCCACCATGCCACAGTCAGAATCTTTATACGTAGAGCAGTATACCCAACAGCCTCCCTCGGACCAACTCCTCTCACTACCTTGCATGACGCGGCACAAACCTGCTTCTTAGCAGGTCTTCAGTGCACATGGACAAGAGCCTTCAACCGACATACAACTAGAGCCCTGAATGTACTTTTCTGCAACAAAGCAATTGTCTAGATTCTATGTTGTTGTTTTTTGTTTGGTTGGTTGGTTTGGGTTTCTCTGTGTAGCCCTGGCTGTCCTGGACTCACTTTGTAGACCAGGCTGGCCTTGAACTCACAGAGATCCACCTGCCTCTGCCTCCCTGATTGCTGGGATTAAAGGTGTATCCCACCACGCCTGATTCTCCTGTTGCATTTTTAACTTCATAGTATTTCTTATATTCTTTTATAGCATTTCTGTCATCGCTTAGGATGTGATGAATCCTAAGTAAATGAAGTTCCAAATATAAGAAGTTGCCTTTATATCTCCATGTAACAGGTCCGAACTTTAAATTTAAGACCACTGATTCTGTAGTGTGTGCCTATAGAACAAGAGATGCAGGGGCTGAGGCAAGAGGATCACATGACCCTCAAGTGTCAGGTAATATAACCCTCCCCCAGCACGAATAAACAATCAAACAAAGCACAGATCTAACACATTACCTTAATTAGGGCAGGGTATGGCGTTGCATCTTTTTCTAATGACAAAATCTCAAAATTTGTAGGAATAAATTCATTCTTGGTTGGAAGTTTAAACTTCCCGTTCAGGTCAGCATTTTGCCATTTCTAGATGAACGATAAAGAACACATACACAAAAGAGATTACTAACATAACCAAAGAGTTAAACGGACTGTCTTTGGGCTGAGGCTAAACCCTGGTTTGATCTACAGCATCACACTGCAAAGCCAGGAATGATCCCCAGTTAGACAGCAGCCTGGATGACTTTTCAGCCAGCCAGGGCTACACAGTGAGAACCCTCAGGACTACAAACACACAGACGAAAGGTGCCTTTGCTCACTGCGTAAGTAAACATAATGGGGCTACAACCAGAATCTACTGATGAATTGTCTTTCTTTTCTTTCTTTCTGTTTTTGTGGGGGTTTTGTTTGTTTGTTTGTTTGTTTGTTGTTGTTGTTGTTTCTCCAGACAGGGTTTCTCTGTATAGCTATGACTGTCCTGGAACTTGTCCTTGAATGCATAGAGATCCGCCTCCCTCTGCCTCCCAAGTGCTGGGATTACAAGCATGAGCCACCACCACCTGGCTACTGATGGATTTTCGTGTAACTTGAGTTTATCTTTCTGGTACTGAGATTTTTTGCATACATCTATACATGTTTCCCCCCATCTTGCAGCTTCTAATTGCTGCTTAAAGAAAAATCTGAGTTCATGGAACACAGACTATGATAGGTGTATATCTGCCCAGGCACTTTAAAAATTAACCATCTACATAGGAATATTTAAACTCATACTTTCTATTATACTGTTGCCTTTATGATGGCCCAAAGGCCAGGGTAACAGGGCTTCTTTTACTTTGGTACTTTTAGTTTGTCCACTTATTTATTTTGTATATAGCTGTACACAGCGTGTGGTGCCTGTGGTGGTCAAGGGAAAACCTGTAGGAATAAATTCTCTCCTTCCACCCACTGTGGGTTCCGGGGATTGAAGCTGAGTTATCAGGCTTGGTAGCAGGTCCTTTACCCACTGAGCGCTCTTACCACCCCATCACTTCAGTCCTCCTTAGGGCCTGGCCCATATTTCTTCCAGAAGATATGCAAACTGTTAGGTAAGCCAATAATTCAAGACAAGTTTCAAACAAAGACACGGTTTGAATCTGGATTGACATATGAACTGGTTCCAGCAACGAAGTGGGACAGAACACAGGCCTTTGATTGTTGAATCCTGTTTATTGGCTGTTAAAGTTTCAGGCTCACAACCAAAAGACGGTTTATTATTAAAAACCCAAAAGGCCAAGCAAGGAACAGTAATCCTGGACTCAGTCACTTGCTACCCAGCTGAAACGTCACCGCTTTGCAGACACTGCAGCTTGGTTTTGGTGTCTTTTGGCATGGGGAGAGTACAGAACTGACCAGATTTTTAAACTACACTTAAGTTGCTAGAACCTCCAGATAAACTTAAAAGGAATTCTCCAGAGCAAGGCTGCTGTGGTCATATTTGGTAAACGGGAGGTTCTCTTTGTTTTTGGGTTATTTCAGCTCAGCACTTACTGAAGAGAGAGGAGTTTTCTTCAGTTTATGAATATGGATTTAGTCACACCCTGGAGGGCATCACAACGTCGGAGATTTTTTTTTTTCTTAAATTATTTCTTTTTCTTTTAGACCAGTGAGATGGCTCATCAGGCACTGGTCACACCAGCTCAGACACCTGCGCTCCATCCCTGGAACCCGTGTGGAGGAGGAAGGAGAAAAAGGACCACACAACGTTCTCCTCTGACCTCTACATACATACCACGCACACATAAGAAATAAATGTTTAAAAAATATTTATTTTGCTGTACTGTCATTGAAAAAAAAAAGTTTGGACTGGAGAGATGGCTCAGCAGTTAAATGCACTGGCTGCTCTTCCAGAGGACTCAGGTACAATTCCCAGCACCCACATGGCAGCTCATAACAGACGGTAACTCCAGTTCCAGGGTGTCTGGCACCCTCACACAGACATACATGCAGGCAAAACACCAATGCACATGGAATGAAAATTAAATTGAAAAAAAAAGAAAAAAGAAGAAAAGTTCATTACTTGTAAGATTTTCTGGTACTTTTGAGTAAAGTACCAAAAACTCAAAGGGTCCACAGCCAACAAGGCAAGAGGGGGAAAGGTTCTATGTATCTAAGCCTCAACCACTGGCAAATGCAGGAAGATGTAGTCTGAACACAACTGTTTGGAAACAACTCACAATTCTCTTATGTTGACAAAAAGAGTAGTGAGACAATGAGGGCAAAATATAATGCCACCGAAAAGTAAAGCCAGTATGAATTCCAGCCGGGACTGCAGCAGCACGGCCAGCTCTCTGAAGCTGGCGCCTGTCTCCCATGTCGCCTACTTCCTCCTCTCTCGCCTCCCGGGTGCCGTGTGATCGGTGTCTATCGTACTTCAGGGCTTGGATGCGTGAAGCCGAGAGACTATTGTACAGCCCTGGTGGTTTGATGAACACACGGGAAGGTGCGAGAGCACATCACGTCATATGAAACTCCATCTTTGCGCTCTTCCCAGGACAGTAAGGACAATGGCGGGCCACCGCTCTCCATACTCTGGGGCCCACGTTGAAGGATTGAGGGGACTCATGGTTCCTCATACCTCAGGCTTATTCACAGGCGACGTAAGCCTACCTGAATGACTTCTTCTGGTATAGCTTCTTGCTTGTACTGGGTTCCATACCATTGCTCTGTGCGGTCAGTTTTCCCTTCAAACGACTTGGAAACTATTGCCACTCTAGAGAAAAAGCCAACAGAAATAAGCCTGTAAATTTATGATACATGTTTGTTTAAACTCTGATCCGTGAAAATGTAAATGATGTCCGAGAATGGGGTGGGCCTTGTTCTGGTTTGCTTTCGGTTGCTGTGATAAACCCCAGAACCAAGAGCACCCCGAGGAAGAAACGGTTTATTTCATCTTACTGGTCCCAGTCCTTCATGGAGGGACAGGGCAGGAACCTGGGCACAGGAATGCAAGCAGAACTGTGGTGGGATGCTGCTTACAAGCTTGCTCCTCATGGCTCAACTCAGAACCACTGCTCAGCGAGCTAGACACTCACACCCACGTCGACTTTAGTCAAAGAGATGGACTGCCGGCCTGGTATGAGCCAATCTGATAGAGACATTTTCTCAACTGAGGCTCCCTTTTCTCCGCTGACCTTAGGCTTGTGTCACGATGACAAAAATTACCACTTCAGGCATCTGAAAACCCAACCAACAGGCAACACAAACCCAAGCACAGGCTTCAGAGCACAGTCTCACTATCCTTTGTTCACAGCCCATTGTTTAGTGTGAAAAAGACGGCTGCAGGGGAGACTTGTCTAGTCCTGCTAGTGACTAATTTTGGGGGGTTTTTGTGTGTGTTCCTGTTGTTTCTTTTCTCTTTCTTTCTTTCCTTTTCAAGACAGAGCTTCTCTGTGCAATAGCCCTGGATGTCCCGGACTTACTATGTAGACCAGGCTGGCCTCCAATTCACAGAGATATGTCTGTCTCTGCCTCCCAAGTTTTGGGATTAAAGGTGTGCGCCACCACCGCCCCCACCACCCAGCCACTATTAACTAATGTGAAAAAAAATTTTTTTTAAAGCTAGGGAAAAAAATATAACAAGGAACAGGGATGTGGCACCTGTCTGTAATCCCAGCTAAGTTAGGAGTATCATGAGTTGGAGGCCAGCCTGAGCTACATAGTTAGACTTGGTCTCAAGAATAATAACAGCAACAGAACCGAAGTTGTTAAGAAAGGGTCTTTATAAAAGAGTATTTCTTCCCAGGACAGCACAGGCTCAGTGTTAACAGCGATGGCTAAGAATGTAGGTCCATCTGATGACCACACAGACTTCAGATGTGGGCTGGAGGGGCAGCTTAGCGGGGGACATGTGTCTAGTAGGTGTGAGGTTGTAGAGTCAATCCTTAGCACAGCAGCCTCCCTGCCGCCCCCAAAAACCCTCAAAGCAAGCTGAACTAACTTGTTACATTCTGTTCTGTGTGAGTTTGTTTGTTTGTTTTGTTTTTGTTTCCTTCCCCTCCCCCAAGACAGGGTTTCTCTGTGTAGACCTGGCTGTCCTGGATCTCACTCTGTAGATAAACCTGGCTTCAAACTCACAGCAATAACCTGCTTGTGCCTCCCCAGTTCTGGGATTAAAGGCGTGTGCCCCCACAGCCTCGCTCTGTCCCGTGTTTTTCTTATTAGAAACTAACACCAAATCTACTCCATGCACACTGGTCTTCCTGCCATTAGGGAAGAAGAGAACAAGGACAAACACCATCTTCTGGCCCATGAAGAGCTATCTTTGATGAGACACCAGAAACTACCCAGATGAGGATAGGTCAGCAATGTGTTTCAGTGTCCTCCATAGTCTTGGGCATTGGATGCTTGGGGCCTAGTTGGGAGCCCTTTTAGGTAGGTGTAGGAAGTGCAGTGTTGCTGGAGGAAGTGGGGTTTTGAAATAACTAAAAGACTCGTGCCATTTCTAGTTTGCTCTCGCTCCTCCATCCTTGCGGTTCATGACGTGAGCGCTGTGCTTCCTGTTCCTGCTGCCACACTCCCCCACCATGATGGTCTCTTATGCTTCGGGAACCATAAGCCCAATAAACTCTTCCTGCTGTAAGGTGCGCTGGCCATGGTGCTTTAGTACAGCAATAGAAAAGCAACTAATACGAGGAGGGAAGGCAGAGGCTAACTGACCAAAGACAAAGACTACTTTAAGAGTCCCTGGGCTGAAGATGCTGGTCAACAGTGGAGCACTTGCCTACCATGAGAGATGCTGCGGGTTCGATCTCAGGCACCAGGAAGAGTAAGAGAGAGGAGCAATGAACGCCTTTTATCAGCAAATTCTGTAAGCCTTTCCTGAGGAGCAATGTCAGAGACACCTCTTTCTGTCTTACCTGGCTCCTCTCACCTCTCGAGATTAAAATCACTACACTTCCACCAGCATGCTCAACCCCGCACTGGGACGAAGCCTATTTTGAATCTTTTAGATTGAGGAATTCTAGTCAATTAGCTTGGCTGGGCTAGTGTAAAGTCAGCTGGATCTCTTTCTCTCTTACAGTACAACTCAAATTACTAGGTCTATGTCAGCACTTACTTGCTTCCACCTGTCCTCTTAGGCGTATAGTTGGAGCCTCTGGATGCTGCCCTCACAGCTGAACACCCATTACTGCCATCAAAACACTCTCCGCTCAATACCTTCACTTTCAGTCTCCATTTCTCCTTCCATTTTCATAAACGTGTGTGCGTGTGTCTGTGTGTGTCTGTGTGGTGTATGTGTGTGGGGGTTGTGCATGCATGTGGCAGCCTGAGGTTGATGCTGTAAACGGTCCTCAATGTACTTTACTCACTGCAGCAAGGTCTCTCAGTCAAACCCAGAGCTCCCCAATACTGTTAGGCTCCCTAGCTAGATTGTCTGGGGATTCCCTGTCTCTGTCTTCCGAGGCTGGAATCACAAGTGGGCAGCCACGGCCCCTTGTCACTTACATGGGTTCTAATAAGCACTTTAAGACTAGGCATTTTTCCAGCCACAGAAGCACGATCTCCGTTCCAAACTCCATGTTGGACTTCTCAAACAGCAGTGGCTAACTGTCTGAATTACCTTCTATTTGTCATTCACTCTGCAGCTCTGTACTTGACCTTATCAGCCTTCTTTGAGGCAGACACCTCACCTATGTGCCAACCTGGCCTGGTCTACCAGTCACTGATCATTACCAATTCTGGAAAACAAGCTAATAAGAAGAAACATATCCCACAAAAACACCAGAGAGGAGTCAAAGTTTAAGAGACCAAAGGGTTCTGTTATAGTGTCCACAGAGATGATGTACACTGACAATTCCTGCTCCCTAGGGGCCTGCAAGGTATTTCAGCAGGTAGAGGCACGTGCTGCACAAGCCTGGATGTCCCTGATCCCTGGAGCCCATGTAGAAGTAGAAGAACGGACTTCACAAAGTTGTCCCCTGGTCTCCATGAGGACCCCTTGGTAAGGACATGCCCACACCGAGTGGTCGGTGGGAGAACGGGAGGATCAGGTAGAAAGAGGGAGGGGAGATGGAACTGAGAGGAGGGAATGAGGGAAGAGACGGCTAGAATTCATTTGAATTTGAAGGGCACTTGAAGGGCAGTATGGAAGCCTCATATGCTGGAAACTTCCTATAATATACGAAGGCAATCCTAATGATTCCTGGCTATCTCTTGTCACAGAACAGAGCTTCCACTACCAGGACTGTTGTCAGAAAGGGTCCCATGGAAAGCCCCAAACAACCCAGGCTGTTGCCAAGAGAATAGGTTGCTCTCCACAAACTGACAGCAAGGCCCTATTGCAGAAGACAGGACCCACACAGCTCGCAGAACATGGAGGCAGAGCTGATGCCTACACAGAACCTTCACCAACATATTCTAGTGCCTATGACATGGAAAGGCACTCTGCAGGCTACCAAAAAGAAAAGTAAACACCAACCCAACCATAAAACCTTTGACCTACAATCTGTCCTACCTATAACATATGCTAGGGCAATGGTGGCACAAATGTTGTGGTAGTAACCAACTGATGTCTGATTTGACTTAAGGCCCAGTCCATGAGATGGAACTTGTACCTCATACTACTTGGGTGACCAAGAACCAAAGTCTAGATAGCCCAGAGACCTAGGGTAAAACCAAATACTACTAGTCTTTAAAAAAAAAAAAATTGTTTTAAAGTAACAATAAAATGACTTCTAATGATATTCTGCTATACTCATATATCAGTGCCTTATTCAGCCATCATCCTCATGCAGCAGACAGGAACAAATACAGAGACCCACAGCCAGACTCCTGAACGTGTAAATGAGAGGGTCTCTGATTCTAGTGCCTTCTCTTGGAGCTCTTTTATTTTTCTGTTGTCTTGTCTTATTCAACTTCAATATGATGGTTTTCATTTTATATTTTATTTTGATTTGTTTTGTTGTTATCTCCTAAATTCCTGTTCTTTTCTAATGATAGAAAGAAAGAGAATGAACCTGGATGGGAGAGGAGGTGGGGAGAACCTGGGAGGAGAAGGAGGAGAAACTGTATTCAAATTATATCGTATGAGAAAGGAATGTTTGATAAAGGCGGGGTATGCTAGAATGCAAGCTGACTGGTGACTTCAGGATAGCAAAACCATGTTCAGGAAACTAAATTGGACTCCCCCTGGAAACAAAAGGTGTCCTAACTACAGATATTAAAGGACACTGTGGTTTCCAGGGAGTGACTTCTCATGAGACTTCAGCAAATAATGCTGAAAAAGAAGATGACAATTGAAGAGTGGAAAAGAGTTTTGCAGGTAACATTGATGGACAAAGTTACTCTAAGGGCACAAGCTGGGCACACAGAAACCTGGACGTGGTGGCTACTCTGACTCACATTCTTTGAAATCTTGCCAAAGCCACAGTGAAGAGCTAAATTAGTCAGTCATTTATTTAGCCTTTCCAGGCTTCAGTTTCACCATTGTTTTTTCTTTTCTTTCCTTTTTGTTTCTTTGAGACAGGGTTTCTCTGTGTAGCCTTGGCTGTCCTGGACTCACTTTGTAGACCAGGCTGGCCTCGAACTCAAAGAGATCCACCTGCCTCTGCTCATCATTGTTTTTTCAAAGGAGAAACTTTATTCTTCCACTTGTAGAATTCTACAATTTCATAACAAATTATATTTTTGTTTGTTTCTGGTGCTGGGATTAAACCAAGGGCCTACGCATGTAGAATACACATACTACCACCAAGCTACAGCCTTGTCCTCTCAAATTAGATTTTTAAAAGATACACAAAAGGGAAAAAGTGCAAAACAAACCAATACTTTACTGAATTAAAAAAAAAATTATCAAGGCCAGGTGTGGTGGCACACCACTCGGAGGCAGTGAGTTGAAGGCCAGCCTGGACTGTGTGAGAATGTCTTAAACAAAGACTGGTATGGTTGTAATTCTGGCTTTTAGGAGGCAGAGGTAGGAGGATCCATGCAGCATTGAAGCCAGCCTGATGTACATAGCAATTTACAGGCCAGCCTGGGCTATAAATTGAGACTATCTATTTCAAGAAACAAAACACCGATGGGAGAGACAGCCAGTTAAGAGCACATGCAGCTCTTCTGGGGGACCTAAATTCAGTTCCTAGCACCCACACTGGGTGACTCAAACCAGTAGTAACTCCAGCTCCAGGAGAGCCAATACCTTCTGACTTCTAAAGGCACCGTCACACATGTGGCCCATACCAAACAAAGGTGCGTATAAATTAAATCAAAATAAATCTTAAAAACAAACTGAACACAAGATATACTATAATCTATTGTGATTGGATAAAGACAGATTTAATTTCTGTATGATCTCATACTTATTTTCATTGGGAAAGATTTCTGAACTTCGACCCTTATATTAGGACTTAATGAAGTTTGACAATAATCTTGTGCTAATCTGAACATTTTCTCCATGTCTACTCAACTACATCCCAGCTCCAGATGGACAGTGTCAGAGCTGCGCTGGGTGAGAGGGCACCTGGCTTGTGCCCACGACTGTGGGAGAAGTTAAGAGTATAGGATATCTGAGTTTGAATGTGAAGGGTTCGAAACCTGGCTGGGTCGTGCACACCTTTAGTCACAGCACCCTGAGAACAGAGGCAAGCGTATTTCTGTGAGTTTGAGGCCCATCTAGTCTACACAGTGAACTCCAGGTCACCCAAGGCTACACGATGAGATCCTGTCTCAAAAACAAATAAGTAAATAGAAATAAAGGTGTTTTGTCCACAATCATGAATCTTTAGATTCTAACTACGAGAAAAAAAAATTTAGTATGCAATAGTGAAAATCCGCAGGTGACTCACCGGACATTTTCTGGTCTGAGTTTATCAAGAACCATTTCTATCAAGTCAGGTCTAAATTCTTCCAATAAATATTCAGCTGTGAGCACTCCATTTAGGGGGTAATACTTTAAAAAAGGAAAATATACATAGTTAATATTTGAAGGCTACCACAGAGTTTATTAACATAAGCAGATTACTGATGGATGAGTCTGTTGTTTACATGCCCCCTTCCCTCGGACTTAGTCCACCAGCAAACATTCCGCGGCCCAGCATGTTGCTCGGTTCCCGCCACATCTTTATCCTCTGCAGGGCTGGGGACTGAACCAGGGCCTTGCGCGTAGCAGGCAGACCTTCCTCAGCTGCTCCTGGCCTGACCTGCCACATCTTTAAGTCTCATACACTGTCATTCTTCATATATACTTGCTTTACTGAGTCTAAAATAACTTGGTTTTGGTGAGGTGGCAAAGTAGGATCTTATTCTGCAGCGCAGGCTAGCCTGGGACTCAGCGTCCCACCTCATCCTCCTATAAACACCAGCCACAACACCCAGCTATCATATTTCTTTTGAGGAAAAATACAACATTTCTGGTTAAAAAATGGTACGTGCTAATAAAGAGAAACTGACAACGAAATACTGACATCTACAGGATTTTTAATATACAGTGCACACACTTTTATAAGCTATTTTCTCTCAAATTTCTATAAATGAAATCAAACATTTACCAAGTTGCAGAAGTGGATTATATTCTGGCTCCTTTATAACTATTACAGAGGTTGGCATTGTTGCTTTAGTAAAAGTAATTTCTGAAATACCGAGACAGACTGATTCATCATGAAAATGTTACTGAATAGCTTTTCTGTGCTAGCTGCTACTTCAGGTACTGAGGGCAAAGGGCAGGAAGACACAGGAAGGCCCTGCCCTCCAGGGAACACGCATTCCAAATGGCACAATAAACAAGCAAATGGTGTCATTTAATGATAGCTACCGTGAAGGATGTGAGAGGGGCAGAGACAGAGACATCGCCTCATTTTGGAAGGCCAGGGAAAGCCATCTACGACAAAGAGACGCAAACACCAGAGACACAGTCCAAGTACAGACAGCAGCAGGCGCAAAGGCCCTAAAAAAGCCAACAACAAGGAACAGCTGACCTGAGGGTCAGGCCTGTCACGACAGCCACTCGGGAGGCTGAGGCGGGAGAACTGCAGCTCAAGGCCTGCTGGAGCTACAAAGCGAGCGCTAGGCCAGAGCAACTCAGTGAGCGTGCTTCAAAACAATAAAAACAAAAGCATAAAATAAAGAGGCCAGGGGACGCAGCTCAGTGGTCCAGAGCCCGGCTACCCTTGGAGAGGCCACGAGGCCAACCCCTGCTGCTGCAGAAGATAGAGGAGTAACAATTAATGTGTGAAAACTGGGCAGAAAGCTAGTACAGCTGGGGCAGAACGGGCATGAGGTGAAGGCTGGAGAGCGGCCAGGAGTGCGGCCAGAGAGCAGGGCACCTCTCAGGGCACCTCTCCCAGGCCAAGGATGCTCTAGATTTATAGCAATGCTAAGGGAAAACCATGAGACAATGTTCAACAGAGAATAAAACAACCTGAATTTAGTTTTCAAAACCCACTGACGGGCTGGAGGTGGAGCTCAGTTTTAGAGCTTGTCTCACATACATACATAAGGCCTTGACATACATAACGTAACATACATAAGGCCTTGAGTTTGATCCCAATACCACAAAATAAGTAAACAATTTTAAGATGTACCCCCCCCAAACAAAACAAAATGGAAAATAGCGGTAGGAGACCATGATGGTAGCATAGGGAAGAAATGACAGTAGCTCAGACTAAAGCAGTAACAAGGGACATGGAGAAAGGAGATGATATAAAATGCTCACAGAGGGAGCACTTGACAGACACTGTAGTGATATGAATGAAAATGGCCCACATAGGCCCATAAGGAGTGGCACTATTTGGAGGTGTGGCCTAGTTGGAAGAGTATGTCACTGGGGATGGGCTTTGAGGTTTCAAATGCTCAAGCTAAGCCCAGTGTGTCTTTTTCACTCTCCTTCCCCCCTCCCCCTTCTCCCTCTCTCCCTCCTTCCATCTCTCTCCCTGCTGCCTGAAGATCCAGGGGTAGCACTCTTAGCTGCTCCTCCAGCACATGTCCTAGGCCCCCAGGTTTCCTACTTCCTGCCATGCTGATAATGCACTAAACCTCTGAACTGTAAGCCAGGCACAATTAAATACTTTCTTTGATAAGAGTTGCCATGGTCATGGTGTCTCTTCACAGCAATAAAACTCTAACTAAGACACCCATGTAATGAAAATACCACAGAAAGTAACTTTTAGGATAAGGAGCATCCTTAACGTATCTTGTCACCAAGGGTTGCCAAGTGCTAAGATGTCTGAAGTCCTGAGTCCCAATTTGTATCATTTGTGTAGTACTGAAAGTCACATGTGGAGGATCTGAAGGACTTTGCACACCAGTGTGAATAAGATAAGAACTTACATGCAGTTTTCCTGCAATCTTAGATGTATAACCTCGTGGTCTCTCTTTATCTTTAAACCTGAAAGCAACAGCGTTCAAGTCCTGAAACAGGAAGTTGATCAATTAGATGTAAGTCAACTATTACTCAAAAAGACATTCTTATTTGAACTATAAGCTTTGTACCCCAATTTTATCGTCTTTACACTTATGAAAAGCTGACAGTCCTAGATTTAGGAATGTATAAGACATGGAAAAATAAATTAAAACTTAACAACAGGTTTAAAATAAAAGCAAAATAGGTAAAAAATTCTAAATGAAAATAAACAGGTAATCTGAGAGGTGCCTTGCCTGGGCACTCTAGCACAGGTCTGGGTTTTGTGTTTGTTTTTTCCGGCCCCCCAAAAGAGGGTTTCTCTGTGTAGTTTTGGCTGTCTTGGACTCCACTTTGTAGACCAGGCTGGTCTTGAACTCACAGAGATCCTCCCCAGTGCTGGGATTACAGGCGTGTACTACCAAGCCCAGCTCAGGTTTGGAATCCTAGCACTTTAGGAGGCCGAAGCAGGAGGATCAGAAGTTGAAGCTGGCCTGGATGGCAGAGCGATAAGATTATGTTTAAAAAGAAAAACAGGTTCTTCTGCCTAGATTACTGAAATGAGTAGTCAAGGGGTCTGAAAACCGAAACAACCTGTGAAATCCAAAAACTCCATGGATGGTGACGTGGAGACCCACTGCTGCCACATTAGAGATTACGGTCATCATTTCCACAAGCAATGATCATACTTTCCACTGTACCAAGTTTAACAGGATCGTCCTAGGGCTGGGGATTCAGCTCAGTGCTAGGGTGCTTGCCTAATGTGCACAAAGTCCAGTGTTGTTGGAGCCCCAGCACCAGTGGGGAAAAGGTACCCAATCCAAATACACGTCAGAATTTTGATAGGTCTTTTTATATATATATATAGTATTTCTTTAATCCCTTTTAAGAAGCGCCTTTTAAAATTTGAAAGACAGCCAGGCTGTGGTGGTGCATGCCTTTAATTCCAACACTGGGAGGCAGAGACAGGTGGATCTCTAAGTTCAAGGCCAGCCTGGTCTACAAAGCTAGTTCCAGGAGATCCAGGACTGCAAAACAAAACAAACAAAACAAAAAAATAATAAAAAATAAATAAAGTTTGAAAGACAAACACTTTCTGTTTTATATATTAAAAAAAAAAAAGCCAGATATGGTGGTCCAAGTCTTTAATCCCAGCACTAGGGAGGAAGAGGCAGCTAGAGAGGAGTGCTCTGTGGATTCAAGGCCAGTCAAGTTTACATAGTTAAAATGTCCCAGAAAGGGAGCTCTTCTTTGCATAAAATAAAATCACTTTGAAGAACACAATTATTATACATGAAACAATTCATTGCTTCTTTTAGAATCCACTGTAAAGTTCTGTCACCAGATCCAACAGATTTTACCCAGCTTTGGGCAGGAAGTGACCCAAAGCCTGAAAGGTGCTAGTTCTTCTCCTCAAGAGGCTACATGATCCCTCAACCCCTGGCCTGCACCCCCACTAACAAATCAGACCGCAACAACTACGCCTTAATTAACACAACTATGCATTGCAACAGTTTTGACTTTAATTAGGGAGAAAACCGAAGCTTAACTGGGCCTTAAAGTTAAATTAGTTCACGTATCTTTGTTTTTGAGAAACATGTGCCTTAAGAAAAATTTTGGTGAAACCAAAGTACCTTGCACTCCTGGAAAACCCACTCTTGAGGGCCTTCTGCACGTAGCTTCTGAATGTATTGAAACATGTGCAAAATGATATCTTCAACATGTACTGGAAAAAAAGGGCACACTTAAAAAGTCATTCGGTTCTTGAATCCTTCAAGCACGGGCTTACTCCTCAAGTAAATCAGGTAAGGGGAGATGGTCCCTTTTAGGGAATGAGTCCTTGCCTCTCTAAGTCTGGTTTTAGAGATGTCCCACACACAGTCCTCTGGACCCAGGGATATATGACAGCATAGACATTGGGCAGTAAATGAAAGGCCACATATACGTTTTTACCAATATACATAAAATTAATATAACATAAAATTAATTGTTAAGGGGTAGGGGTTATCACAAACAAAGGCCAAGGTACACATGGAAAACACGATAGATACAGTGTATGGATTAAACTGTTCACAGCTTTTTTTTTTCAACCTGAAATGGACCTATGGCATGAGAAATTAGAATGTAAATCCAGTCGGTACTTACATAACCCTTCTTCAGTTAAGTCCACATTAATGATAAAAAACATAAAGCCTCGGGCTCCTTCCTTCTGTCCACCAACCAGGGTATTTACCCAGCCTGCAGTAGTCAAAGAAAAAGACAATATTTCAAATGTGTGGCTTTTCTCTTTTTAAAATTTGTATTTATTAGTCTGTGCGCACGGAGTATGTGTGTGGTACACACATGTCAGAACATAACTCGGAGATCAAAGCACATCTTTGTAGAGTCAGTTCTCTGCTTCCACCCTTATAGGGGGCACAGGGATGGGACTGTCGTTATTCGGCTGTACGGGACAGGACGCCAGCTCTGGCTTCTTTCCTAACAAGGGGTTTTTAATGTTCATAGTGGAGCTGGCGATGCAGCTCAGCAGTAGACTGCTTAGTTCATTTACAGGAAACCCTGGCTTCAACCACACATGCATACGTAGGATCCTTTTTTTTTTTTAACATTTACAAAGTATTTATTTGTGTGTGTGTGTGTGTGTGTGTGTGTGTGTAAGTGAGCTAAAGTTATTGGTGTCTACCAGCCTCTTGATGAATGCTAGGACGAGAACCCTGGTTCCCTGATACAGCCAAGCACTCTTAAGCTCTAAGCCATCTCTCCAGCCCCAACATTAAAGAATTTAATGTCACATATGTGTGACAGTGTGCGAGGGTCAGAGGACAACTTTTGTAAGCTAATTGCCTCATTCCACCACGTGGGTTCCAGGATGTGAATTTACATCAATCATCGGGAGTGGTAGCAAGCTGAACCGTGGTGCTTTATTGGCTGAACCACATCACTGGGCCCTGGGGAGGGATAGATGGAAGTGATGGTTTTTTTTCATCTTTTTTTTTTTTTTGGTAGTATTTTCATGAGTGCATGTATACTAATGCATGGCTGCATGTGTATGGGCACACAAGTATGGATGTACATACATGTAGGGGCCAACCAAGGCTGATGAGCACTACCGTGTTCACTGGCATCAAACCCAGAGATCACGGATACAACTAGGCTCCCTAGCCGGTTTGTTCTGGAGCTGGGGTTACAAGAGGACATGTAGAGAGTCCAAGCCCAGTCAGTCCTCACGCTTGTTCAGCAAGAGCTTTAACCATGGGCCGTCTCTCCAACTCCCCTCTTTTGGGAGTGGATTTAAGACAGGGTTTCTCTGTGTAGCCTTGACTATCCTAGACTCACTTTGTAGACCAGGCTAGACTCGAACTCACAGAGATCTGCCTACCTCTGCTTCCCAACTGATGGGATTAAAGGCGTGCGCCACCACTGCCAGGCAACCCTCCACTTTTAAAATTATATACTTCCTCTCTCAGTGTTCATGTGCGCATGAGTGAGGGGGGCAGGGGAGAGACAGAGAAAGAGACATACAGAGACAGAGAGAGACACACATACAGATGGGGGGAAGGGGGAGGAGAGTGTGTGTATGTGTGTTGTGTCCACATGTCCCTATTCATACGTGGGTGTGTCATTTGTATGTCAGTATGCTTGTAGAGATCAAAATATGGCCTGAGGAAATTGGTTTTCTCCTTCCACCTTGTGGGTCTTGGGGACTGAACTCATGTTGCCAGCCAGGCATGCAGCAAGCACCCTTACTAGGTGAGCCATCTCCCCAGCCCTGTTTTTTTATATTTCTGAGACAGAGTCTAACTATATTACATAGTTCATTTCAGGCTAGCCTGGAACTCCCTTTGTAGCTTAGGCTGGCCCTGGGCTTGCTGTGACTCTGGTGGGCAGCACTACTACATCCAACTAGCATCTATACCATACATGTGAAGAATAATGTATGCAGTAGCACACAGTAGGTCCTGATAGGGCTTTGCAAATCATCTCCTTTCTAGATTCTACACCTTTGTCATCTGACGAATTGAAACAGGTAAATAAGCAACAACACATACAGACACTGTTGGAAAAAAAAGAATCCATCACAGGCTGTTCCTTATTGTTGTGAGACAGAGTCCTAGTGTGTGGCCTAGACTGGTCTTAAACTACGGAGCCCAAGCTGGCCTGGAACTGATGACCTTCCTCAGCTGGGCTTTTACTTCTTTCATCTCTTCATCATTTAAAGCATGACTGAGTAGATGGCTCACGGGCAGAGCACTTGCCTCGTTGGCTAAGGCAGATTTGTGAAAAGGAGGCCTCCCCATCCCCCTCAAAAAAAAAAAAAAAAAAAAAAAGCAGCACACTAACAATCACCACTTTACTCAAACTTCAAACAGTGTCATCCAAAAGTCTTGCTCCTGAGGTGACAAGAGGGACCGCGTGAAAGGTGGGGTGGGGGGTGGGGGCTTACTACACTCAGAAGGTGCCACCCAAAGACACTTACCCTTCGATTTGAGTTCAGACAACAGGCTTCCCGGACCTTCGTGCCCAATTAGATGACCAAGATAATGACCAGGGTTGGATTTGTAGTACTGCTGAAGGTCTGGGATGGGAAACGTCACATAAAGGTTCCTAATGTCCTTAATGGGTACTATTTTATAAAGTTGCTGGGGAGGGAAAAAAAAAAGAGAGAGAGAAACAAATCACAAAATATTTGCTATACACAACTTGTACACAGTGAAATAACAACTAGTAATGAAGAAACTGGTTTTGGTTACTCAGCTGCCAGAGTGCAAAGTAGTAAGAAGTAAGTGAGTCGGGTCCTCGTTCAGTGCAACTTTATTATATGGGCTAAGCGATCCATGCTTGGTGCCCTAGATCCTGAGACAGCTTTGGATGCTTGCCTTCTGGCACTGATGACACTTTTAATAGCCTGCCAAGGTCACGGCTACCTAAACTATTTTTAGCATGCAAAGACCAAAACGTATTGGAGCATTTTCATTGGTGCATATTTCTAACACACATAAAATTGATTAATTGCCATGCCGATTACGTTCACAATAAAAAAAATAACAGAATGTCTGCACTTACTTTAAGGTGTTCTTCTTGGAAAGGGTGCTCAGGAAATTCAGGCAAAGGGACGTTTTTATTCTCTACTTCAGAAAATAACTTCACCACCAGATTAGTCAGGTCGTCTAAAGATTCTACAAGAGACAAAGATAGAAAAAGAATTTAATCAATCAGAGCTTGAAGCAGACAGAATTTAAGGCCTTAAAACCTTCTAAAATGTCTTATGGCTTTAAAAGAAAAACCTGAAAAAATAAGATAACAAGTCCTTGTATCCAATAAAGATGAAGCAGTCAGAGCCTACCAGTGTCCTCACTGCTTCGAAAGCGGCTATTCAGCCCTGAGAGGTATGTCTCATTCACAGCCACTTCTGCTGTATAGACTCCAAATACCCAGGGAGTCTTCATAATATATCACCTCGCACATATATATCATCATGCAATAAATTCAAAACAAATGTCAAAGACAAAAGAACATTTAGCTGTATTCCTGGCTGGCTTGGATCTTACTTTGTAGACCAGGCTGGCCTGGAATTCACAGAGATCCACCTGTCTGTCTCCCAAGTGCTGGGACTAAAGGTGCACACCACCAAAAGCAACTACTTAGCTGTGTTTAGGAAAATGTGCACAGTAAGACAGCAGGCAGACCAGAGATTCACTGTCATATGAGAAGTGAGCTCAAGAATGAATGGAACATAATTTATGCAAGAGATGTCAGGTGGCCAGGCTTGGAGCCACACACCTCTCATCCCAGCTGGAGGGCATCTCTGGAGGGTTTTGAGTTCTAGGCCAATCTGGGCTACTTATTTTAAGTGTTGCAAGGAAAAATAAAATGTCAAGGGACATCTTTACGCATTGATGGAACATAAAACTTGAAGCAAGGTGGGCTGCCAACTCTTCTGTCAACATCAAGTACTAGGATCAGCAAAGTCCTTAAAACAAGGTTCTACCAGGCATGTGGTAGCTCTCCAGGGTTTGTACCCTTAAAGCACAAACCACAATGGGGCTTCTTTTTTTGGTTGGTTTTTTTTTTTTAAACATTTATCTATTTTATAAGTATTTTGCCTGCATGCATGCATGTATGTATGTATGTGTACCACTTGTATGCCTGGTGCCAATGGAATCAGAAGACTAAGTCAAGATCCTCTGGACTAGCCATGAGCCACCATGGGGGTGCTGGGAACCGAACTAAGGTCCCCTGCAAGAGAAACAGGTGCTCTTAACTTTTCAAAGGTAAGGCATCGGAGTAACACAGCGCAGCCTGACTTTCCCACTAAGCTGAGAGCAGAGCCCAGGAAACTGAGTCTCATAACTTTGTGACACCAGTACTTGGCAACTTCAGTGTCCACACTTGATCACTACTTATTTGCCAAATGTTTGGATAGTAGGTGCCGTTCCAACTAGAGAAACAACCACACCAAAGAGAGAAAACAATTTTTTTAATCCTTTTGTGACGGAGACCCTTCTGCACGGCTAGTCTACAAATGTGAGGACACCTCCCAGATGCCTCCACTGAGTTCAGTCAGAAGCCAGTTAGGCTGGAAGTGACGTGAACTGACCAGGAAGATGACTGGAAGGCAGAGGCAGTCAGATCTCTGTGGGTTCCAGGAAAGCCAGGGCTGTTACACAGAGAAAACAAAAACAAAACAAAACAAAAAAAATAAATAAATAAATAAAAGGAGGAAATATCTGACTTTTAGATCCTTCTCTATCACACCCACAAAATCACAAACCCTGAAGGCGGAGCTCATGGTTAATGCAGCTGTTGCCACTGTATTTGTACAAAAATATTGACAGAAATCATATGTTTTAATCTAAGATACCAAATAGCATTTAGGTACCTATTCTCCAGGAATGGGTTCTACATATCCAGTAATACTAAATACTCTTTAGCTAAACGGGTGCATATTTGGCCTTCAATGTACAGAATCTGAGTTCTAACTGTTACACCACCTTACACTTTTACTATCTGTTTTTCCATTTTATCTTGTATCCAACTCAAGGATGACTATTTTAATTTTGGGCCAGGCTCTCACCTATAATCTCATCAGTTATTTCTTTTTGTTTGTTTGTTTTTGGTTTTGTTTTGTTTTGTTTTGTTTTTCGAGACAGGGTTTCTCTGTGTAGCCTTGGCTGTCCTGGACTTGCTTTGTAGACCAGGCTGGCCTTGAACTCACAGCGACCCACCTGCCTCTGCCTCCCAAGTGCTGGGATTAACGGCATGCGCCACCAAGCCTGGCTCTTCTATAATCTCAACACTTGGGAGGTGGGAGCAAGACCACAAGCTGGAGGCCAGGCTGCTGCACACAGTGAGACCATAACTCAAATAACAGTAAAAACAAATCACCTTCAGAAAGACTAGGGCAGCTGAAAGTCCCATTTACCACCAGCAACACGGAGCAACAACCACGTCCAAACCCAGCACTACTCAAAGCAAATCAAAACCAAAATGCAATGGTTTGACAGGGAAGCAGTACAGTCTCAGTGATCTGCACCGTGAAAATAAACCTTTGGTGCTTACAGGCACTTCCCGAGTCTACCGTCCTCAATGTTTTCATTTCATTCGCAGATTGTTAACTGCTATAAGGTCAAATCTGTCTCTCTCCCATTATGTCTCCTTTCCCTGCTTTTACATATTTGGAAAACCTACCAGCAATTTACATCTTCTTCAGGTCTCCACTTAAAGCCTCCAAACTTCTTTTAGGAAGACAGCGAGCTTATAAGTAAAGTTCCCATCTGCGGGTCATTTTCATCATTTTCAAGACTATGTGCAGATAAACACTCATACCTCATATCCTTCTAATACTTTGTAAGTAGTCAAAATGGACAAAGAAACAAAAACCATTCCACCAGTTGTCTGAGTGTTTTGAGTTCTTACCTCGACCTAAAACACAGATTGCCATCAGATTGGACGAATAATACGTAGAGTGAAATTTCAGGAGTTCTTCCCTTACATCGATGCCTTCTTGGTTGGGGCGAGTCTCTAGAGTGTATTTGTTTCCTAAAAATGGACAGAAAGGCATTTCTTAGAAAAGGCAAACTTTGTAAACCTTATAGTTTCATTATTAGCTGGGTGCTGGTGACACAGTCAGGAGGCAGAGGCAGGTGGATTTCTGAGTACAAGGCCAGCCTGGTCTACAGAGGGTATTCTAGGGAAAGCAGGACTACACAGTGGAACCCTGTCTCAAAAAACCAATAATAAAAAATAAAATAAAATAAAAAAATAGTTTCATTATTACTGACATTGCTTTATGATGAACTTAAAGAAACTAACACAGGGCCAGAGAGATGGCTCAGAGGTTAAGAGCACTGACTGCTCCTCCAGAGGTCCTGAGTTCAATTCCCAGCAACGACATGGTGGCTCACAACCGTCAATAATGTGATTTGATGCCCTCTTCTGGCCTGCTGGTGTATGTGTAGGCAGAGCACTGTATACATAATAAATAAATAAATAAAACTAACACATACATTAGTCAACTATGTTTGAATGTGAACCGAATAAACAGGGCAGGGCAATACAGTAAAAACAGGTCATTAATTTTATTTGTTTGTTTGTTTGTTTGTTTGTTTGAGGCAGGCTCTCTGTAGCCCTGGCTGCTCCAGAATTCAAGATGAAGACCAAACTGGCCTTGAACTCAGAAGTCTGCCTGCCATTGACTCTGAGTGCTGGGATTAAAAGCTCACCCGCTGACTAATTTTCAACTAGAGTTTTCCATACAGAACTAAAAAATGTTATAGGAACGCTTTGTTTCTTGGGCTAGGCATGGTGACATATGCTTATAATCCTACAAGTCAGGAGGCTGAGGCAGAAGGCATGCAGACTCAATTACAGAGAGGGTTTGAGGTTAAACAGTAAGGCTGTGTCTCACACAACAGCAAGCAACAACAACCATCTGCAGTACATAGGTATTATGACACTTTTTAGATACAGTGAGATCCACTGGCTGCCACTCACACCTGCTTTCGTATTCAATTCCCTGTGCATCCTATAATTAATTGAACAGACTCACTGGGGGACCTTTTGGGAATTTACCACGTTACTTGTGGAAAGAAAAGAACAAATTTACTATTTTGAGAAGAAACATTATATTTGTGGTGTAAAGTCTCATGGGTTTCACCTAAATTGGGGAAAAAATAGGATGTGGTGTTATTCTTATAGCTTGTCAAGCGATGTGGATGTACACGGTGTGCTGGTGTAAGGTCTCTTATGAGAGGTAGGGTAAAACTGCATGTCGGAACCAATGACATTCCGTAATAAAGACCCTGGAAATTAGGGACTGCTGCTATAGTAGCACAAAGAGACGCATGTATTCTGAACGGTAAAGGAATAAATACTATAGCCAGAAAAGTAGGAAAGAAAGCCGAAGGGTCCTGGTGACCTTCTCCCACGTGTAGAGAACAGTGTGGGCAGAGCTAAACAACCAGCAGGTCAGTCAGACACACTGCCCCAAATCAGTGCTAACTCAGCTGGGTCACTTGTACCAAATTAAAACGCTGCTACTTGGATGTGACTCCTATCTGGCTCTGTCAATACTAAAGCGAGCCCTAGCTCCTCATGGAGGACATCAGGGGTGCTGGCTGTGACCCTTTCACCCTAGGTCTGCTGGAAGAAAGTCCTGCCTTGGCTGGCATTTGTGACATTCAGGAATTCTTGTCCTGACTCCATCAGGTGAAAACTGAGTAACTTTGGAAAGGCCTCCAGAATTCTCAAAGAGGTCACTTTGTCACTGTGAAGGCAGACGACTTAGGTTGTTTCAGAGCTTAAGACCTAGGATGAGGAGGGCTGGGGACGCAGCTCAGTGCAGGAGAGCGCCTGTCCAGCATGTGCACGGCAAATCCTCAACACAAGGCAAAGGATTCGAGGTGTATGTGAAGAGGGTCTTGAAAACTGCGAAATCCATTAAACGCCCTGTATGTTTTCACTATAACAATCAGTTTAAGTTTTACTTAACGCAAAAAAGTGTACAAACAGTGCTAATGTATTGCATATTTTCATTTTAACAACATCTGAAACTGTATTGAAGACAACAAAAATAATCCTATAAAGAGTACTAGTAACCCAAATGCTAATTTTCAAGAGGCTAGCTTATATTTTTTTCCTACTTGTGAGAAGGAATCAGTGTGAGGTTTCCAATATCTGTCTATGGAACAAGTTCCAGGCCAGCCAAGGCAACAGGGTGAGACCATGTTTCAGAAATAAAATAGTAATGACTAGAATGGAAGTTAAAGGCACATAGGCTAGGAAGGCTTGGAAACAGAAACATCACCCTAACCCAGGACCAGGAATTAATAGCTCTGCACAATATTACACTGGGTGTCCTAACTCTTCATGGATGGTTGCACTAAGGAAGCAGAGATCTGACCCTCAAAGCTGCACTGCAGCTTTCAGCAGTGTGACCGAGGCCTCCCTTGTTAATGACTCTAAAATGTAAAAATCACGTTCCTGGATTACTACAAAAGAGCCCAGTGACAAAACCGGTCACTGAGTGACACCTGGAAACACTTGGGTAGAGCTACCGGTTCTGATTTCTAGCACAAAGCCACTTAAGCCTCTGCCAACTGGATTGTTGCTAGAATTAAAACTCAGAGAGGAATTAGCATGCCTGTGATCAGGAACTGCACAGAATCGGCATGCCTGTGACTGACAGCCTCCACTTTGCATATATGTGGCACTGAAGCTTTCTCTCTCACTGGCTTTATCCTATATTAAAGAGCTGTTATAAAATCCCTACCTATCCACTTTAATTAAATAAAAATAAAAGTATGCTTGGTCTGCATACTGCAAAATAACAGCTGGTTTACTTACATAGCTTACTAAGTGTGTGTGTGGTCAGAGGACAACGTGCAGGAATTACCTCTCTCTTTCTACCGTGTGGTCCCTGGGATCAAAGCCAGACTTGGCAGGAACTGCCTTGATGGGCTAAACCATTCCACTAGCCCAACAGCTGGTTTTAGAATGGAATACACCAGAACTCTGCTTCACACTGTATTCAGAGTAGAAGCTTTGGAGCTGGTTTTACATTTCTTTGTACATCTAATCCAATCTGGGAGCTGAAGAAATGGCCTGGCAGTTGTAAGAAGTCAAGGTGTGTTCCAGCTCTCCCATCAGGCTACTCCCCACTGCCTTATAATTCCAGAAGAACTGACACCCTCTTCTGGCTTCTGCAAGCACTCACACACATACACACACACAGAGCATACAGATACACACATAAACGATGGTCAGTGTTCATAAATATGTTACATTTAAAATTAATGATTCTGCTGGGCCTGGTGGCACACACCTCTAATCCCAGCACTTGGGAGGCAGAGGCAGTTGGATCTCTGTGAGCTCAAGGGCAGCCTGGTCTACCTAATGAGTTCCAGGATAGCCAGGGCTATGTAGAGAAACTCTGTGTCCAAACATAAATAAATAAATAAATAAATAAATAAATAAATAAATAAATAAATAAGTATTGATTCCTTTAAAGTCCTGATTTCTTTGTAGTCTAATCTCTGTATTTATCACCCAGTAATACCATCAATAAATATATCTATAAATTCTTTACAAAATGGATTTAATCACACCTGCTATTTTGTGCAAACACAGAAGAGAATAATTAGGATCAAAATGGATAAAGACCTAACAAAAGACTTCTAGAAAACAATGGAGAAAAGCCTCTTGCTATTGGCCATAGCAATGACTTTTTGATATCATATGATAGATCTAAGCTACATAAGCCAAATAAATACATCAATCTAATAAATCTTTACATAGAAAAGCAAAATGAAAAGGCAACCTATGGTCTGGTAAAAAATCTGCATATAGAAGATGTAATATTGAGTTAACATTAAAATTTGTAAAGAACACTCACAACTCCGTGGCAGGAAAACAAACAGCCTGATCAATTATGGGCAAAGGAGACCAGATATAGTGGTTTATGCCTGTAACCCCAGCACTGAAAAGGCCAGCCTGGACTGCACGTGAGTCTGGGGCCAGTGCGGACTACACGAGTAACACACACAACTGTAATCACAGCACTCAGAAGGCTGAGGAAGGAAAACTGTGATTTCAAGGCATGAACTAAACAGGAGACTGGGTCTTAAAATACCAAACATAGATAATAAGTCAATAAAGCCAGTAAACCAATAAAAACAGTCTAGGTAAAGAAAATGTTTGTCCACACAGCATTCAATAAAAATCATCAAGGTGGGCGGAAGAAGGAAAAAAAAGAGTGGATTATCTTGGAAAATAATGCCTGATTTGATTCCTGGGAAATTTTGGGTTTACCTCACCTGCCCACCTGAACTTTAACCCTGCAAGTTCAGACAATACCCTTTACATTCTGAGAAATAAAAAAATAACCTGTCAACTGACAAAATAAACATGGCCCCATTTATAACCCTGTAACTTGTTACGTAACACTACATAACAACAATTAAGAGAAGTGTCATCCATAGCAGAAACACAGCCTCACCTGCAAGCCCCTCCCACTTGCTTCTTGTCCACCCATGTGTCATGCAGAGCCACCCACTCTGACTTCCTCTTGATCTCCTTCCCAGGTGACTATACCCAGCTGCTCTCAGTGTCTAAAGGGTTAAACTGGAGAAACAGATCACTCAAAAATAATCGCAACTACATTTTCTCCTTTCTTGTTCCACTCAACTGTTCCCACTTTAGTTTCTGTGGACAGGGAAAACAAGAACTCACAAACCCCGAAGCCAACATGGGAGAACAAAGAGATCCAATTTATTAAAAATTACAGAACTAAGCCAGGCATGGTGGTGCACGCCTTTAATCCCAGCACTCAGGAGGCAGAGGCAGGCAGATCGCTGTGAGTTTGAGGCCAGCCTGGTCTACAAAGTGAGTCCAGGACAGCCAAGGCTACACAGAGAAACCCTATCTCAAAAAACAAACAAAACAAAATTACAGAATTAAAACCAAAGGTATGAAAGAAAAAAGGAGAAAAACCGGGTACTCAGATTTAAAAAGAAATGTGGTGATCAGGCCTGTAACCGCAGCACTTGGGAGGTCAAGTCAGGAAGATCAGGAGTTCAGGATCACCTAATCTTCTCTACAGAGTGTGATAAAATCAGTCTGAGAAACAAAGGACATTAAGACAGAGAGAGAAAGAAAGAAAGGAGGAAGGGAGGGAAGAAAGAAGAGAGGGCGGGAGTTTGGTTTCCATAAGAGTATACAATTAGGAAGCCACTCTGCCTACCTTTCTAACTGGAACTTGTACAAACACCTAATTCGGTAATTATGACGATTTCTCTGGATGCTACTGTATGTCTAGGAAATAGTGTATCTAAACTTAAAGACATTAATTTAGCAATAAATAAATGTATAAGTATACTAAACAATATATTATCATTGCTTTATATGGTATACTAACTAAAGCATTTTAAAAAGCACAATAACCAGGGTTGGGGATTTATCTCAGTGGCAGAGTGCTTGCCTAGCAAGCCGAGGCCTTGGGTTCGTTCCTCAGCCCTGGGTAAAAAAAAAAAAAGAAAAAAAAAAAAAAAAAAAAAAAAAAAAA